>WIGO01000015.1:0-356769 GCA_014235945.1 Colletotrichum plurivorum | reverse complement strand
CAAACACCGCTATCATGGGCTGCCAGAAATGGGGATAAGGCGGTGGTTGAGATGCTCCTCGACACAGGCAAGGTTGATGTCGACTTAAAGGACAACAGTAGCCGAACACCGCTATCATGGGCCGCCGAGAACGGGAATGAGGCGGTGGTCAAGATGCTCCTCGACAAAGGCAAGGTTGACGTCGACTCAAAGGACACTAAATACGGCCAAACACCGCTATTCCGGGCTGTCAAGAACGGACATAAGGCGGTGGTCAAGATGCTCCTCGATACAGGCAAGGTTGACGTCGACTTAAAGGACACTAAATACGGCCAAACACCGCTATTCCGGGCTGTCAAGAACGGACATAAGGCGGTTATCAAGATGCTCCTCGACACAGGGACGGTTAACGTCGACTTAAAGGACACTAAATACGGCCAAACACCGCTATTCCGGGCTGTCAAGAACGGGCATGAGGCGGTTGTTAAGATGCTCCTCGATACAGGCAAGGTTGACGTCGACTTAGAGGATGAATACGGCCGAACACCGCTATCATGGGCTGCCGAGAACGGACATGAGGCGGTGGTCAAGATGCTCCTCGACACAGGCAAGGTTGATGTCGACTTAAAGGACAATGAATACGGCCAAACACCGTTATCATGGGCCGCTCGGAACGGGAATGAGGCGGTAGTCAAGATGCTCCTCGACACAGGCAAGGTTGACGTTGACTTAAAGGGCAATAGTGGCCAAACACCGCTATCATGGGCTGCCGCGATTGGGCATGAGGCAGTGGTCAAGATGCTCCTCGACAAAGGCAAGGTTGACGTCGACTTAAAGGACAATAGTGGCCGAACACCGCTATCATGGGCCGCTCGGAACGGGAATGAGGCGGTTGTTAAGATGCTCCTCGATACAGGCAAGGTTGACGTCGACTTAGAGGATGATGAGGGCCGAACACCGCTATTGCGGGCTGCCGAGAACGGGAATGAGATGGTGGTTAAGATGCTCCTCGATACAGGTAAGATTGACGTCGACTTAAAGGATGAATACGGCGGAACACCGCTATCATGGGCCGCTCAGAACGGGAATGAGGCAGTGGTCAAGATGCTCCTCGATACAGGCAAGGTTGACGTCGACTTAGAGGATGAATACGGCCGAACACCGCTATCATGGGCCGCTCAGAACGGGCATGAGGCAGTGGTCAAGATGCTCCTCGATACAGGCAAGGTTGACGTTGATTTAGAGGATGATGAGGGCCGAATACCGCTTTTGTGGGCTGCCGAGAATGGGCATGAGGCGGTTGTTAAGATGCTCCTCGACACAGGCAAGGTTGACGTCGACTTAGAGGATGAATGCGGCCGAACACCGCTATCATGGGCCGCTCAGAACGGGCATGAGGCGGTGGTCAAGATGCTCCTCGACACAGGCAAAGTTGACGCCGACTCAAAGGACAATGAATACGGCCGAACACCGCTATCATGGGCTGCTCAAAACGGATATGAGGCGGTGGTCAAGATGCTCCTCGACACAGGCAAGATTGACGTCGGCTCAAAGGATAATAGTGGCCGAACACCACTATTGTGGGCTGCTCGATACGGACATGAGGCGGTGGTTAAGATGCTCCTCGACACAGGCCAAACCAGTATTGACTCGAGAGATAAGACTGGTCGGACCTCCTTATCATTAGCGGCTGCGAAGGGACATGAGGCTGTCGTCAAAATCCTTCTCGATATAGGGAAGGCGGACATCAACTCCAGCGATAGCGCCGGCCGAACGCCATTATCCTGGGCTGCTATTAAAGGGCATGCAAACGTGGTGTCATCACTCGTTAACGACTATAATGCCGATGTTAATGTCAGCGACCAGCGTGGGTTTAGTCCATTTATGCGAGCTGTATGGAGACCGAACAAGGAGATTGTTAGGATTTTGCTGCAGACAGGGCGTCTGTTAAATCACAGTTGCATGGATGGGTTATGTTATCAGGCGTTCTGGTTCATGTCAGCGGATAGGTTGGACCAGTTTATTATTGATGTTGGTCACGCTATAGGAGATGATTTCTTTGGGCTAGAAGGACTTTTCGACGAATTACAGAATTAAGAGTAATAGTATGAAATCACGTTGTTATACTGTAGACGTTGTCAGAAGTCGACTTTTGTCCTTGGTATATTTTCCCCTGTGATCTAGAACATGTGCTCACTAATTTCAGCGTAAGAGAGTGGGCATTCTGTTACAGGGTATATGTATACAAAGTGTAACCCTTATAGTGTAGCTCGGCTAATTACCTCTCTGCCCAGTGCCTCGGCATCCCCACATGCGGCCTCATCGAGGACCGGAAATCAGCATTGATTACCGCACGGAAAGCATTCTATTACCACCAACGTGATGTTAGTCGAGGTAGTTGTCATGGCCGAAAAGCCTTTGTTCGCTGCTCATGTAGTCGAAGTCGTTCTTTTCGCACAGAAGTACCCAGGCAGCCTAGCTATGTACCTGATAAGCGCCAAGGCCATATGGTCTGTACTCAAGGAAGATCCCGGACTTTATACAAGCAGACACCGGATTTGCAAGTCTCTGTACAGTCTCGCACTTCTTACACCTGCTTATACCCAATTCATTGCATATACAACATGCATTACAGGTCTGTATCCATTCGTTGCTTACCCCCCTTCCAGACGTAGTCCTCCAAACTGGCTGTAAGCCTGAATTCGCTTACGGGCTCACGATGTCTGGTTAGAGGCCTAGTTTTCGTGTCAGCAGTGCGTCAGGTTGTACATGCAATGAAGTGGGCATAAGCAGGTGTCATATGTGTGAGACTGCATATGTTCAGACGAAGTTGGCTCTTTTGATGGTGCACCAGGGGTCCAAGCGAGAGGCACGGTGTAAAAGCAGTTTCTGGCTTTGGATGCGGAAGTCACCAGGGAATGTACTGTCTGGGTGTCATCAAGTACCCCGTCAGCAAGTGGGATCCACAAATGCCTGTGCGTAGAAGATTTTCTGTCTACAGACCCGGAAACCGATTTCGATTTCTACTGTACAACAGGGTGATCATTCCGAACTTTCCCTTTCGAGACAAATTGCTCTATCAAGAACAAATAACAAGACACACACATCAACAACATTACTCGTCATCATCTAGCGCCGCGCGGCTGTTGTTGTCTTTTCCTCCGAGCCGGGCTCGGCCCAAGTGGATGGACGGGTTTAACTTTCACACCACGCAGCCGCACCCGCGCGGGAGTCAATCTTGCAGCAGCATTTAGACATCAGAGCAAGTCCAAGCAGAAAAGGACAACAAGCTGCGTCCACGGCTGTTCCGAGCTTCGGACACAGAATTCCGAACATCAGACGACGGCCGATGGGAACTGCAGGAGTTGCCTGTTTCGGCAAGGCGGGGCAGTTGCGAGAGTCCAAGTATAGCATCTAACATCGTAAACAACGTATCCTACGGTTGTACTTTGCGTATGGTTTATGACATCGATACCTGGTTCCCGAGTTCGCGTTGGGAAGAAGTCAGTTGCCATGCTAGTAGTTTTAATCAACTACGCCACGAACATTCACAACACACAGGCGATCACGACAGGCACAGAAACCAGATGTATGCTGAAATTGAAAGTTTGTATTAAGACGTTCAGTATCACCCAAGGCTAGCATGCTGTATACAAACCAAGCCTCGCCAGGAAACCGCGGGTGGAAAGGGAGGTTGTCGAGACAAAAGCCTCCCCCTTTCGTCATCATGGCTTGCCCCGGCCATATACTTCTTTTTCTTTGCACATCTTCTTGTCCAACAAAACAGCAGCTGTATTTTTCTACGGCCCGTCCAGAGTTGCCGTGATGAACTGTCGATTGTTCATAACCTCCCTAGAAGGAGATGTCCACCGAGCTCAAAGCCGTGGCGAGACTTAGAAGAGAGCAAAGACAACGGCAACGACGCCCACGATGGTGACGGGCACCTTGATGTTGCTGCCAGCGGCCGTCGCGACCCTGGAGGGGCTGGCCTTCGGGGGCTGAGGAGCAGGAGGCTGAGGAGCGGGAGGCTGAGGAGCGGGAGGCTGAGGAGCGGGAGGCTGAGGAGCGGGGGGCTGAGGAGTAGGAGGCTGCTGGGCAGGGGGCTGCTGAGCGGGGGGCTGCTGAGCGGGAGGTTGCTGGGCAGGGGGTTGCTGAGCGGGAGGCTGAGCCGGGGTCGACGGGCGGCCACCAACAACAGTGGTGGTGTTCCGGAAGCGGTCGCGGGTGACGGTGGCCGTGGGGCAGGGGGTGGTGGGAACGGCCTGCCGGCCGGTGGAAACGGAGCGAGTGGTGCTGAGGCGTCTGGTCGACGTGCTCACGGAGCGCCTGGACGACTGAACGATGGGGAGAGGGCAGGGGCTCGTGCTGGTCCTGGGCCTGGTCGACGTCCTGAGCGTGGAAGTCGTGCAGGGAGCGGGAGGCGCAGGCTTGGGGCTGGAAGTCGAGCAAGGAGCAGGAGGCTTAGAGCTGGAGGTCGAGCAAGGAGCAGGAGGCTTAGAGCTGGAGGTCGAGCAAGGAGGCTGAGGCTGCGCGCTGGAGGTGCTGCCAGAGTTGGGATCCTGCGAAGAGGTGCTGCCAGAGTTGGGATCTTGCGTGGCCGACGTAGAGCCGCTGTCAGAGCTGGGAGCCGACGTAACGGTGCTGTCCGCCGACGTGACGGTGCTGTCAGGGGCGGGAGACACGGTGACCGTGGTGGTAGGCCTGGGCCTGACGATGATGGGCTCGCGGCAGTGCTCGCAGCCCGGCTCGAAGAAACTGAAGCACTCGAGGAAGCAGTCCCTCAGGCGGGTAGTGGTCGTGCTGACCTGGGGAGACCCCGTCACGGTGGTGATGACCTGCGTCGTCGTGATCGTCGGCGGGGCTGGGTTGCCCGGGGGCGCGGGGAAGTCATGGACGGGGTCGAACCACGCAGGGTCCTCGACAACGGGGCCCGGCGTGATGGGGCTCGGAATCGGGCGCGGGCCGAAGTCAGGGCCGAATCCAGGGCCGAATCCAGGGCCGAAATCAGGGCCCAGACCGGGGTCGACGAGCTGAGCCTCGGCGAGGCCAGAGAGGACTGCCGCAGCAGCGACGGAGGCGACGGTTACCTTCATGTTTGTTTAGGGGGTTGGATGGAATTAAAACGATTGTGTGTAACAGAACGAACGATTGACTGAGCGAAGGGTTCCCGCCTTCTTGATTAGCGAGTGACTGATGGATGGATGAGGAACGAAGAAGACTGACTTCCCGGTCCACCCTGCCCTCATCTTATATCTGACATCGGCTGCTCAAGCATCAATAGTTTGAAGTCCATGATGCAGTATCGGACCTTAGGTTTGTTGGGCGCTCGTCACTTGCCGTAGTTCGAAGTCGAGCTGGAGCTGCATCAGTCGAGCTGCAGCTCCAGATGCAGCTCCAACTGCAGCGAACGCGGTCCCAGACCGGGTCCAAAGGTCCAGCAAGGTTGAGCGGCTGCCGAAGGTTATGCATAAAGCCTCCGCTTCAGGCATGTTTACCCCTTCTGCAATACGTACAGACCTTGAGAGGACCAGTGGCTTCCAGGGCGGATCTCCCAGTCCGGCATTGACAAACTCTCCCGAGGCCCAGCTTTGCCATGTTGGGGGTTGTACCTGCAAGAAATCGTCAACACAACTTGCCATGAGCAGACGACGACTGGACTCGACGACCAGAGCGGGGTTTCTGTATGCTTTCACATGCTGGGTGCGTGGCGATCAGCTCACCAGACGCAGGTGCGGTCGCAGGCGCAAGAATTCGAAAATGCGTGTGCTTGAGTACTGATGAAAACGCTCGGGTACATGTTGTGGCGGAACCTCTAGATACGGCTCTTGTCCCGCCGCTTTTCGGATTTCGAAAAAGAAAAAGATTCCGGTAAAACATATTGCCCGCAGAGTTGCCGCTATCCTCCGTGCCGGGATTCCTTCCGACACGCGGGTTTTGCTGACCTCTGCAAGTCACCCCATTGACCCGACTCGCAAACGCAACATAAAAGTGGCGAGTTCGACGCCACGAACCCTCTCGACGCAGTCGGAGTGCCTTGTGTTTGCTGCCCCCAAGCTCCCGTACACCTCAACCCGTGTTCGGTTCTCGGACCATGCTCGCTATGTATGCCGTCTTCCGACTCCAGTCTCTTTTTGTGCTCGCGCGTCAAATACACAACCCAGCCCCTGAACGCCATGTTGCCATGCTCCACACTACCTTAGTCAGAGTCGGACTCCTAGTCGGAATCGCTAGTGAACAGGCCGACTCTCATCCGGTGGCTCTGCGTCTGATGTCAGCTTTGGAACACCTCTCTCTACCTGGAGAGGGGAGCGGGGGCAACGTACGAAAGGCAGCTTGGGAATGACAACTCCCAGGACGGCGAGGAAGTTGATGATGAAGTAGGCCAAGTCGTAGTGGGTGTAGTGCGTGCTAAGCAGGAAAAGCACGATAGGCACGCTGAGAAGGAATTTCTTGGCGGGAGTGTACTGAGCGCCGTCGTCGATCTGCTCCCACATGTTCAGGTTGTCAAAGGCGCCGCCATTGAACTCGAAAGGCACACCGCGGACGTAGTGGAACATGATGTAGGACCCAAACATGTAAGATATGTTCGTCAGCGTCCATGAGGTCTCCTGTGACACTCCGGGGATGATGTCGTAAAATATCTTCAGGCAGAGAATGAGGACGAAGTGAATGGTCCAGGCGCCTGGTAATGGTGGCTGTCAGCTCTTTCTCCATCGCTACGAACGGTTTTCGCCCGTCCCAATCCCAATCCGAATGGACGGGCACGCGACCTCGGTCATGTGCGGAAAAGGGGGGGAAAACGAATGAAGAAAAAAAAGAACAGCTTTCCAGTGCGAAGGGCGGGGTTCTTCTCACCTTTGGCATTGACCCAATTCGCATTCAGGTTGGGCACAACGGCCTGGTCACTTATTTGCTCGAGAGTCTCGGGCGGCTCGTAGGTAACCTGAAGAATGCTGCTAGATCTTCTTCTGCGAGCACCGGTGTCCGCCATCGCTCTGTACGTTCCGCTGCCACGACGCGGAGGATTGGTGGCCGCGTCGTACGAGACGGTGCGGGAGATGAGAATTGGGGAAGACAGTTTGGCGGTGTTGAGGGGGGTGTCGAGGGAGGGGTCGGCGATGCTTATGAATGGCAAGGTGGGTGTGGTGGAAGTGGGCGCGAAGGAGCTGCGTGCGGACTGTTCGGGATCGTCGTGACTACGGTGGTCCAGATGATGCTGGATGTCGGTGACGGGATTGGTGGTGATGGGGTTCGCTGGTGGTTCCCCCTTGATGATGTCACGGGGAAGAGCGAGAGCAATTCGTTTCGCGTGGACGAAGGTGACAGATAGTCGATGCTGGCGGTGGTGAAAATGAATTGATGGAAGCGAGAGGAGAAGAAATGGTCGTCGAGACTGTCGGAGAGAGCGTTGAATTGTAGAGTAAATGTTGCAGGATGCCGTTGTCGTAATTGGTTAGTTGGCGATGGGGTGAAGGAGAGACGGGACATTTCCATTAGATATTCATAGCAGAAGGACAGGGACGGGGACGGGGGACCTGGGACTGGGACAGGAGGCGAGGAGGAGAAGCCCGACAAGGACCCCGACACATACGTGCCGTACAGTGTACCTGCCCTGGTAGTTCACTTACCTACCATAGTACGCTTACTGCCACCAGCCCAGTGTGAGAAGTAAACACTCCACACTCACCCCGACCCCGGCCAGACACGACACTACACCACAAGACAAGCTGGAGACATCCATCCACACTCACTGCGAGGGGCAATCATAGCAACCAGTCAGTCACAGTGAGTGTGACTGCCGCCGTCCAGCCGACACGAGGAGCGGGCAGGACGTGGAGCTCTCGCCTTCAGGGTCGTCTTCGTTCAGGGGACCACCCCAATTTCGCCGGGTCTCGCTGCCACACGGTGCTTTCCTGACTACCTTGTCCTACAGTGCGTGCGCACTTGTCAGAACCGAACGGAACCTCGTTAGGTGCTTAACTGACCCATCTCTCAGAACCACACTGCATGCCCGAGAACCGGTCTCCGAACACGCACTCCACCACGCAAAGAAGAAAGCAACAACAGACCCAGACTGCATACAGAAGACGATCCATCTCGCCTCCTACTACGGATATGTACCAAAGACGCACCTGCTAGCGTGGCACGCGGCACACGTCACCCGCTGCGATCCCCTCAGGTCAGCTCAGACAGAAGCAATGCACGGGCTGAGACCCGCGGCCCGCGACAGCAGAGCACACAGAACAAGAACAGCACAACCTCAGCACGCCTAGCAGTCGGACGGGCAGCCCAGATCCGAGAGCACGTCGACACCTGTGCCAGGTCAGTATTATGCCCTTTCTTCACCGTCCCGCCGCACAGATGTCCGTACTGTAAGCTACCCTGCGTGCGTCTGGCCCGGCTCGCTGGCTGTGCAGCGAGACGTGCTGCAGCGGAGCGGCACCGGAAGTTCGGAGCACCTTGCGGCTTGGGTTCGACGATTTCGAAGTATAGCGCACTAGTGTAGCGAGCGGGCTGGGGAAAGGAAGGGTTTCCCCTGGTGGACTGTTGCTGGGAACATGCCCCTATCCCAGACACAGTCGCGGAGCGGACGAGAGTCTGCAGAGAGACCTGCCCAGAACTCAGAAACGCACAGTCGGCTTCGGTTGCAACCGTTGGATGATACGCGGCTTCCGACGTGCCACGCTGTCACGCTGCGCTACAGAGGCTAAGCTATCCTAGCCCGAGGTAAGCTTAGCACGGGTGGGAAGACGAGCTGATACAACCAGATACTGAAAAGATTGCTTCTCGCATACGCGCCATAGTCATGGATCACTCGACATGTCTGGTCATGGACTCATGCTGGACCTGGGCAGACGAGACAATGGGAAGAACCGAACAACATAGGAATGGCACGCCAGGTTGGAAATTGGCTGGCGTCGATGTGGAAGAGCGTCGTACTCCGTACGTCTCGCTATCCAAGACATACGGTGTTGCTCGTCCTTCCCACCTTGTCCCATCCCTCCCTCCTAACATGGCGAGCTATCTGAGCTAAATTCGGCGCTTTCGTTCTCCACCGAGCGGGCTGTGCGATGATGCAGTTATTGATCGCGGTGGTTTGTTGCGTCGCGCGGGATGCGCGTGAACCATCTACCTTTGTTAATGTGTATATGGTAGGTCGGGTCCGTGACTACCTAGCTGCAGCAGTTCCGGGGTATCACACCGAGATACGGATACCGAGCCGTGAAGCTGCCAGAAAGTCTCTTTCCCCATTCGTACCGAGCCCCGTTTATCGTCTGCCGATGTCAATCGCGCATGCTCACGTTGATGCTGCGAGACTCGCCCCGGGATAACGCGTCCCTCAGGCGTCGTGCTATCAGCGGGAATTCGTGGCGTGTCTTGCGCCAGAAACAACGCGAGGCTCGACTCGACAAGCAACTTGATACCTACCAGGCGAGGTACTGCTGGTCTGGGCAGCTGCGCCGTGATGCCACCACTTGCCCGTCAGCTGTCACGCGCCGCCGCAAGTCTCGTGCCTTTCCTTGGACAGGTCTTTGCTGGTGCGTGGGAGCGAGCCCCCCACCCCTCCAAAAGGGCCTGATCGCTCCCGTATGTAAGGTACTCCGTACCTTGCCTCAGAGAGATCGAGCCTCATCTCCGGCCGGCAGGGTCCTGATAGAGCTTCTGCTACCACCTCGCTATGCTGCAGCCGGTTATAATGGTGGTGTAATTAGCCTTGGGGGTCAACAGGCCCAATAATGCCGATTCTAGAAAGTCCTCACTCTCGCTTCTTTCCCCCAGCGACACACCGCCTCAGGCGGGCCCCCGTACCTCATCTCATTAATCGAGCTGCTGGTGGACACGAGTCGAGTCGCGCGCCCGCACCATATGATATTCGCACTGTAGAGAGGCCCGCACCTCACAAAAATCGAAAGCGAAACCCGGGAGCGCGGGTGGCTTGGTGGCCACTGACCAGTGACCACTAATAGCCAACCTACACTAAACGGCGGGCGGCTATTCCTCGGCCGGCTGTCCCTGCCTTTTGCTGTGACGTCGAATAAAACTGGATACCTGCATACAATTTTTTGCCAAAGGGAGTCGCGATACGTCGCAAATGAGATTGACAACATCAACTCCATCGAAACTGGCGGCCCGGCGGCTTTGTCAGAGCAACCTCTTGTCCCCGTAGTGCTTCTACCAAGCTAGGGACTGTCTCGCGAGTTTTGTAGCCCGCGAGGTACCGTACAGCTCGTTGTCCACTGCCCCAAGGTCTGTCTTCCTACGTTCACTTTCGCAGGAGCACGTCTTCTAGGTATCAAAGGTCCAAACCAGGCACTAGAGGATATCGAGAAATCGTCCCAGGCGTAAACAGGTTCCTTCGGAGTCTGAGAATACCGAAGAGGATCCTCTGATTTTCTACCCAGAGACTACAAAGACGCGCCTCCTTCATCCCGTCTCACTCGCTGAGCCCGTAGCGGTCGTAGGAGCATTTCACATTTTATTCTCATCTGCGGCACGATGGAAGCAACCGCAAAGGTAGAGGACACTCTCGCGTCCGAAAAGATGGCAGAGGTGCAGCAGCCCTCTAAGAAGCGTTCGTTGGAGGATGTGCAGCGCGGGGACGCTGAGCCCAACGGCTCCGAGCCTCGTCAGGCATCATCGCCTGAGCCCGAGGCCAAGAGGGCGAAGACAGGCCGGCCGGGCCAGGACGAGACAGAGAGCAGACGCAGCGTCGAAGATGGCGAGGTCCTTCAGACGAACGGCTCCCAGTCTGGCAGACCAGAGGGTGTTGAGGGTCGCCGGGCTACTTCCCCTGCCGTGGCAGCAAGTGCACCTGCCCACGCGGGATGGAATCAAGGCATTACTTCAACGATTCGGACATCACTGGGAGGCTCAAAGGCCGCTGCACCGGTCAAGACAAATCAGGAGCCGTCTGAACCGGCACCCGAAAAAGCGCCAGAGCCAGAGCCAGCACCCAAACCTGAGCCTGAGCAGGACCCAAAAGAGGAAGCTAAACCTCAACCTGAACCAACACCCGCCCCTTCCAAAATGGACAAATCCAAAGGCAAAAACAAAAAATCCTCCGAACCTGCCCAACCGGCCGCAAAAACTCGTAAAGAGCGCAGGCAGGAGAAGGTGGCCCAGGTCGCCGCCGAAAAGCAAAAGGTTCAGGAAGACCTCAAGAAGCCGTGGGAGTACGGCCCCGGCCTCGCCTTCTGGCTGCCCAACAAGAAGAACATCCTCCAGACCAGCAAGGGCCAGAACAGCAGCTGGAGCGACAAGTTCAAGAGCTGGTGCCAGTCCTTCACCAGCCGCAACATCGAGCAGAAGGAACTGCTCACCGTCGACATCGTCGCCGCCGCGCTCTTAGAGTACATCACGAAGCGCGCGAAGTGGTCCAAGAAGAAGCAGGGCAGCCTCGCCGCGAACGAGGCCCGCAAGCCCGAGACGAGAAACGACATCGCGGCCGCTCTGGCGTCGCTCCTGAAGAAGGACGGCCTGTTGCCAGCCATGAGCGGCGGTGCCGGCGCGGAGGACTCTCCGTTCATCGTCGACGACACCAACGATGACGACGACGCTATGGAAACGGGCTCTAACGCCGCGCCTTCCCGTGCGGGGACTTCCGCGGAGGAGGAAGACGACCAGTCCGACGACGGCACCCCCGAGCCCGAGAACGCCCGCCCCGGCCCTCCCGTTATGAGCGAGGCCGAGGACCTGGCCCAGCAGCGCCTGTACTTCCCAGGACTCTCCGAGTCGGAGGTCGTCTGCGTCTTCTGCGCCTCGCTCGGCCACACCTCGTCCTCGTGCCCTAGAACGGCGTGCAAGTTCTGCGAGCAGTCCGAGCCGGGCCACTTCTCCTGGAACTGCCCGACGCGCGAGCGGTGCACCAAGTGTCGCCTGCTCGGCCACGGCAAGGCCAAGTGCACCGAGAAGCTCGTCCACCTCGACGAGGAGGGTATGGAGTGCGCCGCGTGCGGCTCCAAGAGCCACCTCGAGGACTCGTGCGAGTCGCTCTGGCGCTCCTACCGGCCCCGCCGGGACTCCGTGAAAAAGGTCAAGCCCTTCCCCGCCTACTGCGCCTACTGCGGCGCCGAGGGCCACTACTCGTCCGACTGCGCCATCCGCGGCGACCAGCCCCGCAGCCAGACCTGGGCCCTCAAGAACCGCGACCTCTACGTCGACAAGAACGCCCCCGACGGCCCCATCAGCGACTTCACCAGCGAGCCCCCGAAGCCCCAGTTCAACCTCCAGATCAAGGGCTCCGCGGCCAAGAGGAACCACATCTTCTACCCCGATAGCGACGGGTCCGAGGAGGGCGAGTTCATCGGCCAGAAGGTCAAGCCCCGCGCCCCCGTGGGCAACATCCAGATGTCGACCAACCTCCAGTTTGGCAACTTCGGACCGCCGCCGCCGCCTCCTCCCCAGCAGCAGCAGCAGTATCACGGTGGGTGGTCAGCGCAGCAGCAGCCTCCCCTGCCTCCTGGACCTCCCCCTCCCGGACCGCCAGCCGGCTCGTACTCGCGCATGTCTAGGAACTACAACAACAGCAACAGCAACCAGTCGCGCAGCCTGCCTCCGCCGCCGCCGCCGCAGAGCAACGGGTACAATCGGGGCGGGCTACCTCCCAAGCCCCCAGCGCCGCAGTCGCATCAGCAGCAGCAGCATGGCTATCACAACGTGCCCCCGCCGCCCAACGGACCGGGACCGACCAAGAAGCCGAGGACCAGACAGCAGGGCAACTCGTCCGCAGGCTCCTCGCGGCAGCAGCAGCAGCAGCAGCATCACAACGGTGGAGGTAATGCAGGACGCCGCAGGGGTAAGACCAGACGCGGTGGGAAGCAGGGATGAGCCTCCTAAATGATTGGCTGGCGCGACACGGCACTCGCCTAGGGGGCGCAGCGCGCGGCGTCGTGTGTGGGTGTGGCTGCGAACGAGCGCGGGCAGATGGGGGGAGATTCCAGATGTCACGGCCGGGGGAGGAAAGCGACGACCGACGTCGGAGAGGGCGAACGAAAAGGAAAGAGCATGTGCGACGAGTGTACGACTTTTTTTTCTGGAACGATGCGCGCGAACATCAGACAACAGCGCGGCGGGAGATGAGCTTGCGCGCGCGCGCGCCGCGCCCGCGCCACGGGCGGACAGCCTCGTCTTTCGGTTGGGTGGAATACATGGACGAATCGCGCGAGGCTTAGCTTCACATTTGGCATCCATTGCAGACGGCTCGCCCTCGCTGGCCCTCACCCTCTCCGATGCGCGACAGCGCGAAAGGAGGGAGGGAGGGGAGTGGCGACGTGGACACCGTACGGCAGCGGATCGCATCATATCAAGCCTGGAAAGAGCGAGCACGCGCGCGACATAGAGAGAGAGAGTCTGGGCTCTTGTGGTAGTTTTGATACCCCCGGGCATTCCGCAGCAGATTAATGAGACTTGCCTTTTACGAAAACGACCCTTGTTAGTTAGTTGGCGTACGGTGGGAAGCATCCGTGTGATCGGTATGGTTCTTGCAAGGTCCTGACGAGAACCCACGTCTACTAGTTGTTCGACAGGCATACGGTCGTTCGTGACCTAATTCTCGCAAACTTTTCGGAGTGTCAGTCCTGTCGAGAACCTTCATCTACTCCCGTCGTTTGACACGCGTACACCCATTCGTAGTCTAGTTTTTCGCAAGATCGTCGTCGGGACGCAACTTGTGGGACTTGCAAGGCGTAGAAATTTTTTTGACTCACTGCCACGACAGCAACAAGGAAATTAACGGAGAGGCGAAGGGGGAGGAAATTTCTGCCCGCCCCTGCTGGCGCTTCACCTACCGAGTCTACGACAATTTGACGGTGAGAGCCAGCCCGACGGTGAAGAATAATCCCGGCATTCACCTTTCGTAGCCCTGTGCGAGGGGGCCGGCCGGGTTTCCACGGGGAAAAAAGACGTCACGAGGACAACAAAATAAAAAAATTTGCTGAATCTTTTGGCTGGGAGAGTGGGTTTTCCAAACTCTTGATATAAATCAACTTGCGAGGGCGCTTAAGCGGTGTCGTGGTTTAGTCATTCCCGGCTACGGCTACGGGGAACGCATCCGGACGACCACGTTGGCGGTAATCCTCGCTATGCTTGCGAGTGCCGTGTCCACCTTGGGTTGTTCGGCGCCGTTTTCTTTCAAATTTTGTGGACGGACGAGGGTATTTTCAGTTGTCGGTGAGAAAAGTGTGCGTTGGTTGTTCGCGACCCGGTGGATGACGGGCAACGATTAACGAAAAAAGCATGTGGGCGTTCATGGGTTCGTGGTGGTCGGGATGGGGCGGACCCTCAGGGCCACTTAAAAACGTGGGTTGTGGGTTCCTTGGGCTTTTTACCTTGTCTTTGAGAACGAGCCGGGGGTCGGCAGAGAGGGAGAGAGAGAGACGGACAAGGGGGAAAGAACTGGAGGTGAGTGTACGACGACGGGGGTGCCGGATGGGATTCAAGGTGGTTGATGGGCGACGACGGAGAGGTTTGAATGAGAAGACGACGTGGCTCCATGGGTTTTCCGGAACCCCCCGGTCACCGATGATGTCGTTTCTTGCCTCAAAGGGTTTGTCGTTTGGATGCCGGCTGCTGGGCCAGCTGCTGGGCCATCTGCAGTCGCGAGGAACACCCCCCTACCCCGGCCTGGGAGGCCCGGCAAGGCATACTTGTCGATGGATACCGAGCCGGGGAGGGAACGTTGACCGACATACGAAGCGACAGGTTAAAGGAGCTTTTTTTCTTCTCTCAAGTGTCGGCCTTTGGTCTCTGGGCTCTGGGCTCTGGGCTCTGGGCGTCCTCGTTGCGCAGTTGCGTTGTGTCCACGGGGACGGCGATCAACGAAGGGAGTGGGTTGGCTGGGGTCGTTGCGTCTGTGTCCACTCTTGTGTCTGCCCGTGTGTCTGCGTTCGTGTCATGTCAAAGCCTGTGTGGTCGTGGGCGACTCAGGAGGGTGGTGGTGGTAATGGTGGATGCGGATGCGGATGCATGGGGCATGCGAAAGGGAAGGAACAGACGGCGGTTAAGTATCGTTTCCGGGGTCCCTACTCCAGAGTCTAGCTGAGGAGAGCTTGGACTTGCTTAGTACGATATGGTGTCTGCAACTGAGACTACGACTGCAACTACGACTTGCGTGAGTTGTGTTGGCAACGAGGCGGCCGGCGATGGGATGGACGACAGCTGAGGATGGATGCAGACGTGGACTGAGTTGAGAAGTTGAGACAGAGACACACAGCACAGCTCAGACCACCGGGAAGAGACTGAGTGGTGGGTGTGTCAGCCCCGTCCATGTCTGTGGTGGCAGGTTTGGAATAGACGGGACGGGGGGGGGGGAAGAGAGACGACTCTTGGTTGTCGTTTCAACCGGCGAGTTGGACCATTCAAGAGCGTCGCCTTGTGGTTGTGGCATTGGGGAACCGGGGGGGACAACGAGATGCAATGCAGGCCGAGTGGGGTGTAGGTGTGAGGTGGGTTCAGCGTTGAGGTGTGGCGGTGGTCAGGTCTGGTCTTGTGGACTCTGGCAGTTCGGTTCTTGGATGATTCGATGTTGCGACTCGGATTTCACTGGTCAATTGGTGATGGGAGGAAGGAAAGCTCGACCCGGCCGGCATGCCCAGGTTCCTACCTTGTCCGACGACGCATGCCAAATGCAGGAAGGTGGATAATGTACACTGGGATGTCCGTACAGGGGACCACCTACCTCATGGAAGAAAGAGTCATCCATCCCATATCCGCGGTGTACACTAAGCAGTTTGTCCCCATCCCACCCCCATGGAACCCCAGTATCACTCCCGGCCACCAACCCCAGGACCTGCTGCTGCTTTTGCGTCTGCTTCTGCTGCTGCAATGACATGCCTCATGCGCGAAGCAGGCCAGCGAACGAGCGGCCAGCAAACACCTCCGGTCCCCTCTTTTTTATTATTGTCACTTGTCCTCGAGTTTGTTCGACTTTGCGTGCGTCTTAGGCGAGCTGATTCTGGCCACAGCCCTACTTTCTTGCCCTCGTGTACATTTCGTCATTCGACGTCTTTTGCCGGGTGTTGAGGTGGAGGTGTGTGGATGTGACGAGGATATCCGGTATCCATTGGATGGTTAAAAGTCGCAGCTTGGGAAAACAGCATCACCACCACCACCAGTGTCAGAAGCAACTAAGCATGATCAGTCGAGATGATAGCACACTTCTCTAGACCGCGACGCTCTCCGCGCCATAATGTCTCTCGTTGCATCGCGGAGAGCTGCGAACTAAAACCGAGACAGCCCTTACTAGACCACTTATCAAACAGCACACAGGACGCATATCCATCCTTCCTCGATCAACAAACCAGAACCTCGCGCCAAAATAGTCGTCACAACTAAAGCCGAACTCTCACCGGCAAGGTGAGAACCTACACCAAGCCAAGCCGACCGTCACCTCCCGGGTCTTCTAGCGGATCGTCCGTGGACCATGCGTACATGGTAGTGGGGCAGAGCGCTTAGCTGAGTGTCCACCACAGCCAGTTGACGCGCGAGGACGTATAGACGCGGGACTGACACGTTTGCCTGCTTCCAGAGCGTGTCGAACAAATCAGCGTCCGCGACGGGCACCAGCCTCTGTGGCTTCAACCAATCATCGCGTCGCGGGACGTTGCGGACGCTGCCTTATCGATAGCGCTTCCCGCCGTTCCCCACCACGCATGAGAAACAACCGGATGGAAACCAAACAAACTGTGGTCCCTGCCCCCTACCATCCGATGTACCCAAGTATCTTTTGCAGATCCCGTCAGTTTCCCTCCTCCCAAGGACACACACCTGGGTAGACTCTCTCGCAGACTGGGGCCGTGTGTAACTCGCCCTCCCTCCTCCACTCCCGGGGGGCTGCCATGCGATGCAGGCCAGGGCAAGAGGAAACGGTCTCATGGTCGAGAGCCCCTCGACCACTGGGACGACTTGAAACGGGGTGGGAAGGGGAGGAGGCCGGCTGCTGCAGACGCAACAATCTACATCTGCAGACTTAGCCTTGGTGCTCTCTCTTCCCGGGCGTGTGTATGTGTGTGTGTCTGGCAAGCTAAGGTCACGTAGAGCAGAGAGTCTACGGGAAACTGCGTTTTTGCGCGACGGACCAACCACATCACACCGACGCGCCCCCGACTCGCCCGTTCTGGACAAAACCTCGAACCCTCGACCGGGATGGGGGGCGTGGAAGAGACGTGGAATGGACGTGTGGGCGTGTTTTTCTCTCTCTATTCCATGGCGTCGTCGTCGTGGAGCAAGTCCGTCTGTCGGTCCCCATCCCGTAGGTAGCTTGCATATGCAGGTCTCGACAGAGGTGACTCACCCGCCAGTCGTTGCCATTGAGGGGCGACGGGACGATGCGGGCATGGGTGTGCGAGGTGGGGGGGAGGAGGCTGGGTCTTCTTTTCTGTCTGTCTGTCTGTCTGTCTTTCGTCCCCATCACGTCCATCGTTGTCCAACAAGTCTTTACCAGGGTGTTTCTTAAGGAAAAGAGACTTTTTCTTCTTGGTATCCAAACTTGCTCCATCGTAAAAAAAAACTAGCAACACCCGTAGCAAATCAGTCCCTGTCCCCGTCTCAAAGAGGAAAACGTATATCTGCATCTCGTGCCTCCCTCCCACCCCCAAACTCTCGTTTCCCTCTCTTCCGTTTGGTCTGATTCCTCGAGACCTGCTTCTCTCTCTTCCACCCAATCCCCAATCCCGTCCCTCGAGGCGACGACTAATAAGCTCGCCCCCATTACTCCCGTCTGTGTCTGATACCGTATCCGGTCACATAAGACTCTTAATTCGTCGGCTCAAGCAGCGTCTGTGAGAATCTTACTTTAGACTTAAACGTCCCCAATATCCATATCATAAGCAGTTTCGCCCCTTCCCGTCCGGCGGCACCGCTCAACATCACCACCAGCAACAAACAACAACCCTTCACCCAAGTCCTCCCGGCGCAGCGACATGAGACAGCCATGGCCGCGCAGCCGACCCCGTTCTACTGCCTCTGGCAGACCCAGCACGCCCACATAGGCCAGAAGGTCCTCTCCTTCCTCCCCAAGTCCGACCTCGCCGCCCTCCGCCTCGCGAGCTCCGCCTGCTGCAACATCGCCACGAAGCCCCTCTTCGTCCGCGTCCGCGTCTCCTTCACGGCCAACACCTTCACCCGCGCCGCCCGCGTCCAGGCCCTCGCCCGCGTCGGCCACCACATAGAGCACCTGCACTTCCACTTCGCCCACTCCGAGGCCACCTTCCTCCCTCCGCTGGTGCACCCGGCCACGGGCCGGGAGATATGCTTCCTGTACACCCCGCACACGAGCATGGCCTCGGTGCTCGCGCGGCCAAAGTACGCCAACACGGAGCTGGGCGAGATCCTCACGCAGCAGTACCCGCCGCTGTTCCACGCCGCGACAAACGTGCCCAGCTTCATCAACGCGATGCGCCACCTGACGAACCTGCGCCACCTGACCATCCGCTGCCCGGGCCAGGGCCCGCAGGAGCGCTACCGCCGCGACATCGTCGACTACGCCCTCATGAGCCTGCGCATCGCCGTCGAGCGCGCGCCCCTGGAAAAGCTCGTCAAGCTGTCCCTGTCCGGCATGCACCCGAGCTCCTTCAACTACCTCCGCCACGTGCCCGGCTTCGGCGCCGTGCCCTCCGCCGGCCGCAGGTGGAAGCAGATCCGCAAGCTGAGCATCTCCGTCGAGGCCTGGGACTTTTACGGCCCCTCCCCCGGGCTGGACCACCTCAAGATCATAGACGACTACATCCGGGGCTTCTCCTCCACACTGGAGAAGTTCCACTTCACCTGGCTGGGACCCAAGGGCCCTTGCCCCATCGCCCTCTCCGCAGACCCCCTTTTCGCGCCTCCTCGGGAGTCCAAGAAGCTCTTCGCGGAGGTGACATCCCCCATGTCGCCGCTCCCCCCGCAGCCCGGCCGGAAGCCGATGCACTTCCCGCGGCTGCGGTATATGTGCGTCCGCAACGCCACCATGACGGCGCCCCAGCTTTCGGACCTCGTCGACGCGCACCAGCGCACAGTAAAGGAGTACGACTTCGACAACGTCGTGCTCATCAACGGCGGCAGCTGGGACGACGCCCTCGCCCCGCTCATGGAGCCCGCCCCTAACACCTCCTCCTCCAAGAGCGACGTCTGGTCCCAGCACTCGCACTCGCGAAACAACTCCGAGGCCGGCAGTCTCCACTCGGAGCCGTACCAGGAGGAAGAAGACTTTGACCTGCCGTCGCCGTCTGCTGCGGCGGCCGCCGCCACCCGGGAGTTGCTCGACTTCGACCTCGGGAGCGAGCTACTATACGTTGACGACGAGCACTACGACCCGTACGAGGGTCTGGACGAGGACCTGGATTCGGACCTCGCGGCCGCCAAGGAGGCCAGCACGTCCTTCAGCACCATCCTCAAGAAGAAGCGCGTCCACCGGCGCAGGAAGCACAAGAAGGACGACTCTAAGGAGAGCTCGTCCTCGAGGTACCACAAGAAGGAGAGCGAGGGCCGCCACCGCAAGCACAAGAACGGCGGTAGCAACAACGCCACCGCCACCACACACCACCACCACCATCACCACAGACAGCCGCCACCCGTGCCGGAGGAGGACGACGTCTTCCGGCCGGCGACGCCGGTGCCCATCATCACGGCGCCCATCCAGGACACGTCGCCGCACCCGGTGCTGCTGCAGCCGGCCGTGTACGACCCCAGTGCCAACCGGTACTCGGGCCCCGAGGAGAACATCTCTTCGGTGCAGCGCAACATTGAGCAGGAGGAGATTCACCGCAGGCTGGCCGAGGACGCGGCGGCGCGAGTGAGCGCGCTCCGCAAGGCCAAGGCGGCGGTGCTGATGAAGCTCTCCAAGGAGTTTAGGCACAAGAGCGCCCACGACTCGAGGCAGCCGGCGCCTAGGGATAACTGCGGTCTTCAGATGAGACTGAGAGAGGGGCTCTTCGGTAAGAGCTTCGTGAGCGTCCTGCCGGATGAGCGGGCCATGTCGAGTCAGTCGGCCTTGGTGCCGCTCATGTTTACCAGATCATGAGAACGATAACGACAAAAAGTGAAAGCAAAAAGCCCAGAAAAAAAGAAATCAGATCCTGTGGACTGAGAACGACGACGACGAAAACCTTTTGTACATCTGTTATGTAAGTCGGTAACTGGACGGCGCAGTAGAGATTCCTGGTCTTTTTTGGGGGGAATTGGAACTCGGAACCTCGGCGGTCGGAAGGGAAAGGCAACAGGACAGGACGGGACCGGAAATACAACCCAGGCTCGGGAAACATGTGTCTTGTGGGACGACGCATCATGACGAGGGACGAAGGCGGACGGACCATTATGACCTTTGTAATGACTTGACGATACACCGTATACTATTTTCTTCAATGTTAAATGTTTGAGATGATTACTTAGCTGCCTCGACTAGTTCAAACATGGTTCCGGCGAGTCGCTCGAGAGTTTGGTCGGTGCGTTTGTAGATGCCGGGTGCCGTCGGTTGGAAACCTTGGTAAAGAATCCAGAGCCGTTTCTGCTAGCGCCGAGAACTTTTTGGTGCGAACTTCTTGGTGCGGTGCGGTGCGGTGCCGTGCCGTGAAACGCGGATGAGGCGCGAGGTGATCAGAAGTGCCGAGAACGGGGCCCCGAATGCGGAGAGCGAATGAGCAGCGCAGGACGGCGGAGGCCGTGGGCTCGGCGAGAATTCGGTTCGGTAAGGTATGGAGTGAAGACGCGTGGTGTGTGTGGGAGGGGCCAGCAGAAACGGGCAAACAGGGCCGACCTGGCAACCCGTAGAGAGTGCTCTAGAACGCCACGAATGGGTGACCATCTCACGGTTCGTCGGCGGATGGATGAGAGAGATGACAGAGGTGGACAGGGCCGGAAGATGCCAGTGCGACAATGATGAGCGACGGACTGGCGATGGGCTGACGCAGCACGCGGGCGGGTCGCCCGTCAGTCAGCCCGAGCAGCCACGAGCGCCGCTTTCATCCGAGGCTTGCGCCGCAGCGTGCCTTTGCCACATTGTTGTATTCGAATGTACGGATAAGGTAGAGCAACCTCATCTCATTCCAGGACGTTTCTGGCATCTCGCCGGCCTCGTGGGCACCCGGTGCAGCACTAAGAGTGGAAATCAGTCGCTGGACCGTGATGAGCAGGGCAGGGGACCGTGGACTCTGGAGTACATATTACGAGGTCAAGCCAAGGGAAGACATGTGGATGGGTGGGTGGGTTGACAAGGGGGGCGGGGCGGAGAGAAACGGGAATGGGAGATTCCTGGACCTGGAGTGCGAGTCTCGAGATTGGGAGGATTTCGGCGAGCCACAGATGGGAAACCCATCCCCGGGGAGAGAGAGGTCCGAACAAGCAGCGCGCAGAGGAAGGGAATCCCCGATCACCCGCCGAAATGAGATCCTGGTGTCTCCCGGGTCAAGGGCGGGTAAAACTGAGTACCGCAGGCACGCCGCACGGCGTTGTAGCGCGTGGCATCCGTCCAGAGCGGCGTGTACAGCGTCGCGTCGGTCGTGTGTACTGTCCTGTCGTAAGGTGTAGGATGCCGTTGGTGGTTTGGTGGTCTCTTCATCCAGAGGAGAGAAGCGAAGCCCTGGGCTCTCGAGTCTTGGGGACTCCTGCAGAAGGGCCTAGATGCTCGTGGACCACGACCGCTGCTGCTCTCGGTCGGGACATCCTGGGGGGCCCAGAAAGACGAGGGGGCCCTGTCAGCGGCCATCGTCTGGGCGAATTGACTTCTTGGCTCCGCTGATCGCTGATCGTTGATCGTTGCGGGAAACGGGCGGGAGACTTGCGAGGGACTTGTTTGAGCCAGACCTGCACCTGCACCTGCACGGCAACCCTCAACCCCAACGCGTCGTCCAATAAGTCAGCACTGGAGCGAAACGGAGACAAAGACGCACCTTACAAGAGTCGACGGTCGTCGGTCTTGCGGGGAATTGTTCGGACGCCGTACGGAGAGGGGAGCGTGTGCCCTGTGCCCCCATCCTACAACGTCTTGCCGGTGCCTCAAGGCAAGCTGCCGTAACGGATCTTCCCTTGGAGGGAGGGAGGGAGGGAGATGTGGTCAATGTGTGGTGTTGATACTGTTTCCATCTCTCGCCAGGTTAAACGAATGGAAGTTACCAGCACTGGTTGATGGCTGAGCAAGCCTCGTTCCCACACTGCCTTTTTTGGGTAGGCACGGTAGGTAATACCTCTGGGTGGTGCCTTCCTTGGGCGAGGTAAGCTTTGCCCTTGCGAGACGCCATCGAGGTAGCTCTGTCCACACGCGTGGGATACTTGGCGCTAATGTACCGAAGACACGGGAGCCGTGGCCTGTCCAGCACTATTCTGACCGTCCCTGAGCTGCCTCAGGTGCCCGGCCGTCCGCGCCAGCTTGCGTCGACCTTAGGGCGCGGTACCTTGGTATAATGTACCTTAGCTTCGTAAGTAGACGACAGATAAATGTTAGCCACAGAAGTCCGGGGAGCAGCACAAGACGCAGGTGGCTTTCGCGGTGCCTCGAGCTCGATACCAGGCACAGACTCGACTCGAGAGCAAGAGGCAAAGGAGCCACGAGGTTGTACACGCTATCTCCAGACACAGACGCACCGCAAGTCGGTGCTTGGGTGCATCGCCTCCACGCAGCAGCGCAGCTGTCCGACTAACTACCCATTGCATCGCCCTTGTCTTGGTAATCTCGCAAAGGGAACAAAAAGACGAAAAAGACCTTGCCTCCAGCTGGCGCGCTACCGCACCTTACCTAGTACAGTGATTGGGTACCTTCGCTATACTCCAATCACCTACCTCGGTATAGTACGCCAACGCGAGAGCAGACCACCTCTCAGGTCGACGGTTCGTATCGCTCAAGTACCCAGGTCGGTTTCCTCTTTTCACAGCGACTGCAGTCTCTCACTCCACTCAACTCCAGTGTACCTACCCTGGACCTGGTCCCGGTGGGCCCTGATCCCAGCTCCTCCCGCGACCTCCACCCACAGCACGGTGGTCGCTCATCTTCTTTCTTCTCGCCCTTCTCAGCTCATTCCGTTCCACCCGTTCGTTCACCCTCAACCGCCAGATACCAAGGCGAGTTTGTGGTCCTCGCCCTCATCGTCGTCGTCTTCGTCTGTGCACCCGAAAACGCCTGCTTCCGAGTCGAGAACGAGAACGAGACACCAGGCCACCGCCAGCCATTCTTGCTCCTCTCACGCTCATTTCCACGCAAGCAGCGCAGCGCACCTCGGGTACTCGTCGCCGTTCTTCCCTGCTGTCTAATTTTACCAACCGAACCGATTCTGCACTCCCTCCCAGTTAGTCAAGGATTCAAGGTAAACGGAGGAAAAGAAGGGAACCAAAACAACACGACCAGGGGATTTCGAATACCTCGAGAAGCAACCGCCGTCACTCTTGGGCAACCGCGTGCCAAGCGCCCAAGTTTTCCCGTCTGCCGTGCCGTCCCTCCGCACCAAATATCGCTAGAGAAACGGTTGTCGAGTTGCTCCCAGAATTCACCACTGCGGACGATGCATACCACCCAGACCTCACCAGACTCCTCATTATAGTCTGTTCCAGCAGAACATCATGGGCGTCAGGGTCGCCATCCGAGAACAGCTCGCCTTGCTCGTGGTGGTTGCTGTTCTCGTCGGCTTGATGATCCTGTCTGTTCCCGTCTGGATTTACGTAAATCAGTTTGTCGCCCAGGTTGAAGGGCGCGAACTGGCCCTCACTGCCTCGCTCAAGGCCTCACGAATCTCCGCAGAGCTCGAGCTCGTCCAGACCAGCAGCATCACGATCTCATCCAGAATCCTCATCCAGGATTCGCTCTTCAGCTTCTACGACGGCAACACAACCGACGAAAACTTCGCCACGGCCAAAGGGGATCTCAACAGCGCTCTGAGCGTCGGCGCTCTGACCGGTTTGCTGCAGGGGAGGATTTATTCGCGAAATATCACGGGTAACCCACACGGTCTCCTCAACGTTACGGGCTCCAAGGTTCCCGACATTAAGCTCCCCTATGCCGGCGCCAATGGCTCCGACATCTATCTTTCCGACTCTCCCGAGGGCTACCCAGCCGACCTGTATCCGAACATCACATACGAAGATCTCGGCCGCCAAAATCTGTATAGAAATAACACGCGGGCGTATGCCGCGAATGCGTTTCCGGATGTTCGCATCACGACCAATGGCGGTCTGCTTCTCGGTCCGTTGATCATCAACGAGACGGCCGCTCTCATGTCAATCACTATTCCCATCCGCTATAACCAGCAACAGGAGTTTATTCTCGGCTACATGACGCTTGTAGCCACGGCGAATTCCCTTATTGGTGTTCGAAACTCCCGCGAAGGGCTGGGCGATACTGGTATCGTCTTGCTCGTTGGTCCCACGAACGCATCTAACAGGTTTCCCCTGGACCATCCGACCAGCAACGCGACCTTCTTGCCTGATAGAGAGACGATGGGTCAGGTGCCGGTCAAATTTGTGCTCCCGCCTAATCCACTCGACGGACAAGCCGATCGACACAACGAGCGCAGCTGGGCCAAAGGCAAAGATGACATGGCCTTCGATATGAACCAATATCCCGCCATCTGGGACTCTTTCTCGAAACGATTCGTCTCTCCGAACAACTCCAGTTCCATGCTATCGACGCACAACGAACAAGGTCTTCCAGTTGCCGTTGGATTTGCGAGGACGAACACGGCACTCGTCAACTGGACCGTCATAGTCGAACAGGCGAAGGCCGAAGCCGACGCCCCGATAGACACGCTGCGGAACATCATTTTGGGCTGCGTTTTTGGCACGGCCGGTCTGATAATAATCCTGATATTCCCATGCGCACACCTCAGTGTCATGCCCATTCGGAGACTCAAGTCGGCAACAGAGAAGTCGATTCAGCCCCCTGGTTACGAGGACGGCGATTATGACGATTTCGACGACGATGAAACCCCCGGCTCCGGTGCAATTTCGTCACGATCTCAGAGGTCGAGAAAGGATGGGATTATTGCAGGCATTTACAAGCTTGTTGGGTACAAGCCCAGGGAGAAGCCTGCCTCCGAACACGATCGGGATTCGACCCGTCGTATATTCAAGATTCCCGGCAAAGTCGACGACCGAAAACACTTCATCACCGATGAGCTCACCGAGCTCACCCAGACGTTCAATGACATGAGTGACGAGCTGGTCAAACAGTATCTGTCACTGGACCAGAAGGTATTGGAAAGGACACGGGAGCTTGAGATCAGCAAGAAGGCGGCCGAAGCTGCTAATGAAAGCAAGACGCTCTTCATTGCGAACATCTCTCACGAACTGAAGACGCCCCTGAACGGAATTCTCGGAATGTGTGCCGTCTGCATGGAGGAAAACGACATTCTCCGGATCAAGCAGTCACTCAAGACGCTCTACAAGTCAGGTGTGTTCGTTTTGCTGTCTGTCCGTGGACTCTACTAACATGCGAAGGTGACTTGCTGCTTCATCTACTCGAGGATCTCTTGAGCTTCTCCAAGAACCAGATCGGCCAGCAGTTGAACCTGGAAGAGAAGGAGTTCCGTCTGGCCGAAATCAGGTCCCAGATCCTGACAATTTTCGACAAGCAAGTCAGAGAGGGCCGCATCACTCTCACCGTAAACTTCCTCAGCTCCGAAGCCATTGAAATAAGCAGCAGCCCGGAGAGGAGGAGCACAGACGCACGCCTGCCGGCTCTCGGCCCACACGGCACCGGGAGGCTGAAGGATATGTGCCTCTGGGGCGATCAGCACCGTATTCTCCAGGTCATCATCAATCTTGTGAGCAACAGCTTGAAATTCACCCCAGCAGGTGGACGGGTGGACGTCCGCATCAAGTGTATAGGCGAGGTAGAGACTGCGGCTCTCAATGGTGACGGTAGCCGGACTTCGTCTTTTTCCAAGGAATCCAGAAGGCACGGCAGGACGCGGCACCGGGTTGGCTCCAGCTCAACGCATTCGGCAAGCTCCAGGGCCAACTCGGCCGCCGAGCCTCTCAAGGGCACTGCCTTATCCATCAACCCTGCGGATCCCAAGTCGACGCCGCACATCCGAATCCGCGAACGATCTCCGACGCCGCCGCCGCCCGGAGCCAAGTCGTACATGTTTGAGTTCGAGGTGGAAGACACCGGGCCAGGAATCGCGGAGCACATGCAGCAGAAGGTCTTTGAGCCGTTCGTTCAAGGCGATCTGGGCTTGAGCAAGAAGTTTGGCGGTACGGGTTTGGGTTTGAGCATTTGCCACCAGCTGGCTACTCTCATGGGCGGCAACATCTCCCTGAGGAGCACTGTTGGTGTTGGTACGACATTTACCATGCAGATCCCGCTCAAATATGTCAAGGACCGGTAAGTGCCAATGCCGACAGTAGAGAGGCCATTGCTAATAAAAACTCGCAGGACGTCGAGCACCGCCTCGAGCAGCATCAAGTCGAGGCCGCCAAGCGTTGATACGATAGACCCTGCAGATATTCCTAGGGACCCGAAACGCAACTCCACCGGCACACCTATCAAGCCCGCGGGAGAAACAACGGCCAAGAACCTTCTGGAGCAGCAGCCTAGACTGGTCGGCCTCAGCCAGCCTTTCTTTGCGTCGAATCCTGCGCCCAAAACCAAGCGAACCGCAAAGGACCAAATGGCAGCAATCGATGCCGCGATGGCCTCTAAGGGCGACACCGGCGGAAGGTTGCGAGTACTCGTGGCTGATGACAACTCGACCAATATTGAGGTCGTCAGCAAGATGCTCAAGCTTGAGGAGGTTTACGATGTTACCATCGCCAAGGATGGACAAGAGGCGTACGACCTGGTCAAGGCCAACATGGACATCAACCGGCCCTTTGACGTCATCTTCATGGATATTCAAATGCCAAACCTCGACGGTTTGCAGTCCACAAAGCTCATTCGCAAGATGGGCTATAAAGCACCAATCGTGGCCTTGACGGCGTTCTCAGAAGAGAGTAATGTCAAAGAATGCATTGAAAGTGGCATGGACGAGTTCCTCAGCAAGCCCATCAGGCGGCCGGCCCTCAAGCAGGTGCTGAAGAAATTCGCCACGATCCCGGAGGAGCCGGAGACTACGAGCCTGACGAGGAAAACAACGCCAGAGCAAGGCCCGCCACAGAATGGCTCGACGACTGAAGTCATGAGCGAGAAGACGCACACAGTCCACACGAACGGAAAGGCGACGGTGCCGTCTACTTCAGAGCAACCCCTCTCGGAGAAGGGGACGTAATTGACGTTTAACGACTTTAAGCAGCAGGCAGATTATTCCAATTTTCCTCTTATTCTCTTTGTCGGATGCATTGCAACGTATTTTTGCATAGGATTCCCCCTTTCCTTTCGTTAGGAAGCGATGCAACAAAAGTTGGAGTGAGGGCGTTCTAGTGTAACTGTTTTCCTTTTCTCCATATTTGTACAGGTAATGTTATTAGCCGTGGAGGCCCGGAAGCACTGGTATCAGGATGTTATAATCCTGTTTGGCCAGCGTGCTTCTCTCCGCTTTCTTGGGATCGATACCGGGCGGGTTGGGATAGTTGCGTCAAAACGAGAAGACTGCTTTGGTTTTCACGGAGCCCCTGGGAGTGGGCTTCTCACAACATGGTCGTAGGGATAGGGGCCTGAGTATGCCCAGAGAGAAGAGGGCCACTGGCCATCTCGGAGAAGGAGAGGCAAGATGATGATCTTTTTGTTACATGGTAAAGGTGGGGGCGTTCCGGGCGTAAACGAAGATATCCGGAATGCATGAAATCCACCTACGGAACGGACGGGAACTGGCAATGGGGGGGAACGAAGGAACGAAGGCGAAATGGCACAAGATAGAAAAGGGCAAAACAAGACCCCAGGGCTCGCTCTTTCTGTCTTTTTATTACTGTTTTTACTTTATTCGCGGACATATATCGTAATATTGAGTATCGATGACGGACTCGTTCTCATCGCTTTGTTTCTAAATTCGATGGGTTCTATGCTACCTACCTACCTATCTTTCCATACCGCCCGCCTCCATTGCGAATACGTGGGACTCGATCTGTGGACTCGGGGGAAAGGTCCATGCAGTCTTGTGGTTGTTGTTGTTGTCCTGGGGTGGGCTGATTAGTGACGGAGGACCCTCCCGCGGAATCGGGACAGGTTTGCCGCGCCAGACTTTGGAACGCCTGGATCCGAACCCCGCTTCCGCCTCCGCATTCGGGGTCAGGCGGGGGGAGAGGGGAGGGAGGGCATCGGCAGACGCTGGCGCTCTAGACTTTGGTCGGCAGGTTTTCAGTTTTCTGAGCCGAGGTCATTTTTACGACTGACTTTTTTTCCGACGTGTTTTTAGGTACACAATCGAGAAGACTTTGATCTATTGGTTGTGGCTCGCAGAGACCCTTCACCCGATCACGACATCTCATGCTTTAGATCGTGGAATATCAACTCGAAGGGATTGGAAAGGATGGGATGGAATGGGACATACGAGGCAGGACAAGACTCGCTCATCAATTCAGACGAATGCCGTAGAACAGAGGACTAGAAGAATGGATGTGGATTTGGGCTAGGACGCGAGTATTTGTGTGCGTGTTACTTCAATTTTCATCACGACGTACAGACTACGAAAAAAAGAAAACCACTGAAATCGCAAAAACACACTACAAGGCAGAGAGTCCTTACTCAAAGCCCCACAGAAACTCCAGCGGTGTGTTGTTGTTTGTTAATCGTCGTCGTCGTAATCCTTGCTGCGGCACGAACTCCCTTCTCCCTACGGATACCAAAAAAAGAGTCCCACCATGACACCGAATATTTCCAACCCTGTCTTGCCATAACAGGACCGAAAATCCTCTCACACGTCAACCAATGTTTACCCAACACCCTCCCCGTTGCATGTTCCGTTTCCCGACCAGCGCCACCTGGCGAGAAAAGCATTTGAGGGTATCACCGCCGCCAGTACACAACTCTTCGCAGCCAAGGACAGAACCAAGGAAAAGCATAATAAAAGGAGTACGGGGTTCAAGAGCAGAAAAAAAACTACAGGCGCCAGCGTACATAAAGAGAACCGAGTCGAGAAAAAGGCCCCAGAAGCGAGGCCAATAATAGTTGATAAGCCGAGAGAAACTAGAAATGGAACGTGGGGAAATGGATAAGAACATGAACACGACACGCCAGGCCGTTGAATGGCACTGTGTCATAAGGTTTGGTCTGTCCCGCCATCTTCAAGTGGGGAGGGGGGGGTTTGCTGTCGTGACCAAAAAAGAGCTACCTATCCTGGTAATGTTTGGATAAGAGGTGGTGTGTTGAATCAATAGGCTCCGCTTGCGTCATAAATGCCTCTGATAGCCCAGAGAAACGAGAGCCAAACGCTCTCACATTGATGAAACGGGGGCCCGATAAGAGTCATGCGGACTCGCGCCGAGTGGGGAGTGGTCCTCTTTAGATCTCCATGTGGGCCACAACGTCCTCGCTCATGCGCCTGACCGGGCTCTTCCGGTCCGACACGCTGTCGTCGTCTTCCTCTTCGTCATAGAAGAAGCGCTCGTCTGTGTAGTCGTCGTCTGAGAAGGGAACCAAGTCGCCGTCTGCGCCTCGGTTCCACATGAACCCGTCGCTTTGCTCCTCGTCGTCATCGTACGGTGCGACGATTTCAGCGTCGCGATCACCGAGCCAGTACTTGGCGCGCTTGTTCGCGCCCAGCGCGTCGAACTGGGTGCTCCTTGGGCGCTTGACGGAGCCTGGGAGCGCCGGTTGCAGGCGTGGTGATTGTGATGAGACGACTGGAACGACGCGCACGTAGAGATATGCGACTCTCTTCAGAGCACGGTTGAAGAAAAAGTAGTGCGCTGCCCAGATGGCGGACTCGTCTTCCTCGAAGGGGTCAACATCTGGGTTATAGCTGAAGACGGTGCATTCGTTGAGGCGCATCTCCTTGTCGATCTTCGCCCAACATTGGGGTCCCCAAGCCGGCTTAGCCTCGGAGGCCGCAGCCTGCTCAATCGGGCGAGCCTCGACGTGCGGCCTCACGTTTTGCAAGATGGAGTCCAGGTTTCCCATCACTCTCCGCAGATTCCTCTCCCGCTTGAAGTCGCCTGGTCTGAGAACGTGCGAAAAATCGTAGTGTTGATGGCTGGCGTTGAGCGTCGCAATCAGGTAAGCGAAGGTGCGGCGACTCGACAGTTCGGAAAGGGGGCCGAACGCGCTCGAGTGCGAAAACATCTGCATGTTTGGTGACGTCGCCAACATGGCCTCGCGGTCTGGTGGCGATAGGCTCGCGCCCAGCTTGAGCAGGGCGGCATGTTGTGAGCTGAGGTCCTTGTCGATGTTCTTGTAGAGCTTCTTATCGGACCCGGTAGACTTTGTCGTGTAGAGATCGCAGCCGCCGGTGACATTGCAGTCCGGGGTGTTGAAGTTGAGAGCACCTGTGACGGCGTCGAAATCTTGGAGCGGTAAGTACTGCGAATTGAGTTAGTCGAGGTCGCGGCAAGGTTGAGCGACGCGACGCTGGCTGCCGGTGCAGCAGAGGTTGCGCACCTTCATCTTGGGTGGTGGTGGTGGTGGTGGTCAGGCTCCGGAGATTGTTGAGATGAGGGATGGGGGAAGAAGGCGTTCTTCGTGGGTTGACGGTAGTTGTAATGTCTTGTAGACAGGCTGCCTATTGTGGCTGACGATCTAGGGGCTGTGGAGGGCTTATCGCCGGTATCGCGGAGAGGTCAGGGTAGGTGCGATGGAGCCGTTGAGTTCCGGAGTGTAACGTGTCGGATGATGTCACGGGAGCTGGTAGTCGCGCCAGATTAGGACGGGGCGACGGCGGTAATCGGAAAGGCGGTGTCTCGGAGTGCAAGAGCGACGAACCCTCGAGGACGGACAAAGACGCGACGAGGCGCAAATGATGCCGTCGCGAAAAGAAGGAAGTAAGAAATGGATGTCGGAGGTTGTTGTTGTCTGGTTTGAAGAAAGCCGGAGCCTGCCTGATTGCCTGGTCTAGGCTACCTTGGTAGTTGGTATAGATAAGGCAGGGAGCGACTCGACCCTGTAGATCAGTTTGGGATGGCAGAACGGAGATGCTAGACGCGATGCGCCTAGAAGGTGATCTGGTCGGCAGACATTACTAAATAACGGCTGTTGGGAAGAGGAGTGGTTGGATTTGAGAAGGGGAAGATAGGCTGCGAGGGGTAGGAGGGACGGGCGGGATGGGGTGACGACGAGTTTAAAGCGAAGAAGCGGGAGTGCGCGGGAGTCCTGCTGCCAATGCTGTTGCAGCTTCGGCTGATCTGTGACGGACGGGACTGACGGTGACGCCTCTCCTGGGTCCTCCGGGTAGGTAGGTTAGGTGCACCACACCGTCCCTCCCTCCCCCAATTCATTACCTCAAGTCGGGTCCTGCCATGCCACGGACCGTGAGGAATGGCCGCCAATCCGTCTGACAAGGTCTCCGCCCCATCTGATGACACCGCATTGCCGTACCGCGCGAGCTGGCCGGCGAACATGGGCCAGTCCCAAGATAGGAACCGAAAGTGGAACGGGGCCAACGGATACTCTATGACAAAGCGTATCTTTGCTGCTCGCTGCCGCGCTGAGTTGCGACCGCCTGCGTCCTTCTTGGCACCGGATTCGCGGGGGGCCCGCCCACTGCCCAGAAAGTCGGGGTCCAGTCCCTGTCGCTTTTACCGTGTTCCTTGCTTGTTGGGGACCACCCGACACATCGACTAGTCCGCGCTGGAAAAGGGGGGGGTGCACCCGGTAATCTCCAGGCGAATGGGATGGCGTCAACTGGCCACGAGCGACCGCTCCGAGCTCCATATCGTAACATGACTTCATACAGTCCTTCTGCACCATGGAGAATTGGCTTTGAGCTTGCGTCGTAATTCTCGTCTATTGGCAACTGTCGCGTCTTTTGTCCTGGAGCGCAGCGCTCATCGAGTGCCGTCGCAAACTCAGACCCCGTGGTCTGCCTCTGCGGCATCTCTACTGGCGGCCCCAGGTCGACGGGTCTCGCAGATGCAGACTGCGTATCCCGCACTGCTTCATGTAGTTTCTCTTGATAACAGTAGAGGGTGGTTTTCCACCCTCCAAGATCTATGCACACAAAAGGCCAATCAGGCCAGCCCACCCACATCGCCGTTCCTTTGTCGGCTGCTCGTCTTCGCTTCGTCCTCGTCCTCGTACTCTTCGTGCGTCGCCCGTTGTATCCGGCTCGCCTTCGCCCTCGTCCTGATATGTCCGTTGCCATTGCCACTGCGGCCGATCAACATGGGCGGCTCAGAGAATTCCCACTTTCTTAAGCGACGACGTGATCTCTTCCGTTTCCTGAATGAATAGCAGACCGCCCATTAGCCAGAGACTCGTCAATGACACGCGCTCTTCGTAGCCAGTATCAATCTGTGTGTAAGTATCGTAAATTGAACCCGAGTGTCGTCTTCGGCATTGTTTGTCGCCATCTAATGGATAGGTACACACTGGAGGAGGGTTACATGATCTTTGTAACCTCGTCCTCGACCTGAAGAGCGGGAGGGAGAAGTGTCAGCAGTGAGACTTGGCCAATGGCACAGCTGCAAGTCATCGCTTCGAAGGACGCAGGCTAAGAAATCGAGCAAATCCACACGCAAACGTACCTCCATGTCCTCGAGTGAATCTTGCTGGGATATGCACCGCAGCACGTTCTTTTTACTGCTCTCCTGCAGCTCGCCTGCCAGCAGCAGCTCATCCAGGATGTAGTATGCCTTCGTAAAGGAGAAGATGATGTCCAGCTCGCACACGTTGCCGTAGTACTTGTCCATCTGCTCGACGTATCGGTGGATGATCTCGAGGGTGATCAGCTCATTGTCGTCCGAGGCGCAGCCCGTGATGAAGAATAGCGAGGCATATCGGCGGTAGACGATCTTGGAGTCTGGGCGAGGAGTTATCAGTTTAGGCCCGTCTTGTGCCGGCATGGAGGCAAAGGAGACGAACCCTTGTACTCGAGGAAGTTGCACATGCGGGTTCTACGAGCGAGAACCAGCTGGGAGACGTCCTTGACGATCTTGGCCTTCTCCTTGGGCGACAAGGTGGTGAACCACTTCGCCAGGCGCTGCAAACGGGAGCACGTCAGCTGGAAGCTCGTCGAGGGATTTTCTTTGGCAGTGCATGCGTACCACTTTGCCCTGGCGAGAAAGGAGAATAAGGTAGCTGCGCCATCATTTAGCCGTCTCGCTCATGTGCATCGATGACAGGGGCGCTGAGGGAGCATACTGGATGGCCATGATGATGCTTTCACATCACCCAGCAGGGTGGATTAGGGAAGTCGGGAGTCGGACACCGGAGCCAGGTAAGTGTAGAGTGTGGATCTAGAGCCCGAGGCCTCGCTGGCGCGGTGGTCGAGAAGAGCAGACCGAGCAGTAGACTGCGGTTGGCGACGAAGTCGTGGCGCTGGTGGTGATGGTGGTGGTCGTCACTGATGGTGGATGTTCCTGGTCGTGTGGCATTTCCTGCCCCTTGGCGGCGGCTGCAAGTCACGGCAGGCGGGAGGTCGGGAGCGCAAAGTGTCGATTTTGGCAGGTGCTGTCCTCAGGCATTGACCTCCTCGCTAGTGTTAAGGTACCTTTGGGAGAGAGGACAGCGCCTGGCGGGTGCGTCAAGAGCATCCTACAGCGCACTAGTCCACTGAAAGCCTTCCCAGTCTCTGGTCCCTAGCGGACGGACCCCCTGTAAAACAAGGCCTGTCCCCGGAAGGCAACGCCCGATGGCTTTGTGTGCTTCAGATCTTCAGCGTGGTGGAGGTGGGGCTGAGTCGGACGCTGCAGAAGCGACTCGTGAAAATGACGGCACCTCATAGGCACGCAGGCCGCGGACAGTGGGGGGACACGCCGCGGAAGTGCATGCAAATGAGCCCAAGAGCGCTGACGCGATGCGCTACACCCCACTGACCTTCCCCTCGGAGTCGACCTCCTGCCGAGTTCACCGCGAGAGGAGGGGTGCAAGGTGGGATGGTGAGGGGAGGAACACTGAAAAATCGATGATTGTTTGTCTTGATTCAGTCATCCATCTTGTCACTGAGACTTGAAAAAGGGATTCGGTCCAAACATCCGCGCCTCTTTCCGACTCATTTTCTTCCTCCTCCTGTTCCCAAACATCTCTCGGTCCTTCAATACAAAAACTCGACGATCCGTCCACCTTTGCATCCTCTTCCTCCCCGCCTATAATCTCTTCTTGGGTACCTACATTGCATGGTAATAGACACCCCTCCCTGTCACAATCGGCACTGCACATCACGACGACGACACGACGCCCCCGCCAGGCACCGCATCTCTCCGATTTATCTCCCATAAGCCGAATCTCGCTCACATGCCGTGCGCCAGTCCTTGACTGCAGTATTATTAATTGCCCCGTCTCACATCTGGCCCCGACCCGTCGCTATCGTTTGTTATCGGCGCCCTTCGCACCTCCGGATTGTTAATCAACCCCTCCAAAACTCTAAAAGTAAAAATAAGAACAAAGGCACGCCATAAGGGTAACACAAAAAGACCATCGACCATTCCACCGATATTGCGCAATAGGGATCCTACGCGACGCAATCTACATAGCAGCCCTATCGGCTTCTTCTTCTGGACCTGACGTCGAACTTTCTTTGTTTTTGGGAAATTTTACCATCTCCATAGTTATCCGCCATGACGAAACTCATCCTATCCACGGGGTATGTTGCCCCCTTGGCACTCTTCTGGTCATTTAATGTTTTGCGCTTCGATGCTGATTGGTGATCCTCCGCTGCGCTTGCAGAAATATTGTCTCGGGCGGCCCCTCCATCATCCGTAAACCAGGGTCGTACAGATCGAATCTCGAACTCACCAACTCGCTGCGGAGCAACTTCCTCGCTGCCCAACAGGACTACTCGCCGCCCATCGAGGAGTCCTCCCCGATCGACGAGGAACCGAACGGTACCCTGAACGGACACTCCAACGGCATCGCCCACCACGAGAATGGCCGCTCCGGCCGGCCCCGCCTCGACATATGGACTGCGAGGGAGGACGGCGCGCTCTACATTCCCCGGATAGACTGGTCGTACTCTGGCCTCCAGGAGGAGCCGACGAACTACGATATCACCGTGAAGCTCTTTTTCCTCCCCGACGCCGCTCCCGAGGACCGCGAACGCTACGTGCAGGAAGCCCTGGATCTCGTGCGCAAGGAGCTTGGCGTCACGACGGTAGACCTGCTGATTGCCTCCTTCCCCGGCATGTCCTTCGAGGGCGACTGCGAGTGGGAGGCCGACAAGCGCAACGCCGTCCAGGGCAACATTGACCAGGAGGCTGCCACGTGGACGGTGCTCGAGGACCTCTACCGCAGCGGCGAGGTGAAGGCCCTCGGCATCGCCGAGTTCGGCACGGAGAAGCTGGCTAAGTTCATCAGGAAGGTCAACATCCGCCCGGCCGTCGACCAGATCAACATCAAAGACTGCTGCAACGTCCCGCCCACGCTCGTCAAGCTCGCAAAGACGGAGGGCGTCGAGCTGCTCGTCCACACCGACTGCACCGACATCCTCCCCAGCGGCACGCTGCGCGAGCTGCTCGGCCACGGCCTCCAGGGCGCAGGTGTTCTCGCTGATCCCGTCGAGGGCGGCGAAGGCCTGGAGGGCAACATCGTCCCGCAGTGGGTGGTCAAATACACGGCGTTCGTCAAGGACCGGGGCGTGATCGAGAACAAGGGATACTTCGCTGGCGCGGAGCTCGTGGAATCCTCGTAAGAGAGAGAGAGAGAGAGAGGGTTCCCGTCATGAGGTTGGGGTCTTTTTTGATACCACGGCCGAACTACACGGCCTATAGAAACATTGCATAGCGTTTTTCTGATGTCGGGCGATTTCTCGGGGGTATGTATTCCTTTACGGTTTGCACGAAGCCAAGTGTGTCTATAGAGTCTTGATTTTTCAAGACAGCTTCCACGAACATGTCCTTTTTCCGTTTCTCGGATGGTCCACAAAACTGGCGTGCCTCGTGACGTATGTACTCCCTCACTCCTTCAGCAAGGCCTCCGCGAGCCTCTTCCCCCTCTCGCCTCCCAGGTAGATGTCGTCCTCAATGCTCTCCAGGCCCATCTCGACGGCCTCCTTGTAGCCCCGGACGACCATGTCCTCGTCCACGCGCAGCCCGTTCTCCACCAGCGCCAGGATGACGGCGCGTATCCGCGCGATCTCCCGCACCGTCTCGACGTCGATCCGGTCGTTCTGGCTCGAGTAGACGTTCGCGCTGACCGTCTCCTCCATGCGGTTCACCCCGACGGACGACGACGACTCGGCCGCCTCGCCCTCGACGTGCTTGCTGATCCAGATGTACCCGTTCACGCCGAGCGTGACGTGCACCTTGGCCGACCCCCTCGCGGCGTCCATGACCCACTGCTGCCTCTTGGCGCGGACCACGCCGCCGCCGCCCCCCGTGCCGCTGACGGCCGCGAAGACGCCGTTGCGCAGCTTGCCGTACTTGAGCGAGCGGGTGTGCAGGCTGGCGGCGCCGTCCTGGTGGAGCTGCTGCACCTCGGCGACGACGAGGTCGCCCTCGGCGAAGAAGGAGCGGATCTGCAGCTCGTCCGTGTCGGTGCGCTTGCGGAGAATGCCTCCCGGGAGGTTGATGGCGGAGATCTGGAGGATGGCGAGCTGCGAGGAGCCGACGTCGACGCGCCAGCGCTTGGCCTGCACCTCGACTATGCGGCCGACGACGAGGTCGCCGATCTCCGGGGTGTAGCGGGCGCGGAGGGGGCGGACGGAGAGGAGCTTGTTGGTGCGGGTTACCGTGCCGGCGACGGAGGAGACGATGTCGGTCGTGCTTGGGGTTACGTAGGTGCCGTGTCCTCTGTTTTGTTCGTCAGTTTCTGTAGCATCGTAGCCTGGGGAAATCCAGGAACGCCTGGGGGGGAGAGATTCGACGGACCTCATCCATTGGGGGTCGTCGGTGATTATTTCACCAGGTGTGACGATCTCGTAGGCCTCGCCGCGGGCGCGCTTCGCCGGGCGCATCGAGACGTCTCCCTCGATGTCCACGCCTCCATCTGAGTCCGAGTCGGAGTCGCTGGCTTGTTGTGTCGGTTTGGGGCGCACCGGTGTGCCTCTTGGGGCGAGGATTGTGATGGGCATTTTTTCGGTGTTGAGACGGCGATGAAGCCGTGAAACGATGCGGTATTGGTACTTTTTCGATCAATTAGAGATTCTAGCGAGTTCTGAATCACTGCGGTAGTCGTTCTTTCCGTTTTTCGGCGGAAGTGGCGGTTTTCGTGGCGTTATGGTATTGTGGTGAAGTTGAAAGTTGCCAGGCGCAAAGAATTTTTGGTGAAGCTATGGAGGGGCAGACCGGAGCCTTTCATTGACGGATAGCACCACCACCATATCAACAGTTTCCACCTCTCGCACCACGCAGACCGAATTAAACCCAATTGAAGTCATTCAGAATCGCATTATTTCAATAGTATTATTAAGTGCTTTTTCATTTATACATACATTGGTGTTGTACAGCGATTCCGCATATTGCCTGTGTGGCGCGTGCCAGCTGCCTGGCAAGCTGCGGATCGCATGGATGATGAGCTGCGTGTGTACATTTTGGAAAGACTTCGCCGTCCTCATCTTCGGTTGAAGTATTTCCGTTGATGCAACGGTGGAATCCTCCAGTTATCCCCGGTCGTGAGGCTCGGTTGGGTCGTGTGTAGTCGGCTTCCTCGCCGTCCTCCTCAATTCCGCACGCTTGCGTGACCCTATCATGGCCGGAGTGGTGATTGTGTAACTTTCATTCCTTCACTATCTCCCCTACCGGAACCATCTCAAAATGCCCAGGTAGGCCAGGCCCATCGAGATGCTGGCAACGCCCAGCCTGCGGCTCCTCATTCCGAACATCGACTTGGACTTGAGAATGGCCGCCTGTTGCCTCTCAAGGTGTCCCATGCCGGACATGTAGTTGTACGCCGCGAGACCGAGAAATGCGCCGCTTCCTGAATACATTGCCTCCATTAGCACGCTGCCGGGAAGGCCAGGAGAGTCCGGGGTCGCTTACCAATAAGTCTGCATGGTGTACAGTCGTCGCCGCTTTCCTCCCGGAGGAGATCGTCGAGCTTCTCGGGCTTTTCCAGCGTTCCCACGGTGGGAATCTTGTCTCCTCCTCCGAACATCTTGGCGGCGGTTCAACGGATTGTCGAGGTGATCGTCAGATGCTATCGCGACCAAGGCATCCGTGCCGTACGACGAATTCTGGGGAGCTTTACATGGCGGCCAGGGTTGTGGCGCCTCTGATTGGCTGGGACCAGCCGTCCCCTTGCACTAACATTTAATTTCATCATCGAGCATGTGCGCCACGGCGGGATGGGTCTGGAGCTCCCGCGGCCAGCCAGCACCGCGCGGAGTGTCACCTCCCATCCATCCTACCCCACCAACTATCGACAACCACACGGCGCAGCCTCCGATGCCGACCTGACGATGAACGGCGTTATCGAGGCGCTGCACATCTATGATGAGCACAAGTTAGTCCTTCTGCTCCCTCTACACAAGAAGCGTGAGCACAGCTGACGCACGACCCGCAGCCATGCCATCCTGTCGCACACGTATACCTCACGGCCGCTGTCGGCGCAGCACCTCCTGCCCCTCTACCTAGAGCATCCCGCGCCGCGACCGAACCTGATATACCTCCCCAACACCAGCCCGCCGACGCTCGTCTTCAGTCTCAAGCACGCCAACCTGCTGTTCCTGGCCACGTCGTCGTCCGAAATCGAGCCCCTCCTCGTTCTCGAGTTCATCCACCGCATCGTCGACGTGTTTGAGGAGTTCCTCGGCGCCCCTCTGCTGGCGCACAAGATCGAGAACAACTACGATGTCGTCGCGCAGCTCCTGAACGAGATGTGCGATGCCGGCACGATCAACACCACGGAGCCGAATGCCCTCAGGGATCTTGTCGAGGTCGAGGGCTGGGTTGGTAAGCTGCTCGGCAGCATCAACCTGCCAGGGTAAGGGATACTCGTAGACGGGACCGGCGAGTGTCATCACGACTAACAACACGCGTAGGAAACCTGGAAACTTCGGCCAGGGTTTCTCGAACTCGAGCGCGCCATCGCTGATCTCGCAGAACACCCCGGCACTGCCATGGCGCCGGGCGAATGTGCGACATACGTCCAACGAGATGTACGCAGACATCGTCGAGACTCTGACCGTCACGCTTGCACCCTCTGGAAGGCCCCTCGCGGCATTTGCCAACGGCACGATAGCATTCACTTGTAAGGTGTCTGGCGTGCCCGACATCGTCATCAACTTGACCAGCCCATCCGGCAAGCACAACCTAGCAGGGGTCATGGACCTGCCCGTATTCCACCCTTGCGTCCGGTTAGCACGGTGGAAGGAGCGGCCGGGAGAACTGAGTTTCATTCCCCCAGATGGCCGCTTCATCTTGGCTAGCTACGAGGTTGATCTACTCCCTTTTACGAGCGGAAAGAGCGGCAACATCAGTGCCAACAACCTCAAGCTACCCGTCAACATCGAAATGAAAACTGGACTGGGACCTGCTGGCTCGGACTTCGAGGTTCGACTTCACGTCAACAAGGTGCTGGGAACAGGTGGCCCGTCTGCAGCAAGCCAATATGGAAGAGGAGGCGGCGGTGCTGGCAGAGGGTTTGGAGGTCCCCATCCCGGCACTCCAGCATCGCCTTTGCTGGAAGATCTGGTGATTACGGTGCCGCTGCCGGCCGAGGTTAGGAACCTGTCGGAGCTACGGCCCAGCAAGGGAGACGCAAGCTTCAGCCCCGCCGAGAGGGTGCTGGAGTGGCACATCCCTACGAAGGAATTGTCGGTCGGCACGTCATACTTCGGTCTTAGGTGTACAGTCGTAGGACAGCTGCCCGACGATGAGGACGACGAACTTGACCCGACAGGCTTCGGCTTCGGAAAGTCATATGCCTACGACGAGCCGTACCAGGCCAGCCCGGTCAAGACGAAGAACACGACGGAGAAGGTAGACGACGAGAAGGACGCGAAGAAGGTGGCGCAGAACAAGATGCTGATGCCCAGCTCAGCATCAGCCAGCTTCTCGGTCAAGGGATGGCTCCCAAGCGGCCTCAAGGTCGAAAGTATCATGATCGACCCGCGGAAGAGCAAGGGGCTTGGCGAGGGCGTGAAGCCGTACAAGGGCGTCAAATACCTCACTGTCAGCAAGGGCGGTGTAGAGACGCGGTGTTAGTCGGCGCCTGATGGATAAGCGATAAAATAATGACTAGAAATTTCAGATTTACCGAGTATTTCACATGCTTGATGGTGGCAGGCTCTACGTAGCTTACCGGCTAGTGAGGCAACTAGCACACATCGTATAACGGTCCCGATAGTGCTCCATGCTACTCGATTTCGTGAGAGGCAGGGCTGCCACTGAGGGCTAACGGCATGCAGACGAGTAGTTCGTGCGCTTGATGCATAACATGGAATGCAAAGAGAAAACGCTGCTGTCGCCTCGTCTTCAGCAACGCAACCGGCAAGTCCAGACTCCTTGGAACGCTATGTCGGCAGCATTAACCCCTGGACCCTGAGGTGATCCCCGCTGACAGCGTGCCCCACCGCCCGGCGCAGCGGAACCCAGAACGCGCTGTAAGAGGCGCTGAAGAGCGTGGCAATCGCGGGGTACTCCAGGTGCTCCAGCGATTGTCCATCTCGGCCTCGGGACTTCGGCTAGGGGCGGCCACTAGAATCATCCGCCTGTTCCCATTCTGGCGTCATTTGGCATTGGCGTCGACCGCCAGTGCGTTGAAAGGGCGGCACCACGTTCCCTTTTATGCAGCGCGTGGCTTAGGTTGGCTGTGTGACACACGTCTTTCGAGGCTGGTCGCAAAAAAACCCGAGACCCCTCCTTCCTTCTCTTCTCGTCTTTTGTGTGTCCAATGTCCAGCTCCAGCTCTTTTGTTTCCTTCTCTGTCTGAACATCCCACCCGAAAGCGTCGAGCAGGCCCATGATCGCGGTAATCTAGCTGCCCCAGCTCGCAATTGGCTGGCGCATATGGCCATGACAGCTCCCGGAGCTCACTCCCTCCTCCGCCGCGGCGGCGCCCGCGTATGGGCCGATGGGCTCGGCTGCCTCGGCCGAAGGCACGCTGCGGCGGCGACAACCACCAACATCAGCTTACGACCAAGCAGGCGGCATGCCTCGACACAAGGCAAGCGGCCGCGGACGGCTCTGTTCTTCCCAGGTGCGTAGCGCAGCTGAATAAAGACGAACTCGGGGGATATTGAAGGGAAGAGTCACCGTCACCAAAGACATCAGCTGACATCTGCATCTTTGCGTCGCCGCGCAGGCCAAGGCGTGCAAAAGGTAGGCATGACGACCCCCTGGGTCGAGGCCTTCCCCGCGACAGCGAAACCGATCCTCGAGGAGATCGACCACTACATGGGCTACAAGCTCTCCGACGTCATCGCCAACGGGCCCAGCAAGCTCCTGACGAGGACGCCCAACGCCCAGCCGGCCATCATGGCGACCTCGATCCTCATCCTGCGCATCCTCGAGCGCGAGTTCGGCTTCGACGTCCCCTCGCGCGTGGACGTCACCCTGGGCCACTCGCTGGGCGAGTTCGCGGCCCTCGTCGCGGGGGGTTACATGGAGTTCGAGGACAGCCTGTACCTGGTGCGCAAGCGGGCCGAGGCCATGTCGGAGGCGACGAGGCGCGCGATGGAACAGTACGGCGGCGAGTACGGCATGGTGGCCATAGTGACGGAGCCCGAGTACCTGGGCCCGCTGATCGCGGCGATCCGCGACTTCGTGGGCCACTCGAGCGCCGGGTCCAAGGGCGAGAGTTCCGAGGACGTGCCGCCGATCGAGCAGGTGCTCATCGCGAACATCAACAGCAAGAACCAGATCGTGCTGAGCGGGAGCATCGAGCGCATCAAGACGCTCGCGACGCACGTCAGGCAGTTCCTCGGGCACGACCCGCGCGCGGTGCGGCTGAACAGCGACAGCCCGTTTCATAGCCCCATTATGAAGCCCGCGGTGGCGGTGATGCAGAACATTTTGTCGAGAAAGAGCAGGGTGAAGGGCCGCGAGGGGGAGGGCATCATCACGTTCCCCGGCAGGCTGCCGTGCGTGAGCAACGTCAGCGCGAGGCCGTTCGAGAGCAAGGAGGACCTGAAGGACCTGCTGTCGAGGCAGTGCCTGGAGACGGTGCGGTGGTGGGACAGCATCAAATACCTCGACCAGGAGGAGAAGGTGAGGCGGTGGATCGGCATCGGGCCGGGCAAGGTCGGCCGAAACCTCGTGGGCAAGGAGGTGGGCATGAGGGGCAGGGACTCTGTAAAAGGCGGCGGCGTCTGGGCCATCACGGATCCGAGCGAGGTCGAGGAGGTGCTGAGAGGGTTGGAGGACACGGAGAAGGTGTCTGAAGAGCAGATCGAGTGAGTGTTTTTTCGAGGGGTTTGCTGGGTTTTCTAACGTTTATGCGGGATACGGGGTTTCGGTATGTTGCTTTTCTTACGACGGCGAGCACAAGAGCTCGCCTGACGACCGGTTCATCATAATGGTCGGAGTAATGATATCTCGGGTGTAAGCCCACTCTGGTACGGAGGCTATCTGCGGTGCTCTGTCTAGGTAGTACATAAAATACTGTTTAACCACTCAAGCTGCGTGTTCGCGTGAGATCTGTTCAGGTTACCATATGGTCAGGGTTAGGGTCTTTCAACGAACGTGGTGGCTTTCACCCCTGACTCCAATGCGGGGCAACTGAAGGACCCAGAAAACCGATTAAGCTCCCGCCCACACCAGCTAAGGTACCCCAGCTCTCCAATCTCCAACCTCCACGAAACGACGAACGACGAACGAAACGACACTCAACCACGAACGCCGCGTCCTTCGATCGCACCGGCTACCTCCTCCGCCGACAAAATCTCCGCGCCAGAAGACAACACGACCTCGCGCGAGGGATAACCCCACAAGGCGCCCCGATGGCGACCGCAATCCCGTCGATAGCCTGCATAGGCATCATCGGCCGCAACGTACGTCGTCTCTCTCGCCTTCCTCCCCTCCTCGCGACCCCTCGAAGAAGCGCAAACTGACAGCAGAGCCAGAACAACCCCCTCCACGTCTCCATCTTTCCCTCCCACAACCCGGCGACAAACACCTTCGCACCAGTCCGCACCCCGCTCCAGTTCTCCCTCCTCCTCTCCTCGACCCTCGACGTCTTCGAGCTGCGGCACAACACCAACGCGGCCAGCGCGCCCGGCGGCGCGGGGGCGGGCGGCGCCTCGGGCCTGTCGGGCGAGGTGGGCCTCCTGCACGCCGTGGACGAGCGCCTCGCGGCCTACGGGTGGGAGACCAACACGGGCGTCAAGATCGTCGTCGTCGTGGACATGCGCGGGCGGAGGGTCGGCGGCGCGGGAGGAGATGCCGCCGCGTCGGCGGGCGCCAAGGGGAGGGGCGCCGTCGGGCTTAGGGAGCAGGAGTTGCGGGTTGTTTTCAGGGCCGTGCAGAGCGCGTATGTGAGGCTGCTGCAGAACCCATTCTACGAGCCCGACGAGCACTCGCCCGTGTCCGGGCGCGGGGGCAGGGCGATTAAGAGCAAGAAGTTCGAGGGGGATGTTCGGAGGATCGGGGAGGCGTGGACGCCTGGCGTCACGGCGTTGTGAGGAGGGCGTTTTATCTTTCCTGTCTGTCCCGGAAAAATGATGAGGAGTTTTTGGCGTTTTAATTAGAAAGAGGAATGATGGTCATTCATGCATTGATTTGCATTTGTTTCTATAAACTTGGAAGGAAGGCCACGCAACGCTGGCGTCCCTGTATGATATCTCCCCCACCGCACTCAGAACTCAAAGGTTCTGGGAACGTCGTTCTCCGGCGACGGTTTGCTGAGCCCTAAAAAAGAAAATGCAAACCAGCATCGCCAAAATGCTATGCTATGCGCCGGTCTATGCGTTCGTCTAAGCAAAATTCTAAATCAAAAAAAATGAGAAGAAGAAAAAGCATGATATGTGCGGTTGAAGACGGCAGATTCTCAAGATCTTCGCGACTCTTCACCCTTGCGCTCGGCCTCCTCCAGCGCCTGCCACTTCTCCATCAGGAGCTTGTCCGTGCCAAAAGGCCCGTCAATTGGCCTCGACGCACCCATCACCTCGCCCGTCTTCCTCTCCCCGGGCGGGAAGGGCTCGTCCCTCCGCGGCCGGGACGGCGCGCCGTTCTCCCAGTGCCGCGCGGCGCGGGGCACCGGCGTCCACCACTCCTCGGGCGGACCCCCGCGGGCGTGCCACGCGGCGCAGCAAAGCTCCCACAGCCTGCTCGCGGCGCGGCGGTACGCAAAGCGCTCGTCCTCGCCGGTGAAGGCGGTCGTGTTGCTGAAGTTGGGCCCTGCGGCGGGCGCGTGCCCCAGCTTGCCAAAGTCCGAGTCCTGGTCCGGGTCGTACTTGGACGTCGGGGAGTTGGTGTCGTAGTAGGAGACGTTGGGCCGGAAGGGCGCGGCCTGGTCCTGGTAGACCTCGGCGATGGTCTCGGAGTGGATCGCGTCCGAGTCGACCACCTCCTCTCCCGCGGCAGCGGCCGCGGCCTGTTCCTCCTGGGCGCGGATGTCGGGGAAGAAAAGGTCGTCGGGCCCCGCCTGTGCGCGGACGAAGAGCTTGCAGCGTGCTTCGTACAGGGCGTCGAGGAGCGTGATGAAACGACGAGCTTCGTTCTTTTGCAGCGTCGTCAGGGTCGGGACGTTGTCGATGATGAAGGTGTGGTAGGTGGAGGCCATGGTCACGTAGTCGGCCGGGCCGAAGGTTGCCACGAGGGGATCAAAGTCCCAGTACACCACGCCGTCTCGCTGACGCGGAATCGCAATGGTGCGGCCGTAGACTGTAAGGCTTGCCGGGTTCCAGGAGCCAGAGAGCTGGTCTGCTAGCTCGGTGTTCCAGTCCGTGGTGTCGGGCCCCAAGAGGAAATACTTTGCTGGCAGTGTCGTTTCTTCCAAGGTCAGTTGAGTGTCATTAACGCAATAGGGGGAGGGGTGGACATACCTTCCGGAGGCTCGACAGGGCTTGCCTCACCGACGGAACCCGTCGCCGGGGCGGTATCCGCGGCGAGCGTTTTGCCGGTCTCCCGACGTCGAAAGTCCGTGGCGCCTTCCATATGCCAGAAGTCGCAGCGAGCCTTGAGAACTTCGAGAAAAGCTGCAAAGTCGTTCTGGCCGTGGAGAGTCGCCCGAGACCGAGCTCCGCCAAGGAACAAGCTCTTGAGAAACCCATCGGACGGGGGGACCGTGTACTCGACGCCGATGGCCTTTTGCAGCTCCTCCGGCATGCGGTTGGATGAGGCGATGAGAACACCGCCGAGGTGGAAGAAGGCGATGAACAGGTGACTGAGCATTTTGCTCGCCGCGCGGTCGGGGAGCTGGAACTCGTCCAGGAACAGTATCGGCGACTCCTCGACGAGCTTCTTGGCGAGCCAGAGCATCGAGTACTCCTTTTCGTTGCCCGTCAACTCCGGATGCGACTTGCGAAAGTTCTCGAGCTGCGAGAAGGTGTACAGCATGAAGGTGTTGAAGTGCCAACGCTTCTTCTTCTCGGTAGGCAGACCCTGGGCGAGAAGGTCGATGAGCATGGACTTGCCGACGCCTACCTCGCCCGACAGGAAGAGGCCCTTGGGCGAGTTGATGGTGATGGCGCCCTCGAGGCTCGTCATGACCCGTACTAGTGCGAGGGGGTTTACATCCTTGGGCTCCGGAGCAGCCTTTCTGGCGAGATGTCTGAATAAGGGATTGTCCCATATGGGATGGCTCGGCATGGCCAGAGTCGCGGCGGCCTCATCGGGGTCGCGGGCTTCAGGAATGTCGGCTACTTGCTTGAGGCGATCGCGGTAGTCGATCTCGGGGGCGTAGTCTTTTAGCCGAGTGTAGAGCTTTTGCAGATGGATGGCCAATCTGTGTTGAGATTGGTCGGGGTTGAGGGCTTTGGTCGAGACCAGAGTGCGGTACTTGACGAGAGGATCGGTGATGGCCACGGCCGTAGAGTAGCTTCTGACAAGAGAAGGAGCCACCCGTCCTGATGCCGTCCATTTCATTGTAGTCGTAATCATGATTTCTGCCGCTTCCCTCTAAATGGCTTCAGAGTGGACGGAGTCAAAGGGGCTGGCTAGCTGTTGATGTGGACGCTAAAGCAGGGGAGAGAGATTGTGAAGCTGAAAGGTCTGTGAAACTGTGCTCTTTGAGCGCCCGAACAAGCAACCGTTGTGGGTGATTGAAATACCACTTTTCATATTGTAACTTCTTCATGCATCCATCCCAGTGCAAGCCAAAGGCAGCTTGTGTGCTCGCACAATTGGCTTAGAGAAGGAGAGCAACCAACTCCGTGACGATGCGTCTTGATGCAATTGACAACAACCCGGTGTTAGAACGCTACCGAAAGGCTGCAGAAACCATTGAGTTCTTTGTCAGAGCATCCATACATGCCCAAGATGCTCTGCAAAGACAATGGTCTGGTGGGTTCAGAAGTTGCCTTGAGACTTCTCAACCTGGGCACAATTGATGCGGAGTAAGTAGATGGAATGAGACAGCCGGGTGTTGGTCAGAGTCTGGAAAGCACTTGAACAAGTCAAGGTGCTGGGAGTTTCTCGGCCAATTGAGCGAGACCTGGGTTGAGGGTGTCGATCTCGAAAAGTCAGAGACTATTATGTGGGTGTTTCTTCCTACAATACCACCAGTCATGATGAGACTGGCTCGTTCTTTCCCGTCCCGACTTGAGTTCCCGAGGGCCGACACACTCGAGTGACGTTGTTGACTTGGTTTCCAAGGCTCCACTCCAGGGTCCTTTTTCCTTCCAATGCGGCAACACTGGGTTCTAATGGCCCCATCACGATCGAGAGAATCAGCCAATCATCGTCTCCCTGTCAGCCACCGACACGCGCCAAAGCAGGTACGTACCGGTCCCCAGGTACTGTCTTGCGGCCGTTGCTCCTTGCGTCGCCTCAGCTGGCACGCCTGCACAGCTGCAGAGCGCCCCTCTCCCCGGCCTGTACCTCCAGTAAGCAGCGTCCTTCTATAGGTACCTCTAGACCTCTAGCCTCAACTGGGAGGGAAGAAGCTGATGGTGCTGCTGGTCCGTGCTTGGCAGATGCAGCAACCTTGTGTTTTTTTCGACAAGACCCAATCGATTGATGCTTCGTCACTCTCACATATTTGCTAAATCCGCTCTGCCACCTGCGTCCCGGCCTCCGCTTTCTCCTACGATACCTTAGGCCACAGAATCCATCCTCGAAATGTTTTTCTGAGTCTCTCGATCCATCGATTCGATCATCACCAACTCCCCATTACGGCGACCCGGATACACCACGCCCTCGCGCCCGGCCGCTCGACATCACCATGTTTTCGCCGTCCAACGAGGGCGGCCCGGCCACGGCCACGCGAAGCCGCAGACGCCAGCGGCCCGTCAGCTCTGAGAGGACCGTTCAGCAGCCCAAGGCAAAGCGACAACGCGTTCCTCTGACGGAGCAGACCTTCGTCAACCCCGAGGTCTCTTCGACGCCTGCACCCGAAACGTACGAGGTCAAGTCCGACAAGGTTGCGACGCTCGACGTGCGCCAGGACGGCATCGAAAACCACCACCCCAGCATCGCACCTACCCCTAGGAGGGAGCTCAGTGTGCGCGCGAAGAAGCCCAAGGGTGCCGAACGTCCTACCAAGGGTGATGGAAGCGTTGTTTTGGTACATTTTGCCCCGGTCGCATCCTGTCCTCGACGCCTGCTAACAATTTTCCAAGACGACGAACAACGCCTACACAGTGAGCAAGCTCCCTGCCTTGCCAGATCGCATCCGTGCAGACGCCTCAGGTTCGTCCCCTCCCGTCAACGCGCGCTTCTACCTCTAACCCCCTTGTGCAGCTCAACAACACGGCGAGGTTTTCTCGAATGGATACGCCCTCAGCTTGAGCCACACTCACGCGGTTGTCTGGCCTTACACGACCCCTACCCAATCCCCTGAGACATTCACATTTACCCTTCCGTATCCTTCGAAGCATGCATCCGAACCGCTCCCGCTGGGCTGCTTGGTATCGCCATCGGCTTCCTCCAACGAACCCGGCTTGGTTGTTGTCATGCCAGTCAGCGGTAAAATCGCGTACTGGGAATCCATCTCGAGCGCTGCGACCCTGGACTTTATTCGCCAGCAGCGACACGGCGTGGAGGGATCGATATCTGGCATGTACTCCGGCGAGAGGGTCATTCAAATCACAAACGCCGAGTCCGCCGGTTTTATTCTTGGCTTCAGCAGCGGAAGGCTGGCATACATGAGCGTTCGAGATGGACACGGCAGACCCACGATTTCGGTTCAGTTTCTTCGCACCAGCTTCGGACCCACGACCGGAGGAATCTTTGGAAGCATTCGCCATGCTCTTACCCACACTGCCGGCCGCGGAGACCTCGCCGCCGTACGGGCAGAGCGCAACACCCGTGTCGGAGAGCGCAACGTCGTTGCGGCTACCCTCAAGGGAAGGCTGCACGCTTGGAGGATCCACCGTGGCGGACACCACGACACCATTGTCGAGGCCGACATGCAGGACGAGATCGTCGAAGCTATCCGCGAAGTAGACCCCTCTAGCGGAGATTTCAGCCAGGACACGTTCGAGGTCGTCGACTTTACGTTCGTGCCCCATGGTCTGGAGTACAAGTATCAGGACATGAGCAGGCTCAGTAACGCCATGGCCTCGGACGACGTCGACCAACAACACCTTGTCCTGCTCGTCAGCCTCACCAGAAAGAGGGAGTCGCACTACTCCCTGGTCGAAGTCATCCTCACCCCGAAGACGGCACGAATTGGCATGGTCCGCCCCATAACCTCCTACAAGGCACGCTTCAGCCCTGCGGACCCGGTGCAAACTATCCGGCCACGCCTGTACCTGCCGCGACCTGCCCTCGTTGCCTTCATTGTCTTCGACAAGGCAGTTGTGGTCGCTTCAATCGGTGTGCCTCCGGAGTCGCCAGACTCTCAATTGCAGGAAGACAACCACATCATTCCTCCTACGTATGAGGACGTAATCAGCCTCTCTGACAACAACCAGACGGAGATTCTTGGTTCTGGTTTTGAGGAGCCACAAGCACACAACCCCTACGCCATCTACGACGAGGCGAGGAGTAATCGGTCAAAGACCAAGAACCCGGCTGTCGTTCTCGTCGTTCGCGGTACAGGCGTGGTCAGGCTCACCACGACAGACATAGACAGATTTGGCAGCGATACGCCCCCGAAAGTTACGCCCAAGAGCAAATTAGAACAGGCAGTGTTCTTTGGTAACAAGCAAGACACCCCTCTGGTTTTCGACGGGAGAAAAGGTGTCCAATTCACAGACGAGGAAATGGCAGAGGCTGCCCTGCAGCTGAGCCACGAGATCATGAGCTCATCTACGGCGCACATTTCGACCGTGCCGGCGTCGCTGGAAGACAACCTCAGCAATCGTGTTCTTGCCTTGGAGCGTTTGATGCTCCATCTCAAACTTAACAAGGTAGACTTGGACCGACGAACCAGGTGGCTCTTGCTCTCGCATGCGGAAAAGATGGTGGTCTCGACCATTCTCTGGAAGCGCCACGAGGCCTTCACTAACGAGCGACCGGCAAACGACAAGAAAGATCTGATTGCTGAAATCGTGGAGTTCATTCACCAAGATGATAAGACTAATCTTAACCGCAATGCCGGTGAGGTTGATCGAGTTCGGCATTGGTTCATCCACGATGTCGGCAGCCTAGAGATCTTTATTGCATGGGCGTACGAGGTGATCAAGTACATGTACAAGGACCACATCATGGATGACGTTCACATCACGCGTCTCATGTACGAGGCCCAGCAGGTCAACTTGGTTGCCTTGATCACGGCCCTCGATTACCGCCAGAAGAAGCTCGCGTTCTACGGACTCGAGGACGAGGAACTGGATTTTGGCATCGTCCGAGAAAACTATGAAGGGTTGCCTGAGCCATGGACAAGTTGCCACTACATTTCCAACAACTTGAAGCGGTTGCTTGAGCTCAGCCAAACATGGCTCGACCAATACTACCCGCCGAAGGAAAAGGTCAAGGACAAGACGAAGCAACCTGACCCCGCCCTTCTGGAAAAGATCAACGCGGAAATGTCCAATCTCACCGACCAGTACTTGGTGTCGCTGCTCGAAGCTTCTAGGTGGAATTCTGCGCAGCTCGACCCTAAACAGCAGAAGTGGTCGGTGCATTTGGCTGGGCTTTACGACAAGGACCGCGACGACAAAGTTCTCGCGCTTCTTCGGCTCGGCAAGTGGGACGAGAGTATCAGCATAGCCGAGAAGCACCGCAGCTGGAAGGCTCTCGCGTTGGCCATGATTGACCAGATCGCCACTCTTAAGAACGAGGCGGCTGTGACGAGATCTCCCACCGAGGCTCACGAGCTACGCAAGAAAGCCGAGGCGAGAGACCAACAAATCGGCCTCTATTTCGACAAGTATGGCGAGGCCTTTGCTTTCCCTGCATACGAGTTTATGCTGGAGAACGCCGGTGTGCAGTCGGTTCTGGACTTCCCACACGACAACCACGGATTCAGGACCAAGTTCCTTCGTGGGAGGCCAGAGCTGGCCAGGATATCTTGGATCAACGATATCCAGGGCGAAAACGACATCGACCATGCGGCGGAGACCCTTCTTGATCTCGGTCTTACCCGAGAGCAACAAGTTTGGAACAAAAAGATTGAGCTCAGTCTTGGCAAGCTTGCCATGTTGGCCGTGTCGCAAGAGCCCGCGCCCAATGTCTTCGGCCTCGAAAGCAAGCAATCGTCCAAGGACGAGGAGAAGACGGAAGAAATCGACAACCAACTTGGGCTCATCAAAATCCAAGATCAGCTCTACGCGCAAATCTTTCCCTCGGTCCAAACGGCTGTCGATGACACGGCCGAGCTGCAACTCGCTATGGAGAACCACTGCGTGCAGATCCCAAAGAAGCAAAAGGCGTTGGTCCAGATCTTCGAGAACAGCATGCGGCAACTTCTTAAGCACCAAGCGCTCGACGTCATGTCTCTCATCGACCTTCTCACGCTTGTCAGCCTACCAGTCGAGACGGCTGCTGACATTCCTGATCCTTTTTACCTTGCTCTCCTGGCCGCTTCGTTCGGCCTGCATGGAGAAGAGCTGAAGATGGCGAAGCGCCTTATCTGGAGACGATGCTTCATCCGTGACGACTGGACGAAGCTTAACGATACCCAGCTGAAGGACGACTCCGTCGTGGAGGAAAAGGTCGCCAGCACATCACTCTTCAGCGCGTTCGTATCCTGCTACCAGCACCGTAAGTACTACCAGAGTCCCTGGATTACAACACTCGCTTACCATCTCACAGAGACGATCGACAATCCTTTCCAACCTTTCCGACCTTCGGACGCGCTGGGCGCTTTTGCCGATGACCTGGACAGCCGCTTTGCCGACATGGAGAAGTCTTACAGAGACAAGATCATGGATGCCATGAAGTGGGAGGATTCGATCCTTCGCAAGTACGTCGACAAGGCGCGCCTCGAGGACTGGACCCGTACAACGGCAGAGTCGGCCGAGGCGCTGGTTGCGGAGTCCGTCGACGAAGCCACGAGAGCTGCCGTCGCGGAGGAGCTTCCCGACGAGCACACGAACGGAAAAGCCAATGGCATTCACTGAGTGTCTGTCTTCAAGCTCCGGGCCGGCGCTCGCCATGACGAGGTTTTTGCTTTCGGTTCATTTTTTTGGTTTGTACTATACAGCCAGCTCCAAACAATGGCTCTATCGGGAGGCGTCCACAGCTGCTGCCACGGCAGCGGCTCACTTCTTTTTCTACCACTTTCTTTTTGCTGCTCTCTACAACACAAAATCATGACGACCTTGGGAACGGAGGATTGGGGAATGGGCGGGCCGGGGTTTTTTCACCTTTTTATTCCTATTTTACAGAGAAGAGAACAAGAGAAGAAAAAGCATTACAGGTATCACAAGCGCCACGCAACACATAGCAGGCGCGCACGAAGAGAATGTGGGGGAGGGGAGGGGGATGTACACACAAGGAACGGAAGGAGGGGCTTACTTTGCGGCCCTGGTATTTCGTCTTTCGTCAAGTAATGAATCAGATGGATGTTGCTGATATATCTTGAAATGTGCACCACGTTGGATAAACGGCCAGTCGGGGCCTTATAAGTCTCCCCCGTGCCGGCATGCTCACCACGCTGATACGCAAGCAACTCGGTGCCGTCTTTACATTGCCACCGCGCTTTGCCGAGAGAGCGGGTAGCCAGCCATTCAGGCCGGTGGCGACGCACCCGTTCTCGAGCGACGTTGCACGTCGGGTCGCCAGCTGTGACGCCCTCCGTCCTCGGGGCCATACTACGGGTGTCGATGAGCCACGTGAGTACTCGCCCAGAAGTCTCTCGTCGCTGCTCGTCTGATCCCCGGGAGCTCCAGTCGCTGGACCGGGATTGAAAGCAACATGGATATCGACGGAGGATGGCTCAGCTAGAAGGTCAGCAGGAGAGGATCTCTGTAGTCTCTCGGTTGCAGGTCGTGACGCGACGTGTCGTAGCCTTTTGATACTAGTTGTGCCCATTCCTCGGATACCACTCGTGTCCTTCGGATACTAGCAATGTCCTTCCCCGGTTCCCAGTGTATCACGCAGAAGTGATTACTCCCATCTGTATCCGTAGGCCACCGGGCTTGTCCACGAGTCCTCGTCGTGGTTTGACACGGCGTCCAACGAACTCTCACCTTCTAGAACCAGACACGCGATCTGAACAACCGAGATCCCCCATGCTGTGCAACTCGTGGTTTCTTTTGTTCTGGGCACCTACCCAGTTTCTCAAGAAAACAGTTGCTTGAATCTAAAATCCACGATGTGAGTACTACGGACCATGTCAACACTACAGCGGAACGCGGCAGATGAACACAAATCGCGAGAAAGCCAGCGCTCGACTCGCCGTAGTAGAAAACATGCCGACTACAATCTACCTGATGTTGAACTTACACCCATTCTCACCATTAGAACAACACCGCCAGCAAATATCTCCACATCCAGCTGGTTCGCTGCCAAGCCGGGGCAACGAGTCCCCCAAGCTGTTCAAAGAACGCCACGCAACCAAGACCACGTTTTGACACCCGCCGATCCCATCCCCTTCTTTGTGGTATTTTACGAGTTCTCCTTTCAAGGACCCTGCCAGTTATCCGCGGGCGCGGTTGCCGCTGACGCGCGTTCCGGCCGGAGGACGGACGGTTTCCCTGGGACACAACGACAACAAAGAACCTGATAGCGGCTTCCTGAAACAAGTCTTCTTAGGCTAGTTCGACCTGTACGGGGAGTTTATAACGGTCACTGTGGTCAAAATCCACCTGTTGATAATGTCGTCGGGGCTATCAACCTCTATTGGCACTGCTGGGCGTTTCGCATACAGTCCGGAGCCTCAACAAGATGGAGAACGTCACGTGCCCAACATGAAAGCATCGCAGCCACGCCGGCTTCTTCCCTCTAACAGAAACGTTTCACGAGTTCAACAGTGTCCGAAATGTTTGGTATCCAGCAAGAGATTCACAGGTGGATAACGAAATTACGAAGGCTTCGTTTCCATTTTTTTTTGCGCCAGCACTCGTCAATTTGTCTGATGCCACTCTGAAGCCCGTCTGAAACCTGCCTGTCCGATATTGAGAAGGAGGAGCTTTACGAGATGTGGCAAAGTTAACCTCACAACTCTGCTGGAAAGCCATTCATGCGGTCTGCCGAGAGGCGAATAGGACAAACCAGAAAAATCTGGATACAGCAACCGCGAATATCAACGTCATACACGTGGGTAGGCCTCCCACGGATGCCGAGGCCTACCCCGGCATTAGTCACGACAACGGGCCCTTCCTCTTGAGACACGACTGGTGAACTTTGAGATGGCCCGCCAGGTAGCTTCATCCGTCATGAAGAGACTATGCGTGACTTGGCCTTCGGTTCTTTCCAGTCCCAACCGGACTGTTATGAGCGACTTGCCAACATCTATAGGAGGGCTGCTGGCCCAGGAGGGTGTTCAGGTCTGGCTTCAGCCACCTACCTGAAAAGGTGGCAAATGCCTTTTTGCTCCGTCGACGACCTCAAGAAAGGCATGCTGAAGTTGGGACGGGAGTGGCGCGAGGCGTTGATTGGATGACGGACGTTGAAGGCCGCGGGAAGGCCTGTGTGCCGTTGAGACTAGACAGAGTTATAGGGAGATGGGTCAGCGTTTCATTTGAAGGCTGGAGAATATCCCCGATGGCGAGGGAGGGCCAGGTGACGGGGATCGGGGGAGGAGAAGTGAAACCATAAGGCGGAAGGGTGGGCGAATGAGTGGCTCGTCGAGCGGCGGCTGTCGACGAGATGGTGGGAAGAAGACATCGGATGACGGCACTCTCGCTGGTTGTGTTGGGGGGCTGGCAATCAGGCCGACGGCGGGCAGAAAGGCAAGCCGTAACGAGTGACCATTGGAAGCGGGACAACGGGATCCGTCAAGTTTGTTGCCAGGGGTGAAGGGAAGCTTTTGCTGGCGAACAGCCACCGACTCCGTAGAAAGCCCAGCATCGAACGGGGCGGCCTTTCACCGCATCTCGGGCGGCTTCTCGGCGGTGGGAACTAAGCATGCCGGGCTGTGACACCGCTGCAGGTCCAAGCCGGGATGGGCAAAGAGTCGCTGCAGGAGACGAGGCCATTGGGCGGCGGCGCCTCACCAGCTGCGACGGCTGCAGGTCAGCGAACTCTTGTTGGTGGTGCTCCGGTTTTTTTTTTCCCTCGGCCCCGTTGAACTGTTCTTTTCTCGGTTCTTTGCGTTGAATACATAGCCAGGCGGCGAATCGAAGCTACCATGAGCTGTTTCCTGTGGGTTCAACGGTTGTTTATGGCCCATAGTTTATGCGCGGTATGATCTGGTCGAAGGAGGACCGTCGTGTAAGGGTGCAGGGGTCTCGTCTCCCCGCCGTCGTTTATGCCATGCAGTACGTACTTTGCACATATATTGAGTGCGATGGAGCATGTCGAAGTATTCGCGGTTCCAGATATGCATCTTTGTCCTGGGGCCAAACGAGTTAAGCTAGTGCAGTGATATCAGTTTCTTCATGTGCGGATAGGCAACCTTGGGTCGGCTGCTGCAAGAGATTCTCTGAAGCAGGCTCCGGGCCTGGTGAGAGAGGGCCCTACGAGCTTATCTCTGAGATGGCCGGCAATTGGCCGATATCCGTGAGGCCTTGGGAACTCGGCATGCGGGATTCAGCCCAGTTCGGGCGTCCTCGCCAGCAGCGCTTGTCGACAGCGGCAACGCGCCACGTAAACGTTGTGTCGTGCTTGGTCGCGTTCCTTTCTCCCCCTTGAGTCAGACTCTGACAGATGGGTTCATGTCTCAGACTGAGGTCATCCCTTGTCTGGGTCGGGTGCGGCTTCTCCCTCGAAAGGGGTCGTCGGGCGGATGACGACCGGCTTCGCAGGCCTGTCCGGGAGGCAGCATCCCGTCGCTACCTACGTAAGGAACTGGAACTGTTCGTCCACGGGGACAAAGCGAGAACGCGGCCGACCCAAGCTATCCCGTCAGCGGACCTGGATCCCCGCACAGGACACGCGCCGTGCATTTTCTAGGGCCGTTTCTAGCGCGGGTTTCTGGTGCGATTTGGCTTGGGCTGGGATTTGCCGCTACCATAGTATGCTCATCCATTGCGGACGAACGTCCAGCACCGACACCCCGGGCGGGATAGGCGCGGTCGGTGTCCTCGTCCCCCCCTGGGCGCGTTCGTTGAGCTATCCGTCGTTGGTGTCTGCCATGACCCTGGCCCGGAGCGGTGTCACTGGCCGGTCGCCCTTCTCCTTGGCCCCCGTGGCTGGCAGAGGCACAAAGCCGGGCCGCGGGCAGGCGGCTGGCTGGATGGATAATTATCAGATGGTGCGAGCGATGATGCGCAGGGCGCGGCGCCGGACTTCCGCATGATAACTGGGATTTCGAGGGGGGAAAAGGAGAAGGTTTTGAGTGAGAAAGGAGGCGTTTAATTGAGATTGAACATGAGGCGAGACGAATACGGCGTGGGTTCTTCAGCGAGACCATGGAGGCGAGGATGGAGACCATGGACGACCACAATTGATGGGCAGTAGTAATAGTATGATGTATCCGTGGTCGACGGGAGCGAGATATGGTGGGAGGAGGAAGATCGTAGGGGCGCGGTTGGAGGACCCAAAGCAGAAGTCGGCTCCGGTACATGCGAAATTGGTGGGAGATTGGGGGTGACGACAGGTATCACGGTCCCCGGCCGTGTTCTCAGTTTTGGCTTCCCATAGGTTCGGCCTTGGCAAAGAAGTTTCCACAGCTCTTGCTGAGGAGTCGGTAAGGCGAAGCCCAGCGAGGCAGGCACCTAGCATCTCGAGGAAGGAAGGTGCTTGCCGTGCGTACCATAGTACCTGGCTGGAGTGGAGGCCCTGGCGGTACGTACCCTGGTTTTCTGGTTGCCTGCCCGTGTCTTTTTGCAACCTCTTGCCAAGAGCCTGAGGCACCCTGACTATTTTTTCTTCTCCTCTATCCTTTGTGAGGCACCCAACATTGCTTGACTTTCAGTACAGGACAAGCAACAAGCAACAAGCAACAATTCGGCGTGGCCGTTCGGTCTGCTATTAGCTGAGGCAACATTCGGGTTGAATGTCATTTGTTGTTGCGTCACAGTAAAGCTTGTCAACTTTGGGCATATTGCATCGCATCATCGCATGGCTTCGTCCAGTGCAGTTTTCATCCAAGGCCTAGGACCATGTCAATCTACTACGGATACCTATGTACCAATCCACTCGAGCGGGTAGGAACAGGGCCAAGCTCAAGCTCCTTTCCACTCGCCGTACCATTCCGCGCCGGGCCCCTCGTCGATTGAAATTGGACCTAATCACCCCATGAACGGACGGCCATCCACACGTTCGCTGCTCACCTTCTGGTGCTGGTTTCTTCCCTCCCTGGCTTACCATAGTATAGTGCACGTAGTAGGTAGTACAGGCGAGTCCAGGACCTGAACCCTGATACTGGACGGTGACCCGGGCCTGGTCTTGGCCCCCTGTTCGTTTTCTCGCTTCCCTGAGCCCCCTACTAGGTAGGTACACTAGTAATACTACAGTCTACACCGTACCTGCTCCCTCACCTTCTCGCCCACTATCGCCGAAAGGCAAGGAAGTGTGGGCCGCGGTGAGCGGTACTACGTCTGGTACAAGGCAATTTTGGCTTTGGCAAGTTGAGGCGTCGCTTGTAATTTCATCTGAGCCGTTGACGACACCCTCTGTCTTTGGCTCAGGGTCCGGCTCTGCGGCCTCATCTGCTTGCCTTTTCCCCTCTCTTTTTCTCTTCTTTTCCCTCTTTTCCTCTCCTTTCTCTCTCTCCCGCCTTCCCCCTCCCAATCGCTCCTCTTACCCCCGACAAGCCTCGATCGGAGACGATTCAACGGCAATCCGACAACGGCGAGATACGACTCAGCCCTCGCACCGCCTCCCTTCGGTCTCCGAGACAAGACATTCCGTTACCCATCAATAGGGTTTCGCCTACAGACGAAGAGCGAGAGACATAGTTGTCGAACCGGACCACCCTTTTCTTTTCGAGGACAGCAATCGGTCGCAGGTATCAGCGACCGCAGCACCGAGCATCGGGAAGGACAGGAATAGGGTCAACAAGCGGATTGAGGGAAGACAGGCAGGCATCAAGCAACATCTGGAAGGTGAGTAAGAACACCAGGAAGGCTGAGCGGTCGTTGCACAGCACAAGCCGCGCCTCCTCCCTGCCTCTCAGCCAACGAACAAAATGGAATGGATGGATACCTGCAGAGCACAAGCACCGCCGTACACACACACACAAACCACACACAACCCTGTCTGCACCTTTGTACCCTTGCACCCCGGCACCGCTTCAGCTTCGGCCTCAGGCCACGGCCTCCGGCGACTCGTGTGCTTGTCGTGGTTGTGTGCGACTACCCGCGACTTTTCTGTCAGTCTGCCACTGCCTAGCCCAGGCCCGGGCCGGCACCGAGCTCAGTTGCAGCTGCTGCCAGACGGAAACGACCTTACCACGTCACTCCATTTGCACTGCACCGCCGGTAGTGGACCGCGCCCAACCAAAGGGGGCAACCTCCTGCCAGTCGCAGGCCTTGAATAACCCCAGCCAACCCGAAGGCCCAGCGGCCCAGCACCTGAGAAAGCCCAGGCCAGGCCCGGTCCAGCCCATCCACTTCCAGTTCCCTTCGCGCTCCCCGTGCAGTGCATGTGGTCCGGGGGCGGATTACCCACTGTAATCACTCTCGTCTGCGGCTGCCATCCGTCTCTCTGCCCCAAAATCCGTCCATTCTCCCCCATCCATCCTTCCTTTCAAAACCTCTCCTCCCAGCAACCATCCCGTTCCGTCGACCTGATTTCGCCCCCCCACGAAAAAGTCGGCCCAAATGGGCTTGCGGACACCCTCATAGATAGCTGACCGCGTCTAGAGCATTTTTCAGATATCGTCTTTTTTTTGTCCTTTCTCCACATCCTACGTCCACGACCGCCGCATTGCCACGGCTCCGATCCCGACCGAGTTCGATTGAACCGACCGCCGGCCGCCCCCTTCGCCATCGAGATCCTCTCCCTAGGTCCGTAAAAGGACTAATCCTCAGACGCGATGGCTTCCTCTTCGAGCAACGTCGTCGGCGTCCACTACCGGGTCGGAAAGAAGATCGGAGAGGGCTCGTTCGGTGTCATTTTCGAGGGCACCAACCTCCTGAACAACCAGCAGGTTGCCATCAAATTCGTACGTCGCCAACCTCGCCTGTCTTGGCCGCCGCGTCGCTTTGTCGCTTCGCCTCGGCCCCGACGACTCGGACCAAATGACTGATGCCAATTTTCGTGTAGGAGCCGCGTAAAAGTGACGCTCCCCAATTGCGAGATGAGTACCGCACGTACAAGATTCTCGTCGGGTGCCGTGAGTCTACATGACATGTGTCACGCCTGATGCATCGCTTACCGTTCGTGCAGCTGGCATTCCCAACGTCTACTACTTTGGACAGGAGGGTCTGCACAACATCCTGGTCATTGACCTCCTCGGTCCCTCCCTCGAGGACCTCTTCGACCACTGCGGAAGAAGATTCACCATCAAGACTGTCGTCATGGTCGCCAAGCAAATGGTACGCCCTGTCGTATGGCCCCTTTCGAGGGCGAGTCGCTGACCAGAACCACAGCTGTCGAGGGTGCAAACCATCCATGAGAAGAACCTCATTTACCGCGACATCAAGCCCGACAACTTCTTGATTGGGAGACCGGCTACCAAGGCCGCCAACGTTATTCACGTCGTTGACTTTGGTATGGCGAAGCAATATCGAGACCCCAAGACGAAGCAGCACATTCCCTACCGCGAGCGAAAGTCACTCTCGGGTACTGCTCGATACATGAGTATCAACACCCATCTCGGCCGCGAACAATCCCGACGCGACGACCTCGAGGCCCTCGGCCACGTCTTCATGTACTTCCTGCGCGGAGGCCTGCCCTGGCAAGGACTCAAAGCTGCTACCAACAAGCAGAAGTACGAGAAGATTGGCGAGAAGAAGCAGACGACCCCCATCAAGGACCTCTGCGAAGGCTTCCCCGAGGAGTTCAACAAGTACCTCACGTACGTGCGGAATCTCGGCTTCGAGGACACCCCCGACTACGACTACCTGCGCGAGCTCTTCACGCAGGCCCTGAAGAACACGGGCGAAGTCGAGGACGGCGAGTACGACTGGATGAAGATCTCCAAGGACTCGGGCAAGGGATGGGACGCGATGAAGGGCCACAACAACCCCGGATATCTCCACAACCCAAATGCCCGGCCGGGCCCGTCTCAGATGGAACTGCACAGCGGCCATCGGGGCGGTGCTACGACCCCCCACAACCAAGCACAGAACCTTACTGTCGGCCGTTTAAACGCCGCGCAACCCCCGCCTCCTTCTCCGATCAAGCAGATGGCGAAGTCGAGAGGTCAACCAAACGCCCCAGGCGCATTGAACGCGAACCGGGGCAGCGGAGCCGGGGGTCTTCGGGACATGGCCACCCCCACCGGCTCAACTCAGGCCCAGTTTCAGAACAGCAACCGCAACCTCCCGCAGAATACCCCTCAGCCGGCGCCGATGAACCAGCCGCAGGCCCAGCCTAGCGGCCGCCCGGCGGAGCCTCAGCCGACGGGCTTCCAAAAGTTCATGAAGGTGCTTTGCTGCGGTATGTGCTCCCCTCGACATTCGTTCATTGGCCAAACCGCTGACATTTCCACAGGTTAGTTACCTAGATGCTGCTCTTGTTCGTGTTGCAATACGGACAGCAAAGATAGCTGTCCGTCTACCATATAGTTGCCCACTGGACAAACGCACGCCAGACTTCGGATTGGTGTTTGAATGGTCGCAGGCGGTCACACCTGGCTGGCACTTTGTTCGGCAGCCTCGCAGTCCCCTATGTCCGCCGTTCCCCATCTTCCGATGATACCTTTTCATCCTCGAAGCTACCGCTTTTTTTCCGCATGACGACACCGGAGTAGCACAGAGCACACAGCGGCTGCTGGCTATTTCGGGATAATGACGAACACACAAGCCTTTCTTTCTGGTCTTCTCTTCACCCGCGCAATGACGTCCTTTTTTCGGAATCGTTTCGGGGCATCATAAAAATCACTGGCATGGAACTCTCGACTTGGGGATTGGGACCTTCTTTACTAAGAAATTTCTGTTTCTGAGGAGAGAAACAAAAAACATACAACTTGATAATGTACAGCGCAGCACGGCGCAAGGCGGTTGAAGGGGTTTAGCATTGGGTCAGGTTCTGCAGCACGTTTTCGTTGAGTGGATAATAGGGCTGGCCGTGCAGGGGCAGCTTGAGGCGAACGCGTTGTTGGGGAGGTCCGCGACGGGCGGTGCGAAGCTACAGGCGAGTTGTTGCGAGAGTAGTTGTGTGGAGGCTGATAGACAGAGAAGGGATACAATGGACATGAAACTTACACCACTTGAACATAAAGATTGACACCTATCAACTGAGTTTCCAATGCGTGATGTGTTTGCGTGAGGTCTGCATTTTGGGGACGTTCTTAGGTGCCGGCTGTCTCCTGAAATTGCCCTGCTTCCAGACATGTTGATGGTCAGACTCGTTAGCAGCGAAATCTCAGCACGTGAGGCATTCCATGGTGACAGAGACAGGCTGCTGGGCTTTAACGAAAGACCGGCTTTGACATGTCGATGGAGAGTGTCGACTAGGGAACGAAGAGAGCCTCGATCACGAAGCCGCTGGGATCTAGTTGATTACGGTTGGAAAGCAGCTCGATGTCATGTCCCAACCTGAAGAGCTGTTGGGGCTTTAGGCATCTGATCCGGTCAGGTCAGCTGGAGTTTCTGGTTTATGCCCGAGCGTTCCGGTTCTGAAAGAGACAGAAGCAGGTTCAAGAGGGAAGAAGAGTCTGTAGAGACCGAGGTTGGTACTCCAGAGGCGCGGGAGTGTGTTGACAACTGTTAATGAAACGCGGTGCTCGGTCATGTATTGACTGCCTAGGAGCAGCATTCCACCCGCAGAATCGTGTTTTTGCTTATGTTTTGTGAGCATTTTGACCCTCTTCCGCTGCTGATGTTCCGGATCTCTCACACGATATCGGCGGCGGCTGCGTTGGCACTGTCCGAACGCAACGTTGCCGCGACTCGCCTGTGTATTTCTGGTCTGTCTGTATTCCTAGGAAGGAGCCAGCCAGAAATGTCCTATCTAGCCTCTAAACTGTATTGTTGCCACGTCTACATGCTTCCGTATTCACCTGCCGTACTCTGAACGAAAAAGAGACACAACGCCCGCCGCAACCTCATTTCCTCGAGCAACGCCACTAATCACCACCGCTCAGCAACACACTCGTTCCCCCGGTCTCACGTGGAGAGATCCATCGAAAGATACTGATCCAGAAGATTCTGCCAAAAGTTAGCACACACATACATCCTCCCTCCGGCAGACGAAACTCACCCAGTCCAGATTCGCAGGATCATTCAACGCCTCGTCAAGAGTCGCAAAGTCAAAGTCGCCCTGATAAACCCCATCACCCTCCTGCCCCTGTCCCATCCCGTCCGTCTCCGAGAGCCTGGCAGCAGGCGGTGGCGATACGGCCGCCTGCTCCCGCCGTTCCAGCCTCTGCAGCATAGCCCTCAACACGGCAGCAGCATGCCTCGCATCCCGGGAGCAGTCCGACCTCGCGGACCAGATCCTGCTCGCCGTCCTGAGGGCGTTCATCTTGCGCTCGTAGTCGTCGTCACTATCCACCATCGTCAGCTTTCCACTCACCCCCTGAACCCCCTAACCTCCTGACACTGATAACATACCTCGCATCCCCATCCTCGTTCAGATCCAAACAAATAACCATGGCAGCAATCATGAAGTCATGCAACGTGAGACTGCTAAGCATGTACCTATCCTCGTACAACCTTCCCCCCGGGCTCGCCTCCCTGTCAAACTCCTCGTGGAGCTCCAGCACCCTTAGCGCGGCGGCCCGGCAAGCCCGCCTCGACGCCTCGAACCTCGCGTTGTTTCCTCCGCAGTCCCCGCCGCCGCCGCGCCGCAGGTACCGCCGGTGCAGGACGCACACCGCCTTGCCGTGCATCAGCTCCAGCACCACGCGGTGCATGACGACGTGGTTCGGCTCCGACAGCCCCGCCTCGCGGATCGGCCGCGCGGCGAGGCAGGACGGCAGGTCCGCCTCCCAGCGGCGCAGCTCCGAGTCCAACGCGCAGGTGCGCGAGTAGTCGTCCCCCGGCGAGGGCGAGAGCGCGTGCCGCACGACCCTCCTCAAAATCCGGCAGAGCCCCGACTTCCAGTGGTGGTACAGCGAGGGTGTCGGATCCAGCGCCGCGCGGGGAGGGGGCATGAGCCGCGTGTCCTCGTCGAAGTCCTCGTCCGCGTAGTTCCCAGGCGGCAGCGCGTCGCCGTCCGCCTCGTGGATGACGGGCGGCATGCCGAGCTGGAAGGACAGCAAGACATCAAACGCCTCGCAGAAGAACCACGCCCGCCTTCGCATCTCCGCCTCGAACGGGCTGACCCGGCGGAACGGCATGCCCTCCCCGCCGCCGCCGCCGCGGGAAGACGGCTCGAGGTGGTACCCGCTCCGCTGGGCCAGCCTCGTCGCGACGCCGAACATGTTCCACAGCACCGGATCCAAATCGCGGCTGGCGATGTTGCGCGTATAGGCCACCATCAGCGCCGCCTCGACGGAGTAGCCCCGCGCGGAGAGGTAGTCCCCCCTCACGAGGCAGCGCACGGCGCGGCCGGCGTAGTCGCGCGGCTCGTCCGGCGGCGCGCCCAGCCCCAGAGCGGCGGCGTTGCCCTTCGCCTTGACGATGATGGCCGCCGACGCCATCACTGAAAAGAGGATGCTGATCCACAGGAAGCTGGTCGATTCGGGTGCCTGCCAGAACGCCTCGTACTCCCGCCGGAAGCGCCCCGTGTGGATGAACGGCACCGCCGAGAACCGCGCCCCGAAGTACACACCCACGAGCCTGTCCGCGTCCTGCCGCGGCGGCAAGCCCGCGAGGACGTCGTGGATCGTGAATGTGGGGGATACGGCGCCGAAGAGCAGGTCCGGGCCGAGCGAGCACGCGCCGCCGAGGGGCGGCTCGGGGGGCGGCATGTTGCGCGGCTCCAGGGCGGTCTGGATCTCGCGGATGTGGTGCAGGAGCGCGGACCAGTGCGTCGGGCCGTAGTGCGCCTCGTCCCCCTCGGGAGGCGCGGACGCAGGGGAGGGCTCCGAGTCCGTCGGCGTGGGGACCGCGGCAGCCGGGACGGCACAGGAGGGGCGTGGTTCCCTGCCCGCCGCCGGCCCCGCTCCGCTCCGGACGAGGTCCTGGACCATGTCCTCCAGCTTCTGCAAACGCAGCTGCACCTCCTGACGGGGCTGCTGGTCGGTCACGCGGCGGGGACTAGAGGCTCGGGCAGCAGAGGCGACGGGAGTGCTGTTACTCGTCTTCCCGCCGGTGCTGCTGCCCGCCGGCGTGTTGCCGGCTGCTCCGAACCGACAACCCTCCCCGTCCCCGCGCTTCGCGCACGCCCCGCAGGGCTGCGAGCGGTCGCACCGCAGCTTCCGCGCGCGGCAGGCCTGGCACGATACGGCCTGGCGGTTGCGCTTGGTCACCCTGCGCTGGTGGTCGGAGAGCGACTGGGCGCGGAAGACGGAGGTGAACTGGGCAATGTCGGACATTGTCGGCCGGCCGGGTTGTACCTATCACTTTCTCGGCCGAGTCGGGGCCGTGTCGTTCGGGCGAGAAAACAGACGTCCGAAGGAAGGGAGGAGTTTGATGTTTCCGATTCTGGATGTTCAGTCTCCGTGACCTCCGTTTGTTTTCCTGTGAAGTCGAGTGCTTACCACACGGATATAAAAAAAGAGAGAAAGAAGTTGAAATTACCGAGACTGAGGAGCCTCTCTGGCCGGAAGGATTCACACTAGATCCAGATACGTGTGTGTCAGCATCATGAAAGGAGCCCGCTGGGTGCGGTGATGGACCTGGTGTTAGTCGGGGATATCCCGGAGTTAGCACCTTCCGCTTCGGGAAGTGTGGCTTCTCGGGGCCCCTTGTCTTGACTCTTGGTTCAACCTCTAGTCACCGCTTCTTCAACAAAGCTGACAATGTTGTGATCAACTTACTTACAGAGGATGCTGGTCAATATTCGAGGTTAGCAAAGTCAGAAGTACCAAGTCACACAGAAGAGAACAGTGAACATATGGATTCTCATTCAACCTCATTTTCGCATCAGCGGCTATCCCTGCCTCGACGTCTAGGAATATCCACACTCGACACACGTACGTACACACGACACTCTCTCAACATCCTCTCGTAGTTCAGACCCCTGCCGGAGCTGTCAATGGATAAAGACCAGTCCATATCGTCCGGCACTCCCCAGCGGCCAGAGCCAAACCTCTTCGTCTGCGTAACTTTTCCCACCTGGCCCGGCCTTCCTGCTTCTTTCCGACAAGGAAAAGACGAACATGGGAAACAAAAGCAACGCCGGGTTCTTTTTTCGCAAGTCTTCTCCGTTGCTCCATACGCTTTGCTTTCGAAAAACATGATCGACGGGGGAAAAGATAAGAGATGAGAGAATAAATAGATACCGTAAGAAATAAAAGAAAAGATTAAACCGATTAGACACGCTTTTATACAGAAGAATGCAACTGTATTATGAGTCGGGTATCATAGCAGCGAGGAATAGACACGAAAGTTGAGCACATCGGTCGACAGCTTTCATCATCCCGAGGCGATGCCACGGATGACCCTGATCGGGTTGCCGCCGACAATGGTAAAGGGGGGAACGTCCTGCAGCATGTGTTAGTGCCAATGTCCCAGGTTCTAGATCACCGTTCCGACATACCTTGACGACGACGGAGCCGGCGCCGACAGTGCTTCCTCTGCCCACGGTCCTGCCGGGCAGGATCGTGACGCCTCCACCGATCCAGCAATCCGGCTCGATGGTGATGGGCTTGCCGAACTGTGGGCCCTTGCTGCCCATGCGCCGCTTGGGATCGATGGGCAGCGAGGCAGTGTACAGGCTCACGTTGGGTCCGATATGGCAGTTGTCTCCGATCTTGACCTCGCAAGTGTCCAGGATCGTGCAGTTCCTGCCAATGATGACATTTTGTCCGATGGTTATGTTGTAGCCGTAGTCGCAGACGAACGGCGCCTCCACCACGACGTTCTCGCCGACCCGGCCGACGTTGGTCACCGGCGACGCGTTGGTCGGAGAGATCTGGATCGGGTCGCGCGGTTGCAGGATCTCGCGGAACAGGCGCGCCCTCTCGTTGGGCGAGACGCCGTTGTTGGGGTTCGTCGAGTTGTTGAACCGCCAGCAGGCCGCGCTGCACCGCTCGCGCTCCAGGACGAGCTCCTTGTCGAACGGGTAGTACTGCCTGCCCGCGAGCATCTCCTCCTTCTGCGTCTTGGCTCGGCTCGTGGGTAGCTGTGCGTGCGACAACGCCAGCTGCGCAGCGACCTGGACGTTGCTAGTCACCGGCGGCTGCGAGCTCGGGCTGTTCGACCTTGACGGGTGCAGAATGTTGATCTGCGGCAGCTGCTGGTGCGGCTGGTGCGGCTGGTGCGGGTAGGGCGGGTAGGGCGTGTCGGGGTCATTTGCCGTCCTGCTGAGGTCGTGAAGCGGCGGCACGCGCGGGTATTCCTTTCTCTCTGAGAAGGGAACTTGCGACGGGGGCGCCTGCGCGCTGACGGGCGTGGGGAACGAGTTCGCGGGTGTGTACAGCTTGGCAGCCAGCTTGTTGTCGGGGCTGGTGGTCGCTGCGCTCGGCATCGAGGCAGTGAGCGTGGACGCCGACAACGCCGAGGCGGCGGTCGAACGGTCGTCCTCGGTAAGTATGGGCCGGCCCTGGGGGGTGTCTATCCTGAGAGGCTGTCCCCGGTAGTGAGGCAGAGGTTCCCGCCTCTGCCCGACGGCGGGCTGGCTGCCGTACGGAGCCTGCTGGGGCATGCCGTAAGCACCGGGGGGCACGTAGCTGGGATCCTTGGACTCGAGTGGAATGGCGGTAGCCTTGTTGTCCGGCTTCTGCCATGCCGCGTTGCGTTGCGGCGGGTACCCCGCGCAGACGAAACCGCCACGGATGCAGTTGCTACCTGTGGTTGCGTCAGCATCATCGTCGCCAGCACGGCGCGGGGGAGATACTCACACTCGGGCTTCTGCTCGTCGCACTTCTTCTTCCTCCTGCGGCAGGTCATGCAGCCGGTCTTGGTGCGGTTGCTGAAGTTGCGCTTCCTCTTCTTAGGGTCGGACTGCAGCGACGGGTCGCGAGGGCCGGTCGGCGTGTACGGGCTGTAGGGCATGGTCCTGTCATCGCCGTCCGGGCTGATGTTGTCGTAGTCTTGGTCCATCTGGTTCGCCCGTCTCAGCGCCTCCCCGATCTGCTCCTCGGACTGGCCGTGGGCGGACGAGGCAGATGGTTGGTCGTAGTACCCCCGTTCTTCCCTGTCGCCGTCCCGAGAATACCAGCCCTCGCCCTCTTCGCGCGACGGCTCTTCGCGATCGGCGTACGGGCGATGCTCGCGCGGCGGCGACCTGTAAGCATCACGTGATTCGGGTTGGTGATGTTGAGTTGCCGCGTCAGGCGACCGGTCTTCAGCCGCGGCAGGTTCCCTCCGGGGAGGTGAGTCAGAGCGCTTCCTTTTCAGAGGGCTGTCGACATCGGGATAAGTCGTCGAGCGGTACGGCGACCTGTCCTGACTAGGTCCGGCCCAGCTTTCTCTCTGGCTCGCAGGCGGCTCTGGTGCCGCGGAAGGCTTGTTGTTGTTATTGTTGTCAGCGGACTGTCCGTTGGAGCGCTCCTCCGGCGGGGCTCTGCTTGCGTCGGCGGACGGGTTGGTCGGTTCTGACGTCTTTGGTGGTGAGGCCCCATTGAGGGCAGTGAAGGTTGACATGGTTCCAGGCCGCTCCTCGCCGCGATACCACGCGCGGGAAGGGAAAAGGCGCGATGACGGTGAAGCCGTGATGAAGCGAGTCGTGGTCGAGTTCGAGGTCGAGCTCGAAGTTGTGTGTCGGTGGGACGTTTGCGCAGCAAGCGACGCCGAGTTGATCAACAATGACGGCGGAAGGCCGTCGCGTTAGTGCGCGAAGGACCAACAGGGAGGGAACTTCGGCAGAAGGGAAAGCGTGCAGCGAGATGAGGTTGGCGGGAAGGGTGCGCAGCTGGGCGCGCGCGTCAATCAATGCCAGAACGAGCGATTCGGGCCGAGAAAGATTTGGGGAATGTCCTCAGAGCGAAGCACGAGAGCCGCAGAAGACCTTCAATGAACCTGGACAGCGTCGCAGCTGAGGTAGCGGCGGCAGGCAGGGCTGGGGTTCCGAGGCGAGCGAACGGCTTTTTGAGACAGGGTGGCGCCTAGATGGATGTCTTCCGCGTTCAGAGGGGGGGGAGGGGCGGCTTTTTTTTTTCTGGGGCGCGCGGGCTATTTTCTTCTCGAGGAGGACGGTTCGGATCAGTCTGGAGGAGCTGCTGGATTGGATCTGAGGTTCCTGGGTTAGGTCCGGCAAGATCGTTTCTTTGTCGACCGTGGGGTGGGAGTGGGCAAGGATTGTTTTTTTCTGGTCGTTTTTTCTCTCTCTCTCTCTTCCACTTCTGCTCCCCTCCTTCTTCCCCTGGACCCCTCTTCTCACTTCTTTCGCTCTGGCGCGTGTGTGAGATGTGGGAAAAAAATAGCGTAGCTGGCAGCTATCAAGACCAGACGATGACCCTCACTTTGCCGATGCCGTTAGCGGTGCGGTGCCGCTGTCGGTGCTACGGTGCGCGGCGCGCGGAGGTCGCGGGAAGCTCGAGCTTTTTGGGTCTGGTTTGGGGGTGTTTTTTTCCCTCTCTTCTTTTTCTGCTGCGTTTCCTCGACAGGCGGGGGGGGGGGGCGTGAGCGAAGCGATTGCTGGGCTGTGCGCGCGTGCGTCAGTAGGGACGTGCGACGAGAACGAGGAGCGGTGACTTGTCCGCTCTGGGGGGGTGACAAGGGCAGAAATTGAGTGAGATGCCGCTGAGACCTGAGGCTGTGCAGCCCTTGGTGTATGAATGTGTGTGAGAGAAATTGGATGGGAACAGGCGACCCAGCGTCTCCGGGCAGTACGGAAGCTCGAGGCCGTCAAGAGAAATTCTGCCTTTTCCCCCCTTCCTTGGGATGCCGTGGATGGGAGGACGGTAGGAATGCGGAGCAGGGGGGGGGGGGGGAAGAGGAAGAGGAAGAAGGCAGGAGGAGGGCTCTCAGATATGGTCGTCGGGGATGGGTTCGGGAGAAGAAGACTGTGAAATGCCACTCACGCTTTATCTTGGATTATGAAGGATGCCTAGGTAGGTATCCGGACGAGGATAATTGTCGCCGGCGCAAGAGCAATATTAGGCGGCGGCGGCAGCAGTAGCAGCAGTGGCAGCAGTAATACCAACGGCAGCAATTGTTGGTGTATGAGGTTCTTTCTGGCCCCCAAGGATGTGTTTGCGGCCAGCTGGGTCGGGGTGGTTCGGGTCTGGGCAGTTGCAGTTGCTCCGCCGATTGCTTGCGATCTACCGCGAAAGGGTAAGTGAAGTGGGAGCGGGTGTGGGTGTTATTTGTGTGTGTGTGTGTGGGTGAGGTGCAAGTATGAGGCGCGATGAGACCGGGCAGAATAATGATTCGGGACCCCCCCCCCCTGGTAAAAAGACAGGGAAGGAAAAAAACCCGTTCGAGTTGGGCGACGTCGGAGCGAGCTGCCGCTGTTGTCCAGGACAAGTGTTTTTTGAGTTGAGTGCAGCAGGTGCGGGTAGGCGATGAGAATCAAAGGAAAAGAGAATGATGGGGAGGCAGGAGAAAAGAGGAGTGAGAAGAATCAAAAATAAAGCCAAAAGTAACGTTCGTTGTTCCTCGCTCTTTCTCTTTTTCACTTTCTCTCTTTCGTTCCTTCTTCCTTCAGGTCCTTCCCGTCTCTCTCTCTCTCTTTCTCTTATACTCTCTTCAAAAGGCCTTTCCTTTTTCTGTCGTCGTCGTCGTCGTCTTCGTTGGTGGCGTATCTCTTCTCTGATGAGAAATTGCCTCCCCTCGCCGTCCTTTCTCCTTTTCCCCGTCTCCTTGGTCGCACACAGTAGCAATAGTAGCACTGCGTAGGGGTTTGTCCAGGTCGAGGGATGAAGGCTGTTTTTTTTTTTGTGTCGCTGGGGCGCTTGAGCGTTTTTTTTGACGCGCGTTTTGAGCGCCTGTCGGGGAGATGAGCGCTGAGGGGGCCCCGATTCTCCAGGTGGCAGGCGCTGTGACAGACTGTGTCGGCTGTAACGCACGCGGCCCCAATCGCACCAGGTACAGCGCAGGGCAGTATTATCTGGTACCGGTAATTGTCTGAGCGCAAGAAAAAGGCAGATGGACAGACAGTTTGACCCTCCTCTTGCTGGTCTGCTGTTGTTTTGCTTGCAACGGCTGGCGAACGCGCTGTCGGAGCCTGCCTGACAAGTTAGGCGGTTTTGTCTACGCTGCAAAAAGAGAGAGCGAGAAAGAGAGTTTGGGGTGGTGTCGGATGTCGACGGGTGGGATGGGTAAAAGTGAGATGACAAGAAACCGTGAGCGTAATGTGAGGGAGGGGGGCAGGGGAGGTCGATGTGTTAATACTGCCTACTATGTACCGTAGTATGTACGGATACGTAGGTAGGTATCATGCGATAGCGAACCTCTTGTGAAGAAGGGTGGTCGGGTCGCGACCCTGGGTATCGAATCGGGCCAAGGTACGGATACGGAGCAGCACTGATACTCACTCTGTAAAATAAAAAGTATCTCCGCCAAAGACCAGCCCTTCTCTACTCGTCCGCCTGTTCAGCTCAGCTGGCGCGCAGGATAATAGATGGAGGGGAAGAGGAGGAGGAGGGGCTCCGAGTAGTAGTAGTAAGTACACCACTACGTGGTGCTGCTGCGCGGGCAAATTGCAAGGGAATGAGAAATGTCTCCCGGGGTAACAGGGACGAGACGAGGCTCTCGGCGGGTTCTTCATTACTTTTGTATCCTGCACTCGACTCGACTGGTGGATTTGTTGGACATGGACTTGGACTTGGATGGTTGTCATGCCGCGCCGTTGATCCATCCCGCCCGCCTCCCGACTCTGACTATAGTACGGATACTACTATGTGTGTTGTATGTAGGTTGTCGTTGCTCCTCATGGCGAACCCGCAAAGGCCCAGCATCCACGCCGACCTCACTTCACTCCTCTTTTGCTCCCCGTGTTGGGTCGTTGGAACGGCGGCGGCGGCTTGATGAGATACTTGCCTACATGATAGGTACTGTATCTGGTCTCTCTCTGTGCCTCTTCTCCTCGTCCATCCATTCGTCACCCGCCGCACCGCACACTCCCCCCCCCCCCCCGGTTCTTCATCGCTAAGCCCGGGAAACACTCGAACAATATTGGGGCGGCATGGCGCTTCTCCCGGGTACAGGACTGCCAGTAATTAGCACTTGCGTTTGTCGTCGCCTCTAAACTAGTGCTGGGTCCCCTGGCGAGGCACGAACAGGGGGGATGGCATGCAGAAAGAAGGGGGGGGGGGGGGGCGTGTCGACAGGCAATTGGCGACCAGTGGAGGAGGGGGCGTGAACCTGTGAGTCCTCTGCAGCTGCAACCGCGTCTCGTCCTCGTCGCTACAGCTATACATAGTGCGACGGCTCCGTAATAATGATTGCGGCCTGCTGCCGGCCTGCCAGAGTCTTGCTGGACTGATGAAAGAACGTAGACTGCTGCGCTGCTGTGACTGACCGGCGCTAGATGCCCAGAACTGGGATGCGCTGCTACTGTCCTCCGCATCGTCACCTTCCCTCCGCCTTTTTCTTTCCAATGCCCCCAGCACCGTCGATTTGATTCAATCCGGCCATCCACCGACGACCAACAATTCACCCTGTTTGTCCACGAGCCGGCGGGTCAGACTCTGGGTCGCAAGGACCTCCAAGTGGCCGGTTGCGTCCGCTCCGTGCCCCATCTCCCCTCTCGTCCCCTCCGCTCTCCTGTCAACGAACGTCAACACTACTATACACTAGTATCGACTGTCCAAGCACAAAGCAAGATACACTCCTACACTACTTGACACTGGTCCAGTCGGCCCTATGGCACACGTCCTTCGGACATGACACACGCGCCTAAGCTCGCGCCCGACTGATGGACGGCCGATTCCAACCCACTCGGGCTGCCACATCCTCATCTCACGGGCCTCACCGGCCGTGTCTCTCCCCCTCCCCGCGAGACGCGAGACGGCAACAAGGGCTTCCGTATGTAGGTCGAGGCACAGATGCATTTCGTGTAAACACACACACACTCTCACACTCACACGCATGCAAGCGCACACACGCATACACATACACACCCACCCCTCGCACACATCGTTGTCGTAGTAATATCTCCCCCAGGTCGCAATAGCTGCCACGTGAAAGAGGAGAGGGGCCCTGCCTCGCCAAATCTCGATGGATCACGGGCCTGTTCCCTCCTCGCGGAAGAAATAAAAAACGCCTTAGGCCTTAGGCGCACGGCACGGCTTTTTTGGCCCCCGCTCTGTCGCGGCCGAGCGGCGAGCACCGTCGCCAGTCGCAAAGTCGCTGGGAGGGCCCGGAGGGGGCAAGCAAACAAGCGACGACAACAGCCGCGCACCCTCCAATGAAGACGTCGAGTTGGGACTTCCCACCACCACCTCCGCGTACCCCCCGTGCCCCTCCCCTCGCCTAGCCTCGCCAGACTGCATCCCGCAGGCCATGTCACTTGTCATTCGGTCGCCGCCGTCCCTGGCAAACTTGTCAGCACGTCGCCTCCGCTGCCCCTCTCCACTGGCTTGAGTCGGCTTTCGTGCGACCCAGAGGAGGTCGTCTAAGTAAGACCCTTCAGACAACCTCGCGGTTCACCAGGAAGGCCCCTCGCGCATCCGGAGACGCTGCCCGCCTCTGACGTTACACTGGTTTCCACTGCTCTCGCTCGAGAAGCTTGACCTTCATTGCAACCCTTTACACGGTAGACCGCTGTTTGGCCAGGGTCCTAGGGTACATGGAGATGAGCTTGGATATGATGAGTGTGAGCGCGCGCCCGCCTCGTCTTGTGCCCGCTGTGTGCTGTACCGCGGAGAGTCGGCGCCAAGGGTCTCCCACGTTTGCCACGTCTGGCAGGAAACGGCTTTGATACGTCCAACGGGGACCAAAAAAAAGAGAATAGAAACACCGAGACCTTGTTGATTCAGTCCACCTGATCCACGTCGAGGATCCCCCGCCGTCGTCCAGACCTGAGTCGCCCAAAATTGGTGTCGCAGCAACCCCGGTCGAACCTCTGGTCCCTTCATCCGCTCGTGCCTTCAAAAATAACATCTAACCATGCGGAACGGGCCCTGACAAGTCTTTGCACTTATCGCTCGACAGGGACTTCTGTCGTCAACGGAAAATACTGCCAATTCGATGGACGGTCGGGCAGGGAGCTACTGTTGACAGTCATGTATTCGCGCCGGATTGCTGGCTAAGAGTTGTGGTCGTCGTAATCGTGGTTCCATGCACGGAGAAAGCCCCCCCATTAATCCAGTCTGGCATATACGGGACTGGCTGGGGAGGTTGTGTTCTGAGCTGCTGATGAACGCGTTTGATCAGTGACACCAGCCAATGAATGCCATGTAATGAATGCCTGTGTCATGCAATTTGACGCGCACCGTCTCCTAGGTCAATCTCGTTTTTTCGTGGCCCTCGCGCCTAACCTGGTCGGTCATTAGGCAAGTTGCATTCGAAGCTCACGACCGGTGCGACGCAGTAGCCCGTCGTCATGGTAGGTAGTCGTCGTCGTCAACAACTGGGCTTAGCTGGCTAGATCTCGTATTCGGTCACATTTCTCATCCTCTAGTTGGTCTAGCAAACGCGGCAGTGCCCCTTGCTCACCGGAGCAGGTTCTTTTCGCCATTGGCGTGAGATTAGAGAGGAGGCAGTCCCGTTTTGGGGCCCGCGTCGAGCTTTGTCTCGGCTCTGCGTTCCGTTCTTCAAGAGTCAATCGACCTCGAAACATTCTAAGCGCAATGTAGCAACGGCTCTGGCCCGACTCCTCTTGTACGACGTACCCAGGTGTCATTTACTATGCGTCAATACCATCACGCCGTGATCGGTAGGGCAAGGTGGTCCACAATTCCATACGCGCGCTCACTTGGACGAGTTGCACTTGTTGCAGCGTACAGCCGTACTATCACGGCATCGCGTTTACCGGCGACCTAGGCGCCAAACTCCATCTGTTCTCCACGAGATCTAACACGAGATTTAACTCGGTCCGTGGGAGAAGGTGAGAAAGAAAAAAAAACCTTCTCGGTCGAGGCGAACGTCAGTGTAGGGATGCAGTGCCCTATGCTAGGGAGGAAGGCTCTGCAAAGTGCCTGCAGTTGGCGATAAGAATACCTTTCTTTAGGGCTTCGTTTGCCTCTGGAGTGTGCTCTCGTTCCTCTTATGGGTCAGGGGTGAAACAAAAATGTTAATCTTCCGATGTCGATGGACCGGGATGCAGGCTGCGGCGGGTATTTTTAGCCCTTCAACCCTGGGTGGGGGATTGCAACTGTGGTCGACACCTTCAGCAGAGCATGGTGATGGATGGTTTTTATTTACCCCAGTTTTGCCCGGGACCGATCCGCTCGTCTCGTCTCGTCTCATCTCGTCGTCGCGCATGTGCGGACAAGGTGTCCGTGTTGTAGGGTTGGGCGAGTGTATCGTCGGCTCCGACGGCGGTCAAAGTGCTCGTTGGTTGTTCTTGCGAACCCCATGGGCTCGCTGCCTTCCCGCCCTTCTCGTCAGTCGCAGCGCTTGTTGCAGGGCGTGTGTTTGAGGATGAGGAGAAGGAGGCGAGGGAACGGCGCCAAAAAGTCTGGCTGGATCTCAACATGGATCAGCGACTGACGGCCGAAGGCAGCTAGCTACCCGACTCGACCGCCTCGCCCTCTGCTCGCACACCCGCCCCAGTTCCAGTGTCGCCCTCCGCTCGCCGCTCGGGTGTCTTTACCGCCGTGCCCCACACGGCCACACACCACGATGGCAGCTAGACGCACGAGGACCCTGATTGGATGGCCCTTGGGTAGACGGCAGCCAACGAGAAGGCCCGGATGGGTTGAGGGAAAAGGGTTGAGTGCAAGGCCATTCGATTCGACACATGTGCTGTGACGAGACGGACGAGCCTTTCTTGGACGGAGCAACTTGCCCAACCTTCGGCGGTCTGGTCTGAGCAACCGGGACTGGGCTGGTTCGATGGTTTTGTCCGTCGTGATGGCACAATCCCCTGCCGCCGCCTGCTGCCAATGTCAAGGCTCAGCACACAACGATTCAGTTTCCGTCAGCCTGAATACCATGGGTGATGTGACGCAGGCTGCATACGTTGCAAACATTCATGCGATTATCGCGATTTTTCCTGCACAAGTGCTGACATCTTGTCACACCTAGACGCACACTCAGACGCACCCGCGCACGCCTTCACCGTCTATTGCGCCTGTTATGCGTCTGGTCCGTGGCGTGTAAGGTGCTGTTCTCCGTCGGGAGTTGAGGAAGAAGAAGGGGTGCCAAGAAGGCTGCCAAGTTGCCTGACATTCGAGGGGAGAGGCCGGACGCATTCGTCCTTCCCGTATCCGTATCGGCGACAAGATTCGAGCGGGAGCAGTTGCGCCCTGCTCAGTAGGTGTCCACCTCGGCCGACCATCTTCGGGGGCTCACTGAAGGTTGGGAACGAACGGCTCGCCAGATGGCTCCGTCGCGTATCATGTCGCACTCGACCAGGCATCATGTCGGTTGCCTCCGATCGATTGGTCGGAGAGTTCACGTCTTGGCCCCGGTGGAGCTCACGAGCTGTCGCCATGGCTGCTTCGGTAATGAGACGATCGGAGATCAGGAAAAGTCGTCTCATCATGCCAGGCCGAGTACTCCGTGAAAGACGCACCAAAAAACAGGGCGGGCAGAAGGCGATGTGCTTGTAAATGATCAAAACGTGTATCCGACGCCCTTGTCGCCGCCGTATGGGTATCCCCTCTCCGGGCCGCGCCTGGCTGTTCGTCTGTGTCGCATTGAAAGATCAGACAAATACGGAATGACACCCGCAGTGTGGGGCTTCAGGTTGTGGCAACGGTTGCAAACGGAGGAGAGCAGGGCAGAACTTGGATGCCAGGCCATTGCATGTGTGGTCTTGGTGGTGTGTACGGTTCGACAAGCTGCGGCGGAGTTTGATATGACGATGCTGGCCCGCAACAGGGTCGGCAATTTGCTAATGAATGCGGCGCGCCTTCATCTCCAGCGTAGCATGGCGCGGGCGTTAGAAGTGGGCGGGGAAGAGAGAATGCTATCGAACGAAGGTATCCGTAGCGCAAGAGCAGCCTCCTCCGGGACCGAGGTTGCAAGGGTGGATGGTGAGGCCAAGATGAGAGAGCGAAGTAAACGGTGGGGCATCGGTCAAATTCGAGAAGGAGAGGAGTCGAGGAGAAGATCCTTGTCCCGTCTCTTGTGGTATTGTGTCGTCACCAGTGTGCTTGCGACGGCCGTGGGCATAGTGTACGTACGTACTTTGTAATAGGTAAGGTCAGAGGTGATACTATACTCAGGCCGTGCCTCGAGTTTGCTTGAGGAGGGTGCCTCAAGGGAAGGGGTTGTGTGGATTGAAATTCGAGCGCATCTCGGGGAGGGCGAGATTGCTGGAGAAAACAAGGCCGCTGGATCGGATGCCGTTGGTTCTTGAATAGGTAATTACTCTCTCTCTCTCTCTCTCGCGGAAGTCCTGGCTTGTATGTAGGCTGTTACATCTGATCGCATGCAAGATGTTGCTATTCCTGGGCCTCGATGACTGATGCGCGGCGGGCAGGCAGCACATGGCTGGCGGACTGTGCCGTCACCTTGCACAGGTACCTCGACGTACAACCGACGCCGAGCCCGACGATCCAGGCGCGGTGGTTGGTCCAATGATGCAGGGCGCAGGTGGAAAAGATGGTGTGCGGAAATGGAGGTTTGATGGTCTTGCGTGTTGGTGATGGGCGTTGGTGGCGGATGGTGGAAGTCGAAGTCGGGCGTTGCTGCGGAACAGTTGCTGAAAGAAGCAACCAGGCCTGGAATCACAGTCGCTTGTGGAAGAAGGCACCATTGTCTGGACTCCGTCGGCGGTCGCCCTTGGCCCCCCCGACAGTGTGATCAACAACCTCGCCTTGAACTGTGGAAACGAGCAAGTGCAGTCTGCCTCGGTTCTGCGCCTGCCATGTCCACCCGGTGCCTCAGGTGAAGGTCGGCATTCCGCTGCCCAGCCAGCCTACCTACCTACCTAACTACACCGGGTGGGCAGAACAAGGAGCAGGTTGGTGCTATGTAGGTAGGTACCAGCTGGAGGTCCCCTAGTGTACCACCCTGGGCAAGGTAAGCAGGTGTCTCCCTTGTCTGGGTACACGTAGGTACTCAAGAGACTGAAAGTTTTCGATTCAAGGTACCTTCGGGGTGGAGTTTTAGAAAAGGTTTCCGAGGTACCTACCAACAGGGTCGGGTAGAGTGGGGGGCAAGCACTGGACGCTAAGGCTTGTGTCTACTTACCTAGTGTTCCTGTCCGTAATGTAATGACCTACGTAGGTACTCAGGCGGCACAGTGAGCGGACTCAGGCGTCTCATTCAGCAAGCGACCTACCTACATCAACGACCTGCGCGGAAAGAACCTGGCTTGCCCGAAAAGGGTGACATGCCAAAGGAGCAGGTCGGTCGCAGATGCGATTAGGTACCAGGAATCTCCGCAAGGTGTTGGCGACAGCGTCTGGGCAGCATCTGTCGTTGGTTTGCTAGCGACCGGCTCTCGACGCCACAAAGCTGCCTCTCGAACTGTCGCGGGTGACAGACGCAATTTGGGGGCTAGCGAACCCGCCGAGCCCTCTCAGGCGCGCTGATGACAGGGCAATGCCCATCGCCGTCGGGTGTCTGCCCGCTGCCGAAGGGCAATCAAACTGCAAGGTCAAGGTCTTCCAAGGACGCGAGGGCGGGTGCAGCTAGTATCTCGGTACGTACAGAATGGAACTTTGGCGAGTCTTGTGGGCCGCCGTCACCTTGTCGGGGCAAGCCCAGCTGCAGTTCAGTTGCAGCTTGCAGGTGCGCCTGCAGTTCCAATCAGGCTGCCCAGCCGCCAGCTGGTACCTGTAACCCACCACCTGCCCTCCGCCGCAGCTAGGTGCCCGTGTCCTGCTCTCTGCTCTCTGCTCTCTGCTCTCTGCAGCAGCCTGCTTTCTGCAGTCCAGCCACTCGAATTTGAGCATTTTCTCGATGGCTCCAACCTAGAGGAGGTAGGTAGGCAGTTGGCAAAGCGAATGTGTGAGTAGCAATGAGCTGCTCGCCTACAATCCGCGTCTCTCAGCGAGCTGGACATCAGAAAACCGGCCAGTACCCCGGACCCACCAGAAGCAGCAGCTTACCTCGGGAGGTACCTCAGTATATTCGCTTAGGTAAGGCACCTTGACGTGACCACACGATACATCAACCGCTGTCGTCGCTTCTCCTCCCACTTGCCGCTCGATGACAACGTCCAATCGCCTGGACGTTGAGTCTTGGACCGCTCTCCCTCACCTTCGCCCTCGCTCTTCACCTCGCCGAAAAGAAAAAAAGGTGTTTCTAATCTTGGATCGTCAAATTCCCCGACAATGCATGGCACCGCTGCTCATCACACGAACCTGCGTCAGTCCAGCGTCCAGCCAATGGTTTTACTCGCTTCCCGCTAAGCGCCCTCTAAGCGCTGTATGTTTCTTCCCAACTACACTCCATCCCGACCTCACCTCTAATTCTTCTAGAATATTTCACCTCCACGCGAGTACTATCATCACCTTGGCATCGTCTAAGAGCCATTAATAGCTCCCGAGCCCAAACCACATGCCCTCCCTGGCCTCCCCGGCCGCGCGAATCTTGGCCGAGATGGTCGATCTCGAGCCTCCGCTCCGCGTCCTAGCCGCCAGGGGGTCAACCTCATGCGCCGAGTGGCAGCAACCCAGGGTTCACGAGCCGCACACGATCGTCGTCACGGTGATGAACGTCAGACAGACCCTCCGCGTCTGCGTGAACGACACGAATCCGTGGCCAACGGGGTCCTTGGGCGTCACGCCTGTCGTCGTTCGCATCACCACCCATCCCCACGAACACCCTGCCCGCCGTCTTGCAGAATGAGATCTCGAGATGGGCAAACACGCGACCCCCTCCTGACGCCTACGACTCTCACCCCTTCCGTGGTCCCAGTGCCAGAGGACCCTTGGGACCCTGCGAGGCAAGCAAGCGAGCATGCCCGTTCGTGGCACCGAAAGTTGACCATCACCAGGTCCGTCCAGCCGGTCCCGCGTCATTGGACTGATTTACAAGCTCTTGACGATGCGGGGACCATAGATCTGGGACAGTCCTCCGGACTCCAATGTCCCTGAACCTTCCCATCTGGGAAAGGAAGCATGCCGGAACGTTGCAAGGCAAGTCGTCACGAACTGGCACCGGAGAGCCACGCGGCACGTCACTCCAACATAACCGCTCTCCGCGTTGGGTATTTTTAGCTGCCGTTGCTATGTTTAGCCAGTAGCCTCACCTGCAGCCGCCGATGAGCTGCATCTTGCTTAATGGGACGTCACGTCGCGCGTCGCCGGACTCCATGACCTGCTCCCGCAAAGGCAGCCCCTTATCTATCAAGCACCAGCCCGCGCCGTAATGCCATGTCGTAAACCTACCAGGAATCGGAGGAGACGCGGCTCTTCTTTTTCCATTTCATCCTTGGACGTCAGGCTTCTGCATCACCCCTGACATCACAAAGCCAAGGACACCCGCCTGCTTGTCTCCTCGGTCTCTAGGCGCTGGACCCCCTCCCCCCCGGAAAGGCCGCTCTTGCTTTGCGTACTAGCACCCCTGGTCATTTACACATCTGCTGCAGCCGCCCGTATCTCGCCTCCATCGAAGACACCTCGGTCTTTTGTTTCATGAAGAGTCGCCTTATTACCCGTCTCGAGTGGCAAAGACAAGGGATGATCATCCAGGCAGCCCATGCTGCCATCCACGAGGCCAAACAATACCTGGTTAAAGGGGGGTGGTGATATTGAGTAGGGAAAAAATTTCTCATTTCATCGTTTCATCTGTCTATTCCTATCATCAAATCCAGAGGCGGGTAGGCGTTCCATACCTTCCCCATCCGGATCTGTACCCCTTCAGTAAGCTATATTTACAGCAGGTGCCTTGACCAGGCATGCATTTCTCTACCGGCGATTGGGTTGCAACCGCGTCAGACCAGGGTCGACGAGGTCACGCAGACCGCCCCTCCAAGGACTAATGCTGCCCGTGATCTGACACATCTCGACCGCCTCGTCACAGCGCCTAGAGATGAGATGAGGTACCTCGCGTCTGGCAGGTACAACGTCGATACTTGCTTATTTCTTTTGCCTTTTAGCGCTCTTGTCGTCGGTCGCTCCACCGCCGCTCAGGACGCTTGCGCTTCGTTTGTGCGAAGCTCCGCTGCTGCCGGGCCGTACCGACTTCTCCTTGTTCTTCTCCGCCTCGCCCTTGTTTTCTTCCGTAGGCGCCGGATCGGCCGCTTTCTCCTCGCCGTTCGCGGCCGGTGGCTTTTCGGCGCTCTTGTCCTCGCCATTCGTCTTCGGTTCGTTCGCCTTGGCGGCCCCCGGTTCCGCGTTTGATGCTTTCTTCTCGCCCTCGGCCGGCTTTGCGCCTTCCTTTTCCGCGGACTTGTCATCCGCCTCGGCTTCCTTGGTCTGCGCGGCCGGCTGGGGTTCCGGCTCCTTCGCCTTCTCCCGCTCAGCCTTCTTAGCCAGCTCGACCTTGATCTCGGCATCCAGCTTGTCCGTGACTTTCCTAGCGTCCAACAGACTATTGACCGCACCGAGGAGGAGCTCATATTGCGAGGTCACTGCAGCAGTCGGCATGACAAGACGTGGCGGGATATCCAACTCGTTAAGCGTATTCATAATACGGAGTTGTTGTTGGTTGGACTTGTGCGAGAATAGCTTGTTGATCTTCTCGTACCGGAACGTCGGTCCGCTAGAAAGACGATCGTGATGAGTGACACCGTAAACATGCATCTCGGCTTCGGAGAGCTTGCGGCGTTCCTGCTGCTGCTGGCCTTTCTTGCCGCTGGCGGGTGCTGTCGGCGTCTGCGCTGCGCTACTGGCGGACTCCTTGTGCGGCTTCTCTGCCGGCGCGGCGGCGGCGGCGGCGATGCTCTCGCGACGGTTGGCGTTATCTGACGCCGCGGCTTGCTGGCCCGCGGGCGTGGCAGGGCTGACGCCGTCGGCCGCCATGAGCGACTTACGCTTCTTAGACTTGTCAGCATTCATCAGGTTCTGGAGTAGCGTCTGCAACCCAGCACTCGACTTGAACGCGCTGATGTCCTGGTCGGTATGCGGGTAGTCCAGCCGGTTGTACAGCTCGCGGCGCTCCTCGTTGAAGCGGTCGCTGCGCGCGAGAATCCGCTTGATTTCCAGCAGCAGCGACTCTTCCTCCTTGGCCTCCTCTTTTGAGCGCGTGAGTGCGTTGTTAGCAAAGTCCTTGCGCAGCTTCTCCTGGTTCGGGTTGAACTTGGCCATGAGCTCGTACAGGGCATGCTCGGCCTTCGTCATGTACGGGGTGGCTTTTTGTGTCGTCATCATCTTTGCCGCAAGCTCGTAGTACCGCGCCTTCAGGTCCTCCATTGTCCTCGGCTTCGGTACGGGGATGATGGCCTTGCTCTCGTCGCCGTCCGCAGATGCCTCGCCATTGATAGCCTCCGGAACATAGTCGTAGCGGTCCCATATTAGCGGCCACCGCAGATCGAAATCCTTCACCAGTTCCAGCAAGTAGTCCGTCTCCTCTTTGGTCCAGTCGTCGCTCTGCAGGTTTGCCCGGTACTGGTCCTCGCTGTATTGCGGCACGTTCACCTGGACGTTATATTTTGCGAACGACGAGTCCTCTGGTTTTGCGCTCGAACCGGCACCGTCTGCGTCCTTCATCTCCGTGTCGCCCTCCGCAGCTGCGGCAGCATTGTCCGGCCCTGTCGTCTTCCTCCTCCAGTGCTTCAACACCAATCTGCCCTCCTTTTTTTTGTCCTCTCGCGCCGAGTTGATGAATGGCTTGAGCTCCCATTTTGACGCCGGTTTCCTGCTGACAAATCGCCTCTTCTTGAATATCGACACCTGGGGTACGATGGCGATGGGGTTGTCGCCGCCCAAGTTCTGCACTTCACGGGCCAGACCCTTCAAGTTGTGTCGCGGCGCAGAGGTCTTTTGCTTTTTGGCCGGCCGGGGCCCCGCGTGGCTGTCGGGGAGGTTGAGGACATCTCGCACGTCGGAGGACGTCATTTGGTCGAGGGCCAAGGGCGGCGAAAGAAATCAATCGGTTGGTCGGTCGGCTTGGTCTAACTTTTTTATTCGTCTTTTCAATCGATGACGGCGACGCAGAGCGGTCGCATCGAGTAGCAGACCGTCGCGGTTCGTGTATCAAGGAAACAGGTATCAAAGGTTTCGCTGGCACTAGTCATGTGTAGAAACGTAATATTATTCTTGAATCGGATGCGGCGAAGGAAGGATGATGGGAGAAGAAATCTGGTTAATTGATGGCAGCGACGGGGACAGGCCTCGAAAACGCAACTAAGTTTCCACCATTTCGGGGGACGCGAAGTCGAGCGCTCCGGCGCGAGGCAAGTGCCTGCCCATCTAAACGGCACGTGACCCACCTCCAAATGGCCCAAGCCACCCCTGTCAATCGCCGATTTTTCGAACGTGGCAGCTTCCGGCGCACCTATGGGCCTTAAGGTGGACCTCAAGGGAACTGGTTGATCTGGCGCTACCTGGTCGAGTCGAGTCGACAGCAATCTGCAATCCCACGTCCAGCCCTCGAGCCCCCGAACCTTCGACGACGACACGCCGACGGTGAACGAATACTAATAGCTGAAGCGAGACCACGCGACGACATTGCCTTTCCAATTCGCCCAGTTTCGTTCGTATCGTCGTGCAACATGAGGCCCTTCCTCCCCTTGCTCTCCATGAGCGCCGTCGCGCAGGCGCTCTACTTCTACATCGACGGCACTTCGCCCAAGTGCTTCTTCGAGGAGCTCCCCAAGGACACGCTCGTCGTCGGCCACTACACTGCCGAGGAGTGGGATGACCGGATCAACCAGTGGGCCAAGCACGATGGCCTCAGCATCTACATCTCCGTTGATGTAAGCTACCCCTGACATTTGCCACGTCCATCCACAGCTTCGCCGCAGCTGCGGTTTTGTTGTCCATGGTGCCGCCTGCATGGGCATCCCGTCTCCAATTGGTACTGAAGCTAACGGCGCAACCCCCCAGGAAACCTTCGACAACGATCACCGCGTAGTCTCCCAGCGTGGCTCCGCCTCCGGCCGCTTCACCTTCACTGCTGCCGACGCCGGCGACCACATGATCTGCTTCACCCCGTCCTCCACCTCTGGCCGCGCCGGCTGGCTGTCCCAGCACTCCCACAACGGCGGCATCCGCCTGACGCTCGACCTCGCCATCGGCGAGAGCAGCGAGATCGAGAGCTCCGACAAGAGCAAGCTCGAGGATATTGCCACCCGCGTCAAGGACCTGAACGCCCGCCTGCAGGACATTCGCCGAGAGCAGGTCTTCCAGCGTGTACGTAATACTGTTCTTGGTTACACTGTATCTGCCTGCTTTCGCAGGGCATGGCAGGGCGACTCCGATCTTGCATGTAGCACCACACTAACACCTTCACAGGAGCGTGAGGCCGAGTTCCGTGATCAGTCCGAGTCCACCAACGCCCGCGTCATCAGATGGATGCTTATCCAGCTCGTCGTTCTCGCCGTCACCTGCACCTGGCAACTGTCGCATCTGCGCTCCTTCTTCATCAAGCAGAAGCTCACGTAAAAGGGGGTGGGGCCAGGCAAAAAGGGGTCGGTTTTGGTTTACCAGAGCATGCAGGGAGTTTGGAGGAGCCGCGGGCAACCTTGGTTTACGATTACCGGGAGAAGGAAAAGGGGGCCGTCGCACTGCTTTCGGCCTCGTGTTCGCGTGGGCTCCGGGCTGGTGGGGACGGACTTGTAATGATATACATACTATCTGCGGCTACAAAAGCGAAGCTCGATCAACGAAGCACATGTCCAAGATTTGAAATCTTTTGAATGTTTCGCTCCGGCGTACGATCCCATCGACAAGTTTGTCTGTCTCGTCTGCCAGAAGAAACCAACCGGGTGAGCAGTGCTTGGAAGGGTTTCAGCAAGCGTTCCAAGGACGCAGTATCAGATTTGGCATGGTTCCCGAAATAATGATGGGCTGTTTGCTAGTTTTGAAGTGTTTCTTGCGCCATCTCAACAGTTTTGCCCGTGTCTCTTAACATGATCTGCCGACTGATTAATATATACCGCACTCGGCTGGGCAGCACAACAAACGCAGCAGACGTGAAGCTAAATCAGAGTCTTCACTAAGAGTTGTTTGAATTATGTATAAAGCTTGTTCCATGCAGCTCAAGAGAGGCTATCTCAGAGTGGCGGTGCTATTAGTTATTTCTTGGAGGCGGTTTCTGTTAACCTGGTAGCTACCCAAGAAACATATATCTATCAAGCTCGTTTGCCTCTTTTTGAACATAGGGGCATTCTACAACTATCCAGTTTAGGTATATTTAAAGGGCACTTGTTGCTTCTGACCCACGTTGCGAACTAGTTGCCCTCGGTCAAGTCCTCGCTGCTGAGAAGTGAGGAAGGAGAGAAACTCCAAGATAACACCCTTAGTGTGCTCGACATCGTACAAGCTGTGGCAATACCTCTCGGCGTGTGGTTTGTCCAAACGTTTCTACTATGGGTGTTTGGTCGTCAAACTGAGCAGTCCTGTACAAGGTCGGACTGAACGATGGTTTCTTCAAGAACCAAATACTCGGCATTGCTCGAAGCTTGGCGAAGAAGTACATTGCGCCAGTTGGGAGGGAGCAAGGACTATGATCCCAGAGGTTCCAAACGGCGGACATGTGGGAGAATGAAACCCACTGAGCACGATGTCTACGGCAAGGTATGGGTGCAGACAATCAGTGGTTGTGACTTGATAGCTGGCATGTTCCCTCCTCCTACCCGGTTGAAATCTCCCGGTCTCCTTGAACCATGTGTAGAACCCCTTTTCGACGCCCTTAACGCCTAATACTGCCACAAACAGATTCCATTTGATGATTTCGTGGAAGCAGAATGAAAACTTTGCTCCCAAGTTTGATACAAACTTGAATATACATGAATACAGACTGCACGTGAAGAGTGCAGAAGGAACAAGAGTCGAGAACACTCGGGTATTTTATCGTCACAATGCCTCCCCATCTCCGGCCTCGCTCCTAGGGCCGATACCTTTCTTCGGCGAAGCCCTTCCACTCCTCTAAGCTGGCTTCCAGCGGAACGCCGACCGCGAATACCTGACTCGCCTTCTTGTTCATGCTTCTGACGCCCATGTTTGCCTCCAGCTTGAGCAGGGCCTTCTCCTGGTTCAGCAGCCGCCGGAAGCCCTTCATGGTGTACTGGTCCGCGCTGTAGCCCGCCTTCTCGAGCCCCTCCAGGGCCCGCACCGTCCCGTTAACGTCCTGGAGCCCAGCGTAGCCCGTGACCAGCGTGTTCCAGGTCACCTGGTTCGGCTCGATTCCGTGCTGCTTCATCATCGCCTGGATCCGCTTCGCGGACTCCTTCTCCCCGTAGAACAGCAGGCCGCCCAGAAGGATTGTCCAGGTGTAGACGCTGGGCGGCGGGTGTATTCTCATGGCCTGCGCCTCCTCATCGGCCTCGGGCGACACGTCCGCTCCTGGTTCGGGTTCGGGGGCAGGCTTCGTCGCGCCCTTGAGCATGTCGCTGACGATGTCGAGCGCCGGGCGTTGCATGCCCGGATGCTCTAGTAGAGCCTTGAGTATGACGTCGTACATGAACGACCCCTTCTGCTCGATGTGCTGCACGGCGATGGGGTCTCTTTGAATGACCCTCTGTCGGAGGTAGGAATAGAGCGAGATGAGCCTGACGGGCTGGGATAGGGTCTTCACGTATGCGAGAAACATGATGGACAGGGTAGCGCCAGTCGGATCCCGCTTCTCGGAAAATGAGGACGTTGCCAGCTCAAGGGCGGGAAATAAGTTTCCGGCCTGCCAATTGCCGGGCATCACCGGGTGCGGGTGCATCAACAGAACCTGCTTCAAGTCCAGAGGGATGAGGGCCTGCAACGGCCCCAGGTTGAAAACTCTGGCGTAGTAGACCAGCATGGGCCCGAAGCCGGGCAAGGACATGGCTTCCTCTCCAGCCCTCTTCTTTTCCCGGGCTTCTTTGTCCATGCTGTCGAAAATCGAGAACAGCAGGTCGTTTAGGAAGACTTCGTCGAGGGCGTCGTGTCGGACAGCTTCTTGTGTGATTCGGATCGCGAGGGATACTGAACGCGACACCTTGGCGAGATTCAGAACTGCCGAGAACAGCATATTGTCTGGCGTGATGTTTTGTTCTTCTAAAATATCGTAGATACGGCCAGCTGTGTGATACTGGCCAATCGCGGCGAGGCTATTGATCAAGGTCGTGTAGGTGACCAGGTTTGGAGCAAGGCCGCGTTCTAGGAGATGAACAAAGGCATCTGCTGGATCAAAATTGTTGTCGGCACTCGCTTGACCCTTGTCTACGAACAGAATGGTAGTGAAAATGGCCTGCCATTTCGAGTCTAGGAAGTTGACGATACCATCATTGATGGCTTGTGTGACGATTTCCATGGCCAATTCCTTGTATGGCTGTACGCGGGCGAGCCGACTGGCGAAGTGCAGGAGAGTCGGCTCGGCTATCGGGTTGCCCTTCTCACGTAGAAACCGGTACAGGGCGGCAACACCTTCGGTGTCGAGCTGCTCGGTAAGGTTGTAGATGGCATGCTGTCGCAACCGAACACGTCCGTCGCATGAACTGTCAAAGATCGCCATGGCCGCGTTGACAAGACGCCTGGAGTAGATGGCGAGCTGCTGTTCAGAAAGTTGATTTTGCCATCTGGAGAGGTAACTGACTACATCAATGAGTTTGTAGCCAGGTATACTGCAACCAGGGGTGGTGTTCTCAAGAATATCCAGTGCTCGTTCGGGACTGGTCACCAACGCACGCAGCATGTGAGTATCCCAGTCATCAACTTCAGACCGTTCTCGAGAGGACAAAAACCAATCTGGCAGCTCGGCGCCACTCGCCATATGATTGATACAGCACCAAAGGTGTCTTTTCCACAGCCGCCATTTTTCAACGGCGAGGTCGCCCCTGCTCCCCTTGAGATATTGCGATTGGAACTTCCATTCCTTCTTCCGATTTGCCTCAAAGTGCGACAGCTCCAGAATCCAAAGCGGGTTGATTTGCCCTGAAGAAGACTGGTACTCCGTTGGCTTCTTTTCCGTCGTTGGCTTCAGCTCCGGGGCAATTGAGCGGGATGATGAAAATCCTATGCGCCGAACGTTGGACGGGCGCCAGAAAGCTTTGATCTCCAGGCGCGATCGGCATCCTCGGGCGATTCCACGCAACATGGGCGAGAGACTGACCGGCCGACAGATCGACGCTTATAAAGATAGTCAAGTCTGTTGTTGAGGAAGACGTATTGAGCTCATTGATGAGAGTTCTCGAGGTAGGTAGGCTGGACAGGTTGATAGGTACGGTACTACGTAGGTACGTACCGGCACAGCACTTCCAATCACTTTCCTTCAGTGAGTCCGTGCGTTCGCTGGAGCGCGTCCAGTACCTAGGTAATTACATGCAGGTCACGTCCTTTCGCCTTGCGGCCCCACCAACTTTCAACCACTAAGCAAAGCAAGGCAACGTTCCTCTGAGAAATACGATCCGGCTCAGGATATAAGACAACTATAAAGTGTCAACTTTGAAGCCGTACCTACTATTCTCACGTCCCTCAAAATTCTTCACCATGTCGAGCTCCCTGAGCGCAGCCGCCGACGACCGCAAGGCCCGCCTCGCGAAGCTCAAGAACCTCAAAAGAAAGCAACCTGCCGACGAGATCGTCGCCCCGGAATCAGAGCGCGAGGTCTCAGCCCCGGCAACAGATTCGGAGACGATAGAGTCGGACGTCGCGAGGATACACCTCTCCGGCCGCAACTACGATCCGGAGGCACGCGGACCCAAACTCGGCTTCGAGGCGCCGCCGATTCAAGACCTAGAGAAGCCAACGCTGGAGGAGCAGGCGGCAGATATCGAGGCAGAGGTCAGACAAAAGGCTGCAGAGGAGGCGCAAGACGACAAGGGGATCGACCTCTTCAAGCTCCAACCCAAAAAACCCAACTGGGATTTGAAGAGAGATCTCGAGAAGAAGCTGGAGATCCTGAACGTGCGAACGGACAACGCCATTGCGAGGCTGGTGAGGGAGCGCATCTCAAACGCACAGAAGGCGGCCATCCAATTGAAGCAACCGGGCGGCACCAACGCGGATGGAGATGCGGCTGGGGTAGACGGCGTCGCCCTGGTGGAAGGACTGCGTGTACGAGAGAGGGAAGAGGAAGAGGACGAGAGGCGGGAAAAGGAAGCCGACGAGGAACTGGGTGTTTGAGTGCAGGCGCAATGTATGAAAGACAAGCGTATTTCTGTGTCATTATTTGGAGTGGGCTGTTCCCAGCTCGGTCTATAACTACCTAATCGATACCCGCGGCTATCGGCCCATGTTCATCGCCTGCGTCATGGCCAACCTCTTGCTGAAGGGACTTAGGCTGCGTTCGCGCTGGGGCTGTTCTTGAGCAGCAGGTCTCCTCTCCTGCCTGAGATCCTTGGCCCCACCATCGAACCGACTTTCCTGCTCTCTCCGAGAACCACGCTCTCTCTCAGTTCCGCGTCCCATGTCGTGTTGAGATCTAGCATCCTCGCGTGCCGGGGATCTTGACAAAGACCTGCTGCCAGAAGCAACGTCGCCGCCACGAGAAAGAGACGATTCTCTCGAGTAAGACGATTCGCGGGGATTTCGGCGGTCCCGGGTGTGCGAGGTCGACGGTCGTGTGCGATCAGCCTCCCTCTCGCGGTACCGCTTTTCGTAGCTTCCGCGCGGAGAGCGGCTATCCCGAGAAGGTGATCTTTGGCGACGGCGGGGTGGTGACTGTGGTCGTCTGGCCTCTTCCGACCTTCTGGAGACAGAGCGGTGGTCCGCGCTCCCTACGCTGGACGACCTCCGTCGACTGCCTTTGCGTTCTTCGGGAGACAACTGTCTACGCCGGGCCGGTGCAGGTGAACGGGAGCGTCGCCTAGGGGGCGGCGTAGTGGAACGGTTCGTCGAGATGGTCGACACGGAATCGACGGACACGGAGCGCCTGCGCTTCGACTCCGTTTGTCTGATGAGCTCATCATCGCGCTCCTCTAACTCCCGCTTCCTAACCCTCTCGGCCTCCTTCTTGGCAAGTTCCTCGTCTGCGATGCCTTTTCTGAAATCCGCATTAGTTTGGCTAGCACCTGTAAATTCAAAAGATCCAACTCACTTTCGCTGCACATCATCGGGAGTGTCGTTGGTGAGCTTGGGCATGAGTTTTGGGTTGCGTAGCTGCTGAGTCCTAGAGGGCCGGGATACATAAGGCCTGGATTGAGCCGACTCTTTACACTCGTATGAGTAGTGACGTGCCTCGAAAGTCAGCAGGGGGTTGTGAGAACCTGGGTGGTTGTGAACCTATCTCTCTTTAGACACTTTTGGCACTGGACATTGGCCGGAGTGGGCTGGCGCGGACCACCGCGTCCTCTGTGAGAGTACATTGGCGAGAAATTTCAAGCTGAATGTTCTTCTCGGCGATGTCGATTGTCAATATAGGCCTAGTTCTGCCAGACGTCGGTCTCGGGGCCACAACTCTCTGCAGCAACGCGAACAGATTCGACTTTCTTCAGGACACCTAAGAACCGGGGCCTTGATATTTCCCTCGATGTGTCTGTGCTGTGGTGAAGCAGAAAGGAGCGAGGTTGTTGCTAATGCGCGCACGTAAGAATCGCAACTTGATTCATCATTCCAACTCAGGTCTCGGGTCGGGTGTCTCTTGCTGGGGCTAATTCGTTTGTCGAGTCTTACATAAGGCGGACCTGGGCAAGAATGCCAGCTGGTGACGGAGAGGTGCGAGCGGAAAACTCCCGTCCGCTGTTCTAAACCAGACCCAGCCTCCTCAGCCCTGATTCACAAGCCACACCTTTTGGCCCGTCAGGCCAATCTACCGGCACTAAACCACTTTTGGCTCGTGCTGTGGTCTTTTGTCTCTCGTCAGTCAACCTAAGCCCGAGACCTGCTCTATCCTCATCAGAATTTGTGACCGCCCGATTCTTCAGCCTGACGTCCCACACAACGTTGCGGAGGGGATGATAGCCGTCTGACACCATCCTGTACCAAGTTGAGACCACAGTCCGCTTGCCTGGAGCTACCGCGATTTTTCAAGCTTTCTGTCCCTCTGGCACCACCCCTCTCACCCTGGGAACCCAGAGAGCCCTTACGGTTTCAACCACCGAACGCGGGAGCGATACCTATTATATGACAGTGACAAGCCTAGGGTGTGAGAGAGGGAGAGATTGAAAGACGCATCGTGGAAGAGAGATCTCCCAGGCAGAATTATTGCATTACCTACCTCTACCTACTTTTGCACCGCGCACGCCGCAGACGCCCGAGCTGAGCGAGCTAGGGAAGGTACCGAGGGTGAGTGAGCCACCCCGAGAAACACTGTGAAGCGCCTGCAGCGTTTGTCGCTTCCGTTCTCCAGTTTCCCCATCTTCTTTTCCCCCTTCCAGCGCAATCCAAAAACCCACACACAGCTATTCTCGCACTCTACCAATTCCCTCCTACTGTCGTCCGCACTACACCACACCACCCACACCACCGTACCCCCCTCTTCTCAAGCCTGCGACGGCCTACCCGCTTTGCAGGCCGCCAAAATTCTGGCCGCCTCGCCGATATTGTTGTGCGCCCGTCTTTCAATTTGCTGCAGACGACTGCTGGCTACCTTCGCGGCTGTTGCTAACAAACTTTCGTCAGGCAGGCGGAGTTCGATTTGAAGCATCCATCCTCATCCTGAACAAAAGCGTCGGGGCGTCAACCACCAACCTTCCAGGAATCCACGAGAGCAATCATGACCAGTCTGTCCCGACAATGAGCCACGGTACTTCTTTTTCGCTCTTCTGGCCCGCCTTGATCCATTTTGTTCCTTGATTTCGGATACCGTCTTTCAACGTCCTTCAGTCGAAATTCCACTTTCGTCCCGCTGCGCGCTTCGTCACCCCGACGCGAACCATACTTATCGGACGACACTCACTTCTGCACCGTTACCCGTCGCCCGAACCGAGTACGTCCTAGACATCGACCTTGAGCGATGGCCACAGCCCAGGTGTCCTCCGACGTACCTAAACCATCATTCGCAAAGGTGCGTGCCTCTGTATTCGACATATCTACTCAAGCTCTGCAGTCGTACTAACGGAACATCGTCTTTAGGTCGCTGCCTCAGCATCGAAAGATATCCCTTCTGTCACTACTGTGCGACGAGTCGCCGTTCCTGCTCAAGAGCGTTCTGATCAAGCTTCGCCGCCGGTGGACGGTATCCCAGCGCCGACGGCCATTATTGCAAACGGAGCCGAGGGGCGTCCGTCCGTCGCTATGGACTCCACGAACTCTTCCTCCGGTTCTGCTAAGCGCGATCCGACGATACCTAAGAAACCTGATGCAGGCGACGCCATGGTCGATGGATTGAAGGAGCTCAACATCGGGGCACGAACACCAAGTCTTGTCGTCAACGGGACAGGATCCACATTCACTGAGCGGTCAAAGTCCGCTACTAAGGATGGGTCAGATGATTCTCAGAGAGCGGACTCCTGTTCTGAGCTCGGCACCAAGCCTCCCAGTCTGGATGGGAAAAGCATTACTTCAGGGACAACTTTTGCGCTGGATGAGAAGGAATCCCTTCGCCCAGATGACAGCGCCAGCGTGAAAGCCGCCGCCGCCGAGGACGACGACGCGTTTTCGTTCCGAGGCCCCAACCTCCCAAACTCCAGGATGGGCTCCGACATTGCTGCTCGTGCTAGAGGCATAATACAACTTGGCGACATGCCGGACCGCCGTCTCGCTCAGCCCATTTCTGGATCCTTGAGCCAGGGCATGATCACTCCGCAAAGCGCGTCTTCGGACCAGCAACAGCCCTCGACAAATGCACTGTCGGCAAATCTGCCGGATGCCGCCATGAATACCATCTATGGACAGGCGCCGGACGAGAAGCTTCTGGAGGCAATGGCCTCGCCCAAAGACCGTCTATTTCTGTTGCGGCTAGAGGCAGAACTCATCAAGTTTGTTCTAAATTCCAAGTAAGTCGTCTCAGTTACTATGCATATGACCTAGCTAACGTACAGTAGGGAACCGTACATGGATTTCCCTCCATCCAACTCATTCTGCAGAATGTTAACTCACAAACTGGCCGACTACTATCGGTTGACGCACCAATTTGAAGCGCGAATTGGATCTGTGCGGATCTTCCGCACTCCCTACGTGAGGATCCCGGAATCGTTGGCTAGCGTAGCTGCTCCAGAAACCAGCGCGGAGACACCTCCCCCGCCCGCCGTTCTCCCCCGCAAGATCATGCGACGTGGCGAGGATGGAGAGTTTGCTTCGAACAGTGCGTCCCCTTCCAAGCCGACGTCTGAGACTGGCAGCGATTCAAAGGACAAGACGGTTGCCGCGAATCAAAAGTAAGATTGTTCCATCTATCTACTGGGGTTTCTCATACTAACCTGAGCAAGATTGTCGAGAGAACAGCGTGAAGAGGCCTACAAGCAAGCCCGAGAGCGCATCTTTGGCAACTCTGAAAAGACTGGCGAGTCGACGCCTGGTATGTGCAGACGAAGGTGTTGTGACACGCGTTTTCTAACTATGAACATAGACAATGAAGGCGAAAATGGTATTTCGCGTGCCAGCTCCGTGTCGGCACGAGACAAATCCAACGCGGGCAAGAGGGGGAAAACCGGCAAACAGAGGCGTGACGACTCGGACAGCTTTGATTCGAGGCACAACTACACTCCTTATTGGGGTCCTCAGCAACAGACCTGGGTGCCGCAGCCTCAATATGTCCCGGTGTCAAATCAGTATGGTCCTCCAGTGCAACAACCGTACTCGAACCAGATGCCGCCACCTTACAACACGACCCCGACGCAAACCTTTGCCCCTATTATGCCCAACCAAGGCTACACTTCGTATCCCAATGTGGCGCCGGTAAGCACATCTCTCTCTCGCACGGCATCCGGTATCATGGCTTACGTGAATCTGCAGTCCAATCCGCCCCCCTTTCAACCACCTCCCAACCCCAACACTAGAGGCTACCCTGGACCTGGGCCTGCTCCTCCTCAACCTACTTGGCAGCAAGGTTACGCGCCAGGCCCGGCGCCGATGCCCCCTGCCGGAGCGAGCCCAGCCTCTTATACTCCGCGAGGCATGTCGGCACCGCCGTCGCAGAGCACTGTTCCTTACATGTACGGCCAACTGCCAGCTAACCTCAACCCCAATGACCCCAAAAGCCAGCATCCGATTCCTGGCAGTTACAACCGACATGCCTTTAACCCGAAGACGCAGTCATTCGTGCCGGGTGGGGGCATGGCTCCGATGCAGCCTCCTCAAGCGCCGTTCAGTGCACCTGGATCTCATCACGGCAGCCCTCAGATCGGGTCGCCGCACCTGGCATACGCGAACTACCAGCAGCCAGGACCTCCGGCACCGTACGGCGTTGTTGCTGGCTATGGCATGGCTAGGCAGGGATCGAACAACTCCATTCCTCCGTATCACGGCCCGCCGCCACAACATCCTCATCACCTCAACCCCATCCCCCAAGCAACGGGCCCTCATATCCCGTCTCAACACCCGCAGCATCTCCCATCAAACCCGTCTCCCCACATCCCAAACAAACCCGCCATACCCCAGGGTCCGGGAGGGCAGGCATTCAGCCACCTGCCGCACTACGGGAACCCCGCTACCCTGCCGCAGAAGCCAAACATGGGCGTTTAGGTGCGCATTTGAAGTTGTCGAAGGTCTACTACGGCAGAATGACAGGCGTATTGGGGGTTACAAGGTCTAGCATATTGGCGTTAAACCGGAGGATAGGACAGCATCAGACCGACTGCTATTGCATGCTAGAATACTTACGTACCTAATTATCACTCAACTTTTCCCCAAGCCCGTGTTGACGTGCCGTCGGCGAACGTGCAAGTACTGAAACATGAAAAGTATGTGCATGAAAGCGTGAATATCATCATTGCAACCGCCTAGCGCATTCTACCCTAGGCCGTTTATCCTGCCACTGCCATAACGCCATGACGGTTTTTCAAGTGTGGAATTCCTCATGATGCCATGCTTGCTACCTTGCGGCGGAAAAAAATGCCAGCACCGCGTGCCGGCGTGCTTGCTCTCTCCCTCTATCTCTCAACCTCCTCGCCCGTTTTGTGGATCCTCCGAGCCTTGCGCGCGGGAAGAATGTACTTTTTTCAACCCTTGTTTTTGACAATTAGCTAGCCGCCCTCACCTTTCTCTTTTTTTTTCCTTTACTCGGTGGGTTCCCTCGGCTCGCGCGGCTCTCTAGGCTCCCTGGGCTCCCGGTTCTGGCCGCCACCGCGGCCGCCGCCGCGCCCGCCGCGCTTGCCGCCACGCTGACCCCGCTGCTCGCCCTTCTCGCCGCCCTCGGTCGTCTTGCCCTCGCCGTCCTTCTCGCCGCCGGTGAGGTTCGCCGTCGCCAGCCGTTGCGACAGGTCGATCTGGGTGCGGATGGTGTTGGCGAGGTAGGAGACCATGAGGACGTCCTGGATGTGGTTGTTGAAGTCGTGCTCGATCTGGGACGGGTCGACCTTGGGGGCGAGGGAGAGGGCGTTCATGAGGTACTGGCCGAGGGCGTGGTTGGGCTCCTCCTCCTCGTCAAGAATGCCATTAACCCATTCGCTGACGCGCTCGATGAGGTTGGTGCCCTGCTCGATGGAGCGGGCGAGGCCCTCGATGTCGGAGACGACGGGGGCGGTGCGGTCCTCGGTGTCCTTGGCCATGGAGATGGCCTCGAGGGCGCTGCGCTCGGCGTCGCCGTACATGAGCTTGTGGGGGACCTGGATGAACAGGCAGCTCTCGGCGGCGCGCTCGGCGTTGACGGCGACGGGGGCGGAGATGTAGCAGCGGGCCTCGATGTCGGCGGTCGGGTCGGTGCTGATGGTCAGGTGGACGGCGGGGTGGGGGAAGGTGCCGGTCTCGGGGGAGGCGAAGAAGTTCTGGATCAGGGCGGAGAAGGAGTTGAGCTCGTGGGTGGTGGTGTACCAGCCGAGGAGGGACTCGCGCGGGGAAGCCTTGAGGGTGAGGGCGAGCATGTTCTTCTGGTAGTCGACGTCCACCTCGACCTGGTCCTCGTTCTCGGTGTGAGGGATGGCGAAGCAGGAGCGCACCTCAACCTCGGTGCCGTCTTCGGAGCGAGTACCGACGAGGGCGCCGATGACGCGGGTCGATTGCGTGTCGCGGATGTCTCTGCGAACGGCATGGTCGAGGATGGAGAGGATGGCCTATGGAGGAGAGGCGGGGTCAGCTTGACGGACGTGGGCAAGGTATCGTCTTCCATGATGTGTGTGTATGTATATATGCATGGCTGTCATCAAGACATGACAACATGTGTTGTGTGTGGCTCGGGCAGGATATATCTGTTCTGCAGCGCAGCGCGGCGCGGCGAGGAGAGGTGTTCGTACCTGGGGCTGGATGTTGACGGTGAGCGGGGCAATAGTGCCCTGAAGGCCAACCGTCGCCGGCGCGATGGGCCGCGAGAGGTGGAGGAACTTCTCAGTTTCGGCGACAGCCATGCTGGGCAGTTGATTTAGACGTCGGGAGGGGGGGAGTCGAGTCGTCTGGCGTTGAGAAGTTGTTCTGGGAGAAAAGGGGAGGGAGGGGGGCCAACGGGGTGGTGGTCTTCGCGGAGCCTAGCAAAATTGACTGCGGAGTGGATTTTTGTTTCGGCTTCGCTGCTCGATAGAAAATCGCTACTCCGTACAAAAATCCGAACTCTACCCTTTCGTTTGGGCGTGCCTGGGGGGGTGGGATTTTGTGATTTGTGGTTGGCCCCGACCGGGTTGTGCGCGCTAAGATAAGACCCGATAAGAGGTACCTCTGTGGCGTAATGATGCCCCGCTGTCGTTGTGGCTGGTGGGACTTTTACTGTGGATTTCTGCAAGGCTGAAAAAACCCATGGGCGACTTACAACTTTTTTTTTTCACTCTCGGGCCTAGGTGAATGTGATTTCGGACTTGATTTCACCGTCAAATTTGTTTTACTATTACCGGCAGTGAAATAGCGTGTAATATGGGTCCTCGAGGCAGAGGTCGTGCGGGTTTCCGCGGTGGACGAGGTGGACGAGGTGGTGCCAGAGGACGTGGTGGGAGAGGCAGAGGTAGAGGCGGCAACTTCGGTCGCTCATCCCGGTTTGACACTGCTCGTGTAGAAGAAAATGAGTGAGTTTCTGGCGTTGAATACGTGCCCAAGTAACTCATGAGACTGACGTTGCTAGGTCATCTGGCTCTGAATCTGGGGATGCGGTGGAATCTGAGATTGAGGAAGACTCTGACGTCTCGATGTCCGATGACGAGGATGAGGATGAGCAGGCGCAAACCGCTCGGCCTTACATGGCTCTTCTTCAGGGTTTCACGGCATCTTCGGAACCGAGCGCCAAGAGGAGAAAACTAGACTCTGGCAAGCCTGAAAGCACTGCACAGGTCTCTCAAGACGACTCCTCAGAGGACGACGATGAGGAGGAGGAAGCTCCCAAGGATGTGGACAGGGTTGATGAGGCGGAAGAGGATCCTGCGGACGAGGTGGCGGAGGGGGTGCCTGAAAGTGACGATGAAGACGAGGTGGACTACACCGACCCGTTCGACAACCATTTTGCAACACCCAACGAGGACGTCACGACCAAGAAGATCAAGGCGATCGGAACGAATGGGTGGACGTTCAAGCGGACGATGTCCAAGGTCTCGAAGGCAGTCGTGACATATCCTCAGCTCGAAGGCTCAGACGCGCCCGCAATCCCCTCGCCAATCACGAGCTTAGACAGCCTCAGGCTCAAGCAGAAGCTGCGGGAGACCGCCACCAAGAAGATTTCGCCTCTCGATCCCCTGCAACAGGCCATCGCGCCGGTACTATTCAACTACAATGACGTTCTTTTCGACAACCGTAACACCAAGAACTCAGAAGGCCTGCGGAAACTCGTCTGCTTACATGCGGTTAACCACGTTTTCAAGTAAGGACTCTTCCCCTGACACCGCCCAGAAATCAAAGGGGAGACCGTATTGACACGCGACAGAACACGAGACCGCGTCATCAAGAACAACTACAGACTGGCAAAGGAAGAAAGCTCGGACCTGGAGTTCAGAGACCAGGGCTTCACGCGCCCCAAGGTCCTCTTCATCCTCCCCACGCGGCAGTCCTGCCTCAAGATGGCAAACACCATCGAAGAGCTGTGCGAGCCCGACCAGCGCGAGAACCGGAAGCGGTTCGAGGATGCGTACACGGACGAGGAGGTCAAGTTCGGCGACGACAAGCCGGCGGACTTCCGCGATCTCTTCGAGGGCAACGACGACGACATGTTCCGCATCGGCATGAAGTTCACGCGCAAGACCATCAAGTACTTTTCGCAGTTCTACAACTCGGACATCCTCTTCGCCAGCCCCCTGGGCCTCCGCATGGCCATCGGCTCCGAGGAGGACAAGAAGAAGATGGACTACGACTTCCTCAGCTCCATCGAGATGGTTGTCGTCGACCAGGCCGACGCGCAGCTCATGCAGAACTGGGAGCACGTCGAGTACATTTTCGAGCACATGAACCTCCAGCCCAAGGACGCCCACGGCTGCGACTTCAGCCGCGTCCGCAGCTGGTACCTCGAGGACTGGTCCAAGTACTTCCGCCAGACCGTCGTGCTGTCCGGCTTCAACACCCCGGAGCTCACGGAGCTCTTCCGCACCCAGTGCCACAACTGGGCCGGCAAGATCCGCTTCCAGGCCGACTACCCCGGCGTCCTCCAGCAGATGGGCGTCAAGGCGCGCCAGACCTTCTCCCGCTTCGATGCCAAGGCCATCGACAAGGAGCCCGACGCCCGCTTCGACTACTTCGTCTCCGCCATCCTCCCGTCGCTCATCAAGCGCGCCAAGGACACCAGCGGCACGCTCATCTTCATCCCCTCGTACCTCGACTTCGTCCGCGTGCGCAACTACTTCGCCACGAACCCGGCCGTCGCGGGGCTGTCCTTCGGCACCATCTCCGAGTACGCCGAGGTGGCCGAGGCCTCGCGCGCGCGCTCGCACTTCCTGACGGGCCGCCACAAGGTCCTCCTGTACACGGAGCGCGCGCACCACTTCCGGCGCTACGCCCTGCGCGGCGTCCAGCGCGTCGTCATGTACGGCCTGCCGGACAACCCGGTCTTCTACCGCGAGATCGCCGGCGGGTACCTCGCGCGCAGCGAGCAGGACCTGAAGCTCGAGCCCGGGCAGGGCACCGTCAGGGTCATGTTCTCCAAGTACGACGTCATGAGGCTGGAGCGCGTCGTCGGCACGCAGCGCGTGGGCAAGATGATCCAGGAGAAGGGCGACACGTTTGACTTTGTATGAGATGGAAGGAGTGGGAAGGAGGTCTCGATCTTTTTTTTCTGGTCATCTTGCTGATTCGAGAAACGAGGGTTTGGAAAAAAAAAGTTGTTGTTTTGCCGTAGTATACATGTTATACCCTACACGACCGTAATTCTATAGACTGGCCAGGTATCTTATCCCTTGATGGTACACCGATCTTCTTATAAAAAGTTACATGGCTTCTCTCCTCGCCGAAGTCTCCCAGTGCCCTTTCCATCACTTCCGTCTGGATCTGCTCATCTCCCCAGAGAGGCCCCAGGCTTAGTCCACATCGTCCTCCTGCGCCTTCTCCTTCTTCTTCCTCTCCGCCGCTCTCTCGTGCCTCCCTTCGATGTCCGCCTTCTGCTGTCTCTCCTCCTTCTTGAGCAGGCCGTAGAACCTGTCTACCATGTTTCCGAACTTGACCTTGCCGGAGTACCTCGTCACCTTCTCGACGTTCTTGAGCGTGATCTCGTTGGAGGGGCGGCCCTCCAGGCGGTCGCGCGCCACGATCTTGGCCGTCATCGCGAACCGGGTGTCCTTCTTGCCGTCGACGAGCTCGAGGATGGCGGAGTCGGCCTGGTCGTAGCTGTTCTTGGGCTCGGTGCGGAGGACGCGGGTGTAGCCGCCGGGGCGGCTGGCGTAGCGCTTCTTCAGCTCGTCGAAGAGCTTCGGGAAGTGCTTAAAGGGTTCCTGCGGGGAGAGTGTGAGTGGTGGCCAGCTGGGCGCAGTTCGTGCGGTGTAGGTAGGGAGCGGGAGTGCGCATGGCAATGACATAAATATGTATCGTCCGGGGGTGGGGGGGCTAAACGCACGTAGAGGACGGCCTGGGCCTTCCGCCTCGTCTCCTCGTTGTCCCGCTTCGCGTAGGTGATGAGCTTCTCGGCAAGGCGCTGGGCCTCCTTGGCCTTCGCGTAGGTGGTCTGGATGTTCTCGTGCTCGATGAGCTGCGTGACGAGGCCGCGGAGCAGCGCCTTTCGCGCCGCCGAGTTGCGGCTCAGGTGCCTGTACTTGACGAGACCGCCCGCCATTTCTGCAGCGTCGTGTCAATCGGGGTGGAAAGCCTTGTCGGATTGCAGAAATTGGTGTTTGCCGGAGAGCTCGGTCGAAGGTGCTCTCGCTTGGTTTGCGGGCCGGCGGCGGTTCGATCGATTGGGCTTCGGTCGTCGTTTCGTCGTTCGATTTCGCAACACGATTAAGCCTTTCCAGTGGCCTTGCCCAAATTTTTGGCCAGCAGCCCGGCCGCCGGGGAGAGGTCCCTCCTAGGGACGGATGACCGGCGTCTCTGGTTGGCTGAGATGCCACCCGTGCGGGGCCCATTCCTCGAGTTGCTGGCACCTCGACCCCTGCCAGTGGCCGAAATCCACCCGGAGAGGCTGAAAGTCGCTCGCTTTCAGTCAGTCCGATTAATTAACGTCATTCTCAGCTTTCCGGCGATACTCGAGTATACCAAGGCCAAAAACGAACGAAAACGTCCCGCGACCCCCCAGGACGTTTCTGACTCGCCTTGAGGACCGGCTATAATTTCAACAAACCGCACAATGCTACCTTGAGCTTGACCTCATCCTTACGAACCAACAGAGTCATTTACACAAGAAACACGGCTCCCCGTGCGTGCGCTATCGGGTCCCGGCTTTGATCACAAAGAAGTGCAGCAATCATGGGCTTCACCACTGGCTTCGTACGTTCCACCCTCCCGACCCGAGCTCAATTGGGCTCAATTGAAGAAGAATATTCCTTACTGACATCCAACTTTTCCTCCAGACCGGCGGTGTCACCCTCACCCTCGGCGTAGCCTACCTCACCGTCCTCGCCCACCAGCGCAACCGCGAGGCGCAGTCCCACAACCTCCGCTCGCAGAGGCACGTCCTCTCCACCCTCCTCGAGCCGCAGATCCGCATCCCCCCGCCCCTGACGCGCTCCGAGCAGGCCGTCCGGGACCGCGAGAACCTCGTCGAGTCGGCCAAGGACCGCTGGAACCACGAGGTCGAGAACGCCGTGCGCTGGGCCCAGTCCGCCGACTGGGCCGGCGTGCGCGAGGCCCTCGAGGGCAGCGCCGCACGCCTCTGGGGCGGAACCGTCGACAAGACCGTCGAGGCGGCCCCGAGAGCGAAAGAAGTCGTAGAGCGCCAGGGCGAGAGCATCCAGACGGAGGCGCGAAGCGCCTGGGACCGGGCGAGGGAAAAGACGCTCGCCGCCGAGGAGGCCGCGCGCGCGAGGGCCGCGGAGGCCAGGAGACTCGTCGAAGCGAGAGCCGCGGAGGCCAGGCAGGTCGTCGAGACCAGGGCCGCCGAGGTCAAGGCCGTCGTCGGCGAGGTGGTGGAGAAGGGCAGGCAGCAGGGCGAGGCGGCGCTGGTCAAGGCGCAGCAGGCGGCGGGCGTCATCGAGGACAAGGTCAGCGTCAAGGAGGACGGCGAGGTGCTCCCCGCGGCGTCGCCCGTGCAGAGGGCGCTGCACCAGCGGTACGAGAAGCCGAGCGGGCTGACCAAGACGGTCAAGGAGGTGCTCGCGGAGCGGTATCAGCGGATGGACGAGCGGGACAACACGCAGCTCAGGGGACTCTGAGCGTTGGCGTGCATCGCAGTGTTCCCTTTTCTCTCGGCAGGGTTATCCCATGGGCGACGACAGGCCGGGTAGCATGTACGAGACGGGAAGTCACGGTGGGATCCTGTACTACCACAACCCAACTTATAGAATGGAAATGGCAAGCCTCTGTTTCTTCTTTGTCAACGATCGGCTGCTTTCTGATGTTCCGCGGGTATGTGTGATGACACCCGTCATCAGGGCGGTGCCTGTGGCACCGTCGCGTTGTCAGTCAGTCAGCTCTTTCTCCCGGATGGTGGTGGCTCAAGGGGGCGTTCTTGCGGAACGGTGAAGACCAAGTTCGAGAGGGGTTTGTGTAATTCACTATTCCCCTTCGTTTCCCCCTTGCCGAGGACACAGCAAACTAGGTCTGCCGTTCCGCTGCCCCTCTGCCTCTGACTTTACTTTTCTTTTCTAGCACGCGCGGTATTAATACGCGAGGGGTCCATGAGCAGCTCTACCAAGCCTTACCATCGACGATCACCGCAATCGCAATGTCGCTCTACCGCTGCGTCGTCCGCCTCCGCGATCGCTTCGGGGCCCGCGCCGACTCGGACCTGGGCCCGAGGGCAGGCTTCGCACCACAGGCGGAGGCGGAGACGGAGAGAAGAGACGGCGGGCGAGCCACCGTAGCTACGACGAGCCCGACCACCGCGTCCAGGAAACGACTCACCAAGCCTCGCCCGTCAAAGACACCCCCCAGCAGCCCCTCAGAGACCAATCATCAGACGAGGACAATCAGAACGGAAACTATTTCTGCTCAAGACAAAGTGAAGCGGCAGGGCACGGAAGTCTTCCCGGGATTCAACTTTGGATTGGACGAGGCCACGACGGGCACGGGGTCGGGGACGAAGCCTGAGAGCGAGACCCCTGAGAATGATACGAAGGACGCGGACTCTGGACGACGAGGACAACGACGCAACACACCACCTTCCCCCTCCCCAGGCAACCTCTCAAAGTCGAGTACAATGTCGTCGTTCCTCGACTCCAAGCGCAGCGAGGCCAGACGCCGCAAGAGGAAGAAGTCGGATTCTCGGCCCGGTTACTTTGATCCAGGTCCCTTCGCTAGAGAAACCGCTGGTGGGGATACGGAGGTCGAGGTTGGTGGTGATAGTTTGGTCATGAACATCCCCCGTCGAGTTGAGGAGTAAAACGTTGAAACGGCACCAATCAATGCTTCACAAGGGGAGAACTCACGTGGACTGAAGTTTAGTTCTGGCTGAGAAAGAAAACTCATGTTGAAAAAGACCGTCAAAGGACAAGCTCTTTGCCCTAACCCATTACCCTCGCGTGACTAAAAAACGAAAATGGTATATAGCACAGTGGCGGACAACCTCGCCCGAACCAAGGAGCCTGCCAGCCAGCCAACCTCGAGGTTCCCCTTGTCAATCCAGTAGTGATCACTCCAAGCGAGTGTGTGTCCAGCTCATCGAAACTTTTTGCCGCCGCCCCACGCTCTCTTGCTCAGCAACTCTTCCTTTGGGGACTAAACTTACAAGAAAAAAGGAAGTAACTTGGGTAGTGTGTGTGTGTACGTGTACAATAGGAATCGCGAGGTGAAGTGTCTCCATTCCTTCCTCATCCGATCACAGTCCTAATGATGCCTTCGCTGGGTTAGGGTGTACATACTTACCAGGGCTACAATCCATCTAATCAACGCACCTTTGACACCTTTCGCGCCGAGGCCCACGACGAGGCTCATCCAATAGCCCACGCCGCGGACCTGCGCGCCGTTGCGGTCGAAGTCGGGCTTGCCCGCGGTCATCCGCGAGAGACGCGCGAGCTCCTTGGGGGAGTACGGCATGTAGCGCACGCGGATGAACTTCTCGAGCCAGGTCGGCGTCTGGGCGACGGACCGGCGGTGGGTGAACATGTCAAACGACGCGCGTCCGCGATACGAGCCCGTGCCAGACTCGCCAACGCCGCCAAAGGGAACGGTCGCGATGGAGGCGTGGAAGAAGGCATCGTTGAGGGTGGCACCGCCAGACGTGACTTCGTTCAGGACTAGAACAGGCGTGTCAGTAACGGGGCGCACAACAAAGGTCAATTCAACTTACTTCTTTGGTTCTCCTGGTCGTTTCCAAAGGCAAACAGCGCCAGAGGCGTCCTGTACACCTGGTTGGCAATGTTGATGGCGTCGTCGAGCGTGTCGTACGGCATGATGGCGAAGACGGGGCCGAAAGACTCCTCCCTCATGACGGAGTCGAGCATCGAGTCAACGAGGACGGCAGTAGGCTCAATGAAGAGCTTCTCCTCGTCCAGACCACCGCCCATGACGATCTTGCCGTTCGTCTCGTCGAGCATCTTCTTGATGCGCTGGAAGGACCTGTTGTTGACGATGCGAGAGAAATCGGGGCTGTTCTTGGCACCACTGGGGAAGAACTCCTTGAGAGTGGCGTTGAGGCTTGCGATGAGGGGCTCGACGATGGCACGGTCGGCCAGGATGTAGTTCTGGGAGATGCAGACCTGGCCGGCGTTGAGGCACTTTGACCACATGAGCCTGCGGGCGGCCAGCTGGACGTTGGCGTTCTTGGTGACGAAGGCCGGGTTGAGACCACCCAGCTCGAGGGTGACGGGAGTCAGAGTCTCGGCCGCCTTCTTAGCAATGATCTTGCCGACGGCCGTGCTGCCCGTGTACATGATCTTGTCCCACTTGACGTCGAGCAGGGCCTGGGTCTCCGGGACGGCACCGTTGACGACGGTGTAGGCCTTGGGGTCGAGGGCGGCCTCGAAGATCTTGGTCAGGACCATGGCGGTGGCCGGAGAGGCTTCAGAAGGCTTCAGGACGGCGGTGCAGCCGGCGGCGATGGCGCCAATGATGGGGAGGAGGGTGAGCTGGACGGGGAAGTTGAAAGCGCCGATGACGAGGACCATGCCGAGCGGCTCCTTGCGAATGCGCGGCTTCAGGGCGGCGTAGGTGAGGGGGACATCCTCGGGGGTCTCGTCCTTTGCGAACTTCTCGAGGTTCTTGATCATGTAGAGACAGTCGTTGGCGGCCCAGTCGACCTCGGAGAGGAGAGCTTCATGCTTGCACTTCCTCAGGTCCTTGCGCAGGGCATCACAGAGCTGGGGAGTGAAATCCTTGATGGCCCAGTAGAGCTTGCGCAGCTGGACGGTGCGCCACTTGAGATCCTTGGTCTTGTTGGAACGGAAGGTGGCGCGCAGGGTGTCGGTGACGCGGTAGATGTCGTCCGTGGACGTGTGAGTGAACTCGGGGATCTTGACGTCGAGGGCGACCGACATCGTGGATAAGGCTCTCTGTGCGACGATTGATGTGTTTGACGAAGATGTGATTCACTCTGTGAGGCTGACTTTGAACCAACCGGCCTAGGGAAGTAGGAGAGGAGGTTCGTGAGGGGAAGGTCACAGGTCGGGGTTCGGGGTCGCGGGAAGATGTGATGGTGGCAGTTAAGGTTGTGAGGGCTGCCGCGACTTATGTAGTTGAGTAGCAATATTCGGTATTGGGTACTAGCGTTGCGGTATCAGCAGCCAGCGGAATGGCCGTTCGGCACGGGAAGGCAAAAGGCAGCTCAGGGTATTAAAGTCCCTGCGACAAAGCTCCACCGTGTGCTCGGCCTCCGCGTCCGCGGGTGCGTCTAACGGAGGTATTGCTCAACACGGAGGGCTGCTTGGCTTGAATTTGCGAGTAAGGGGAACCGGGGAAGCCTTTAGTTACCTCGGCAGGACTAGGAGTCTTCTAGATGGAAACGGGTACACGGGAGACTCAAGGAATACCCATCACAGAGGAAAAGTACGGCAGAGTCAACGATGCGAGTGGGAGTGATGATGCATTGATGGATGAAGCTGGTAACGCAGTACACCATCAGGGGGCGAATGCGCTGCAAGTTGGAAACGAGCTCGTTTCCCTAAAAGGGAGCTACGGTAACGGTGTGGTACGGCGTGGCACGCTAGTTGCATGTGAACGAATGCCAGTGAGAGAGGCGCGTGTGAGTGGGCACTCAGCACTGTCCGTATGCTGAACTGAAATAAGGTGCCCTTTTTGCCCATCCAACACCATGGCCGCGCCAACAATCCGCACACACAGACAGGGAATGGAGGTATAGATGTCCCGACGGAGCGGGTTCCCAAGGGAGCCCGGTACGGACTGGGCCTTCCGCTGTCGCCGGTCCTTCCCACAAGTCATGATGCCTTCTAGCACCTCTTCTAGCTTAGGTGCTTGGGCACCTAGGTACTTGTAGTGTAGATAAAATAGTTACCTACACTAGGTGATTGGAAGCTTCAGGTGAATCGCGTCCGCGAGATCGGTACACGCCAAAAGCGCCACAGAACCTCGCAGCAGTGTAGGGGAGCTCTAGCCAAGTTCCGGTGGTTGATGCTTCCCCACACGGAGCGACGCCACCCCCTGCGTATCTTGCGTTGCACCACGCTAGCGTACGACTTTTGGGTAGGAGAAAAAAAGTTGCCGAGGCATCCAATCTCATCAACCGGACGGAACGGGACTGGTATGAAGGCGGCTGACTAACACGATGCCCCCTTACACGGATACCTTACTATTGTATATCCCGGCACTGGGCTGCAGATAGGGCCCACGAATTCACGGCAGGTCACTAAGTCAATAGAGCGATAGGCAAAATGATGTACGCATATAGTACGACCAGTCACTGTCACCGGTGTGAGCTTCCCAGCTATCACCCTTCTGAGAGCTATACACGACACCCGTCTACATCTTCGAAACAGATGAAATCGAAACTCATGCTTGTACTCAGTGAACATTCCATACAGCTTGGCATCTCCCCCCCCTGACACCCCTCCTGGGTTGCGAAGGCAGATTTACCTATACAAGTATCTTCTGTAGTACTTTGAACTTTAGTTGGAGCATAAACACGCCCGTTTTGTATTTCTCTAAATCCGATCACGTGCGGATGTATACATGGAGATGTTACACGGGCAGGCCGGTGCTCAAGCAAAGAAAGCCCAGCTGCCTAGTCATACACAGATTTTGAATGCGGCCCCGCACCTCTCGGACAATGAGACGGGGCATCCCCCCGGGAGGTCCATAAAGATCGGCTCGGCACCGGTCGCCTTACCGACGGAGCAGGTTCTGCTTGCCGCGAGCACCCCGGACGGCCACCATCTCCGGCTGCTCGGCGGCGGCGGCGGCCTCCCTCGCAGCGGCGTTGAGGTGCTTTCCGATCTTCGCCACGCCGTCGACGATCTTTCCCCGGCTCTCCGTCTCGGCCTCCATGGTGAGCTCGCGCTTGCGGAGCTCCTTCAGCTCCGCCTTGCGCTCTGGCGTCATGTACCATTCCTTGGGGAACCTGGGCTTCGTCTTGAACGTGTGGTGCCTTGTGTCGAGGGGAATGTCCTCGAAGGTGTCCTTGGGGTCCTTTTTTTTTCGTTGTCAGCCGTCATCCCCTAGCATAGTCTCTGAACCGACCACCGTGGCTCACCTTGGCATTCTCAACGAGCTTGTCGACCAGGTCCGACAGGTATCGCTTGTTCTGCGCCTGGTGCTCGTACTTCTCGCAGCTCATCTTGATAATGTCCCTCTCCGGGTTGTACCGCGCGCCGGCCAGCTTGCGGAGCTTGTCGGCTTGCACCGGCGTGAGGCCCAGGGCCCCCGGCTGGAACTCCACGACCACCTTCTTCTCGGCCGGGTGGTACTCGCCCATGTACGTGGTGTACCGGAACCTGAGGACCTCATCCTTTTCGGGGGGTTCGAAATGCTGCCAAAGGTCTGTTGGTTGAGAAGTTTCACGAGCGTCAGCAAAAATCCGCCGCCAGTACCGTCCTCATGCGTTTGTGGGGGGTGTGGTGCGGGGATAACAAAAAAACGTACTCCAGAGCAGGGGCATCTCCCAGGCCATGATCCGGTGGTAGTGCCTGTGCTCGCGGATCTCGTCGAGCTTGCCGTGGGCCATGGAGGTCATGTCGTCCTCGTCGAACTCGTCCATCACGCCCTCGGTCCCCTCCTTGGGGTCCTCCTCGTCGTACCAGAAGGAGGTCCTGACGGCCCTGGGTGGTTTCGACACGTCCTTCCACTCCTTGGAGTCGATCAGCGGCTCGGTCTCGGCCGCCTCGTCCCGGTCCATCTCCCTCTCGAGGAACTCCTCGAGCGACATGTCCTGCGCCGAGGGATCCAACTTCCTCAAACCGTTCAGCGCCTCCACCTCTTCCGGCTTCAGCTTCGCGACCGTCTCGCTGGTCGGCTCGCGCCATCGGGAGGCCCTCCCGCGGCTTCCCTCACCATCGCGGCTCGTCGGGCTCGCGGCGAATGATCGTCGTTGTTGCTGGGGGAGCTGCGTCGCCGCCCGGCTCGCGAGGCGCGTCGTGTGCGGTATCCGGCGACAGCTGCGGGCGCAGAGTCGGAGTGCTTGCCCTGCGGATGCCATTGTGGGCGGATTGCGGTGGCTGGGGGCGTATTTGCTGATTGACCCGTACGTATGATCGCGAGATGGTGTTGGGAACTGTCCCCGAAATTTTTGGATCGAAGCTCCAGCCACAATCCGCCATCAGCCACAGCAGGGGCCCGGGGCTGCCCGGGTCCCAACTGCGACCCGCCTGGCACCTAATGGTCTGACTCCAGCCACTTACACTGAACATGCCGCTCTCATCAACAAGCAACATGATTCTAATTCGTCACAGGGGACTGATGCCTTCGGAGGCACTTTTTGGACACGATTAGTATCGCAATAAATCTATTATTCATCGTTGGTTTTCCCAAGTGCTCAATGCACAACTTGTGCGGCGGGTTTTCAAAGAACTTACTGAGTGCTATATTTGGGCTGGTGTCTTAGCAAATAGGCAGTTTTTAGCAGTGGGAACTAATACAAACCTTGAGCATGGTCGTTTAGCCGCTGATCAACAGCTGTAGTTGATGTATTAAAGTAATCTCAGATCTTACAGTATTAGTCAATCTCACATGGCTTAGAATGGAACAATAATTGCATCATTAGTTCTTTACTCCCCGGAGCCGATAATCCATCCCATGAACCCCCAAATCCCAAACCCCAACCTAACCTCGATTAAAACCCAGATGTCTTGCGGTTCATTATCCCCGTGCTAAACTGCTTCGCCTTATCAAGCGTGTTCTTCATTCCCATAAACGACGACCGTTGCGGCTTCATATCAAGCCTGGTAATCAAGTCAGTCAACAAATCATAAGCAGATGCTGTGTTTATGTAGTCTTACCTAGACTCTTGTGGAAGCCACTCCTGCTGCTGCTGCGGCTGAAGCAGCGGCTGAGGCTGGCTCATTACATGAGGCGGACTCTGCCAGCCACCCGGAATCGACAGCGGCAGGTCCGGGAACGGCTGCGTATTCTGCGGCGGCGTGTTCCCCGGACTCGGCCGCCAAGTGGAAGGGTCGTACGGCGCATGATACGGACCCGGGGGCGGCGGTTGGTCTACAAAGGTCTTGTTCTGTGACGGCAATGCACCACCTTGGTACGAAGCCGCCCCCGGATACGACTGAGCGTTCTGGTACGCCGGCCGTTCGAAGCTCGCTCTCGGGTCCGGACTCTGTATCGACGGCGGACCGCCCGAGTTTACAAAAGACGCCGCGGGCGAGATGCTATGCGCGTACGACGCTCCGAATGCCATGGGCGCCGGCTTTCTTCGGATTGGCGCCTGGCCGGGCGACGGCACCGGGTCGGTCGTGAAGCCGTCTGTCTGCTGCGCCCACTGCAACGGCAACGTCGGCTGCTTGACGAACGGCGGCCTCTGGGGCCTTTCCTCCCTTGCCGGCTGCGGGTCGAGTTCGTATCTCAACAGCGTCTCCTCCATCTGCACCTGCTGGGAGTATCTCCTCTGGGACGGCAGCTCGGCGATGGTGTCGGGAACTCTCTCTACCGGCTCCCTTTCGGGGACCTTCTCTGGGACCTTCTCTGGAACCTTCTCTGGCCTAGGTGGCGGTGATGCCCCGAATTCCTGCATCATGGACACCTGGGCGGCAATGGCAGCTTCCAGCTCGTGGGTCAGTTCGTCCTTTTGCGGCTTGAGAGGTGCTGGTGCTGGTGCCGGCGCCAGCGCTGGAGGGGCCTCTTCGACCTTGCGGGCGCTGGTCGGGAAAGACTCGGTCTGCGGGGTGTCGTCGTTGCTTCCCTTGCGGTCGTCCTCGTCAGATGCTTCTGAGACTCTATCGTCGTGGTCCTCCCAGTCATCATAGGTCAGTCCCTGTCGCACACCAACACTTCGAACGACCTTGGAGACGGCCGAGTTACCCTTCTGCATGGCCTTGTTGAGCGCAGCCATAATCTCCGAGACGCGCTCGACGAGGACGTTTGTGCAATCTTCATCACAGCCATACTGGATGGCCGACTGCAGGGCGTTTTCGTTGTCGTGATTGACATGGAAGATATCCGCCCCATGGTCGAGCAGGAACCGAACGCAATCGGCATCTCCCTCGCGAGCTGCCACGATTAAGGGGGTATCGCCGTCCGAATCCTCCAGATTGATATCAGCTCCCGCGTCTAACAGAACCTGTAGGGCCTCCACGGGTAGGTTGACGACGGCTCTGATCAGCACCGTCGAGTTGTCCCAGCCACCGAAGACATTCACCTCTGCCTTGGCATTAACGAGCAGCTCCAGAATCGTCTGCTCGCCTCTCATCGCGGCCGCCATAATCGGGCAGGTGTCTTCGCCCGCGCCCAAGTCAGGGCTGGCACCCTGCTCGATCAGCAACGTCACGATTTCCACCTTGCCTGATTCGCACGCTGCCTGGAGGGCCGTTCCTTGTGGAAAGTTCTCGTTTTCGGCAAATGAGTTGATATCGGCGCCCCTGTCGATAAGTTCTTTAACAACGTCGTAGTGGCCTTCGGCCGCGGCGGCTTGCAGAGCCCAGCCATCGGGCGAGTTGACGTCGGCGCCCTTGTCGAGGAGAAGGTTGACAATATCAAGCGTTCCATCGTATGCGGCGGCGGTCAGTGCTGTTCCGAACCTAAATCATATTCGATTAGCACAAATCTTGCCAACTCTGAGGGTGACAACGTACTCTTCTCCAGTTGCGTTCGGATCCACGCCGAAGCTCTCCAAAAGCAGCCGGACAGTTGACTCCTTCTCAAGGTCCGTTGCTTCATACAAGCTGTTGTTGAGGGTTTCCTTGGATATGTTTCCCTTCGTGTACTTCCAAGCAGCCTCCAGAACTTTGTCCTGGTGCTCAGCAGTGGTTGCTGCCTGGTGGAAAAGACCGTTGCAGTCGAGATCCTGGCGCTGCTCCAGCAGAATCATGACGACGTCCCAGTTCTCTTCCTCAGTGGCAGCGTCTAGTGCATCCTGAAAGCATTCTCGGGAGTGCGGGTAGGTCATGAGCTTGTTGAACACGTCCACTCTGCCCGCCACTGCAGCCTTGACAAATGCCTTGTCAAACTCCTTCGGCGGGAGCTTGTCGGCATACGTCTTGGTGAGATACTCGAACATGGAGAGATCCGCATGAAGGCCAGCCAGAGCCAGGGGAGAGTCGATGCTGTCGTCCTCAACGGCCAAAGACACATTCTTCTCCACGAGGAGCCTGACGGCGTCCGGGTTACCTGAAGATATGGCGGCGTTCATGACAGGACCGATGTCGCTTGCAACGGCATTCGCGTTCGCACCCTTTTGGATCAGCTTGTTCATAATCTTTACGTGGCCTGCATTGGCAGCCATGTGCAAGGGAGTTTGCACACTGATTTCGATCCCGTCGTCAATGTCGGCGCCTCTCTTGAGAAGTTCGTCGACGATGTTGGGCCGTCCGATGTAAGCCGCAAAGTGAAGCTTGGTGACATGTTAGCGGAACTCGCACTCATACACCTAAGGACAACCTGTCCAGCAGATGGGCTTACCGGAGTGTTGTCGAGCTGGTCTCTCTTGTTGATCTCGTCCTCGTGGCCATTCTGTATCAGCGCGGAGACCAGTTGCTTAAAGCCGACGGCGGCCGCAATATGAAGAGCAGTCAGGTGTTTAGCCTCAAAGCCTGCCAGAACCTTGGTAGTGTAGACAAATACAAGAAGCCAGCGGTATCGGATATGTGACTCCTTTTGCCAGAAGTCGTCCTCGCTCAGATCCTCAGCTATCTCCAAGGTGGCTTTGCTGGCGTGGTGAAGCCAGTGTTTGACGGTGTACGGCAACACTAGTCCGACCAAGGTCTGCGCCTCCTCGATTTCGTCGTCTTCCATGTGGTAGTTGTACATATCATCTTCGTCGTCGTCCCAGTCAGTGTCATCGTCCGAGTCTTCCTCTTCCGACTCGCTGGCGTCATCGTGGTCATCGGTCTGCTCCTCCTCATCGTCTTGCTCTTCATCGTCGTCGTCCTCGTGGATCCCTGAGCCTTCATCGCCGTCGTCGCTATCCTCGGTAGGTTTGTCAACAGGTGGGAAGCCGAGCTTCTCTTTGATGTGCACCAAACAGCGGAGTGCAATAATGCCGTGCTGCCACTTGTTCTCGTCACCAGACATCCCCAGCGTCTTCTTGGACGTCTGCTTTTCCAGCAGATGCTCCTTGACAACTCGGTCCATGAAGCCGATGGTGTTCTCAGACTTGCCGCTTCGTTTAACCATGAGCAGGGGCCTGCACTTGTTGACTAAATCTTGCAGTTCAGCTTTTCCCTCCTCTGTTGCAGGAAACCCAGCCAGGACAACGAGCTCGTCTTCCGTCGGCTCCTCGAATGTGAGAACCAGTGTGCGGAGCAGTTCCCTAATCTTGTCGGCATCCTTCTCGTTCGCTCGGAAGATCTGCGACCACGCCGCATCCAGCAAGGCCTTCAGCTCCTGAGGCATCCCCTCAAGCATGTGCCGAATCTTGAGGTCGCTTTCGGCTTCTGGCAGTTCCGCGAGTTGCATGCACGACAGCTTGATCCACTGGCTGTTGGAGGCGCGCTTTCCAATAAGACTGCTGGCAAAGTAAGTGAGCGCCTTGTTGTACTTCTTCGCGCTGCCGAGTTCCTGGACCTTCTCCTGCGCCGTCCTTCGCAGCTCCAGCTGCACCTGGTCGCAGTACTTGTCGTCCTCCAGGTCGATGAGTCGAATGCTTTCCACTTTCAAAGCGTCCTCAACGTTCTGCACGTCTCTGCTCGTGAGAAACCATCTCGTGGGCACCCGTTTCTCGTCCTCGTTTCCGAGCTCTTGCATTTCTGTATTGAGGAAGCGCATGAGCTTTATCGTCGACTCGGCGTCCTCGGGCAGCACATGCAGGTTATTGATGACGAAGTAGACTCTCCGGCCAATGAACTCGTCCATCAGCATGTCCTGCAGAGTTTGCCATAGATTCTCGACGGTGAGGTTTGCTTGTGCTTTTGACGAGTCTTCTCCCTTCTTCTTGACGAAATGCTTCGCGTACACAGCCAAAGTGGCCTGCTGGCCGATGAGTTGCCTCACCAGAGACTTGAGCAAGTCCTCAGCCGTCGAAAAGTCCGACGACGGATCGCAGAAGAAGTACGCCAGGAGAGCCTGCCCCTGACCGTGGTTATCTTTCTCGTCCTTTTGTATCACCTTGTCAATGTCCTGGATGGCTGCCATCGTCGCCCTCGTCTTTCCCCTTCCCTCCGGGCCACGAATGAGCAGTGCTTGTCCGCGGTGCTTTCGCTGGGAGTCCGACCCAGATTCGTCTTTGAGCCAATCGAGATACTCCGTCTCTTTGGGGATCCAGGTCGAGGGCGGGAACTGAGGGGCGAGTATTCTCCTCTTCTTGGCCACCTGACCGCCATTCAGCAGCTCCATGACGCTATTGACCGTGTCCTGGTCGATGCCTCTGGTCGAGTTTAGGCGGTTCTTGACCACGAGGCTGGCACCGTGAATGAGTCGCTTCAGAGGCTCTCTAACAAGCTGGTAGCGCGAATCCTTGAAATCGCTGAATTTGACGAGGTCTCGGTGGTTTGCAGCAAGGGCCATGTCCTCAATCCCAGGCAGGGTCGCCGATTCTCTAGGGACAAAGTCTTGGACTTTCTTGGGGATGACCGATTTGGCAATCTTGGACATGGCGGCGCCATATTTCTCCTGAGTGAAGTCGGTAGGATGGTTCTCGTAAAAGCAGAAGAGCTGAACCGCAGGGCTCAACTTGAGAGCTAGGCGCAGAAAGTCGTTCTTGAGCTCATTCAGGGTTTCATCTCCGGGCGTCATCATCTTGACGAGGGCCGAAGACTTGGTGTATCCGAGATGCTCGCCAAAGTCGCCCAGCATAGAGGCGGCAGCGGCAACCTGGGCACCGCCAAAGGGGGTACCAAAGAAGGCGCATCCTGCGATGCATTCGAACATTCGAGGGAATAATTCCCGATACGTGTCTGCAGCAAGAGCGACGGCCTGTGGTTTGCGTCAGTCTTGTCAGTCGTCTGATGCATGGCACCGTGGCCTGCCTCTTACCTTGGCGATGACCAAACCTCCCATGCTGTGTCCGATGAAGACAATGGGCCGTTCCCGGATACCCTGAGCATGATGAGCTGAAGTCTGATCTGCGGATAAACGATAGACAAACCTCGCGGTTGGCCTGCAAGCCCTCTAGCATGGACTTTGCAATGTCCCTCATGAAGGACTTGACCTTGAGATCCCCAACCCAAGCCGATTCGTACTGATACAGCAGGATCCTTGCCTTGGGAAAGTCTCTTGCCAGCCCATCCTTCTTGTTGCTAGACTCCGAAGATGTTTTTGAGGCGCCATCATAGACGCCAGTTGCCCAGTTGAATCCCGTCTCAGACTTCCAACTGTCTTCCGGATGCGCCCCCAGCCCTGGCACAAAGACGATGCTGTTCTGATAGTCAGGAACTCACTTTCGGCTCATTCAAAGCGGTTACGACTTACTCGACGTCAACGGCCGATCCAGGACCGTTCTCTTTCTGGGGATTGTACAATTCCTTGAAGCCTTGTTGGACCGTTTGGTATGTCGTTCTGGGCTTCGGAGCTCCGGGGCCGCCCCCGTGAGGAGCCCGTCTCGTTCCCGCACGCCGCAAAGACATGGTGTCACCGCCGGCGCAAATAGTCTCACAACAGCAACAGCAGCGTTTCCTTCCCGAGTATGGGCGGAAAAGGTTATGAATAAGATCATGAGAGTCAATAGGCACCCACGACGGAGAAGTCCCGTCCCCCGTCCCAGTACGAACAGCAAGTAAGGCTGTCACTTTCGGGGTCTAGGAGTCTAGACTGATGATGATCCCGGTTGTCAGTTGGGTCCCCCTGCAGCCAGGCGGCCCGAAACGACCTTAGCGGCGTCAGCCACCCCCAAACATACCCAGTATAGGCATCCTGCGATGCCAACGATGGTCTGACTGCGCCAATAGCTTTTTCAGCTGGATGGCAGGCAGCCTCTAATTCGCAGCACCGTCCCCGCAAGTCAGCAATTAGCTCTGGTGGGTTCGTCTCAATTCGGGGTCCTTGAAGGCACGGTGCAGCTTGTCGGTGCAGCAAACCGCCAAACCCCCCCCGGCAAGATTAATCAAGTCCAGCGCCAAGCGAGCCACTGAAGGGCGCAGGAGAATCGAGCTGCCTATTGTTCCTTTGCAGCCTGCTTCCGTAAAATGAGCTGAAGTTTTCGCGAGCCTTCGAGGCTTCCGGGTATCCCGTCCATCGTGGGAGCCCATTCCATGTCCTTGCGGATACAACAGGTGTTCATGATCCGTTTCCTTGCCCGCTAGCTGCGCCTCGAGGTCCGTGATATCTTGACAAGACAGCCGGCGTCGGCACCGAAGACGTGGAACAGACACTCCGGAGATCCCCTCTTCGACAACCAAGGGCCACTCACGCCGACCGGGCACATCAAGACAGTCGCACCATGGAGTGGCCGTCTGTGCCTTTCACCGTCCGGGTGCTCGATGACGGCGACATTCATGCAGCAACGCCTGCGACAAAAGTTCCGTCGAAAGAATTCAGCGACCTTCTACCGGCCACAAGCCGAGCAGAGCACGACCATATCACCGTGCCGCGAGCCGACGACGCGGGGTTCTTGGGGCGAGAGCTCCTCGTCCGACGTCTGAACGACATCCAGGACCTGCTCTGGATTTGCGGGCGTCCGATGCCGCCGAGGCCCCTCCACTACCAAGTCCTGACGTCGCGGGAGATTTACGTCACAGAGAATCCCGAGCTGCATCTCGTCTGGGCCAAGAATCGCATCTTCGTCAAGCCGATACCGAGGTGGCTGTTGGATCCAGACTTCTGGGTCGTCCATCTGCTCGCCACCGGGGACGGCGACAGGCATCAGAAGCAGGAACTCGCCGCCTGCGCGCTCGGCTTTCTCTTTACCTACACGGCGCTCGTCGCCTACGAAAGTGATTACCGAATAGCCGTCGAGAAGGGGCTCATCCCGTCCAAGGTTAGCTGGGACCGATGGAAGGTCCTTTCGGCGCAGGTGGTGCGAAACCACTGCTACGCGGCCGTCAACCCGCGATACTGGTACGGCGAGCTGCGCCTGAGCCGGTTGAACAAGATCTACCGTGTCCGGCTGGGGTACGTGCTCCGGGGATACTCCAAGGTCGTCTCGCACGCCGTGTACGAGGACCTGCTACGGGATAATTTTGCGACGCTCGCGGCGGTTCTCGGTTACGTCGTCATCGTCCTCACCGCCATGCAGGTTGGTCTGTCAACCGATAGACTGGTCGGCGACAGCGTGTTCCAGAGCGTCAGCTACGGCTTCACGGTCTTTTCCATACTGGCGCCGCTCGTTGCGTGCTTCGGGATCGTCGCCTTCGTCGCGGTCATGTTTGCGAGCAGTTGGATTGTGACCAAGGTATACGAGAATAAGAGGTTTCGGGAGATGGGAGTTGAGCCGTTTTGGAGAAACCAAAAGACAAAAGCAGGTCAATATGCGCAGGTGGAAGCCAAGCAGGACGATTCACAATAGACGATTAAAATGATGGTAATGATTTGTTATCTCCATGTGTTATGGTTGTGGGTGTTGTTGATCGAAGAATGAGCATTGAAGCCACACAGATAATACAGGCAACCCGTTACCCTTAGGCGTAGGTAATTGCACTAATACCTGAAGTGTTGGTAATATAGGTACCTAAGTGCCTCTGTAGCACCCCTGCACGCCCCGCGCCGGAGGACAGCCCGCGATTCAACGTCACTGCCAATCTGGATAAGCTCCGTCAAGTCTTATCCAAGCTTCAACCTCTCCCCAGCTTCTCGCGCATTAACACACAACGCCTTGAAAACCCGGCGCCTCGCCCCTCCAGACTCCAAATGCCTTCCGATCACCAATCCCTCCAGCGCCACTGTCTGGTCACAGTCGGCGCGACCGCCCGCTTCACGCAGCTACTCGACGAAGTCGTCGGACAAGTCTTCCTAGACTTCCTCGTCGGCGACTGCTTCACCCACCTGACCCTCCAGTGCGGCAAGGACTACGAGCACTTCTCCCGGAACGTCCTCCCCGGCATCGTCACACGCTACCCATCCCTCGAGATCACCGCCTTCGACTTCGTAGACGACCTCTCCGTCCAAATGAGACGGTGCCAGGCCGCCCCGGGCCTCTGCGACGCGGGCGTCGTGGTCTGCCACGCCGGTAAGCCTCAGAAGCAATCCCAACTCCCCATACGCAAACCTCGGAAACTGACCTCGCGGCGCCTGCGCAGGTACGGGAACGATCCTCGACGGAATGCGCGTCGGCGTGCCCCTCGTCGTCGTCCCGAACCCCACGCTCAAGGACAACCACCAGGTCGAGATGGCCGAGGAGATCCAGCGCCAGGGCTACGGGATCTGGGGCCGCCTCGGCGACGTCTCGTACGCCCTGGAGCAGCTCCCGCTGCAGCTCGATAAGAACAAACTGCAGTTCAAGCCGCACTCCGTCGATGCCGCCCCCGTCGCCGCCGCGGCGCCCCTCCAGGTTGACCTCTGGCAAGCCAGCAGCGCGCTGCTGGACCGCTACGCCATGGAACAGCCTCCCCGCCCCGCGGTTAATGAAAAAGGGGACGTCCGGCGCGAGGAGGTGGCCCAGATGACCATGGACTAGTCGTCCGCCTGGTCCTGGCCCGTACCCTCGTCATTTTGGTGAGATGGGGGTAGGAGGTGGATGGATGATGAATCACGAGCTTCAGGCGAATGAAAAGGGGACACGGATGGTTGTTTCGGAAAAGTGCTTGCTTGCTTCTAGATTTGGGAGATACCCTATTTCAACGGCGTTCACGGTTGGGGTAACATCATATCGCTTTTTATCGTTCAGTCGTCATCGCTTTGGACCATCATCTACGAGAAACAAGAGACAAAGAGACTATTGCAGTCCAGACACAGCCCAGACCTTGATCGCGGCGTCGACTCCCGCGCTCGCGACCTTTGTGCCATCTCCCACCCACGCGACGCCGTTGACGCCGTCCTTGTGCGCGTTGAGAGCCTTGACGCGGCTACCAGGCTTCGCCAAGCTCCACACGTACACGTTGGTGTCCAACGCACCAGAGACGGCATGCGTCGCGGCGTCGTTCCAGCTGATGCAGGTAACCCTCGCCGTGTGCGCAGACCACCTGTCAGTCGCGACCGACCAATCGCTGGTCTTGTATGCCACGATCTTGCCGATCTGGTTGCCCGCGGCGAGGTACTGGCCGTCCTTGGAGAAGGACAGGCAGGAGATCAGAGAGGTCGATTTGTCGAGCGACTTGACCTCCGAGAGCTTACCGGCGCCGTCTGCAGTGTAGACCTTGACGGAGTTGCCCGAGCCTACTGCCACGGTCGAACCGTGTGCCGCCACCGCGCCGGGGGCGAAACCCAGTCGGTTCTCCGAAAGGAGCTTCGTCTTCTCGTATACGTCGACACCCTCGATGGTGGCCACGTACAGCTTTCCTCCGGTAGCAGCCACGCCCTTGGGCTGCGCCGAAAGCTTGGCAGATTCGCCAGCGAAAGTGTTGGCCGACTCGTCGACAACCCGCAGCGTGTCGTCCCAGCCGACACTGTAAGTCTGTCCCGCCTCCGAACTGAACTGCGTGACCTGGTTCGTGTGCGCCTGGCCGTCGACGACGGATCCGACGCCCGATGCGATATCCCACTGGCAAACGCGGCCGTCAAAGCTGCCGGTCCAGAGAGTTTGGCCCTTGCCGTCGGACGAGGTGCCCATCGCCGTGATGTTCTTGTTGTGTCCCTGTACGATCCTGCTCGGCCTGTCGCTACCCTCGTTGAGGTAGGTCAGGTCGCCGTTCAGGTTCAAACTGATGATCAAGCCATCACTCCTGCCGTGGGGATACACGACACCGACCTGGTGGTCGCCAACGCTGACGCCAGAGTCCTCGCCAAACCTCCACGTCTGCGTCGCCTTACCCGCTTCGACGTCCCAGAGTTTGACGGTCTGGTCCGCGCTAGCAGTGACGAACTTGGTGCCGTCCTGAGCCCAAGAAACGGCGAAAATGCTACCGGTATGCTCTCCCTCGCCGATTTGAATCGTGGGCTCGCCCGTCTTGCCGTCGTAAAGCTGGATGCGCTTGTCGGCGCCGACCGTCACGAGCTGATTGCCGTCGGGGGAGAAGGCGGTGCCGAAGACAAAACTGCGGTGGATGTCGGCGTTCTTGGAGTTGAACTTGAAAGGGGCACCGTGCAAGAAGCACAAGGAGCTGTCGTCGGAAACGGTGGCCGCTCGAAGGGGACGCTGCTGCCGCACGGCAACGGAGTTGATGACCTTGGAGTGACCGCTGATCTCTCCCACCGAGTTGCCGCTGTCGGCTGTGATGCAGTGGCCAAAACGCTCCTTGCCATCACCGACGGCGATGATACGCTGGGAGTCGCCATCCCACGCGATGTCGTTGATGCGACCCGAGATGATGTGGTATTCACCTGCAGTGCGGTCAGCGTGCGCCGAGCAGTTCTTGCAGTGATTGACGCGTACCCTTGGTGTTCTCGGCTTCGACGGCGTCCCATACTCTCACAGAACCCGAGACGTCACCACTGGCAACATAGAAGCCGCTGGGCGAGAAGCGGGCGACGCTCGTTTGTGCGGTGTGTCCAGTGTATTGCTTGCTAACAGAGGGCTCGTCGATGGATCGGAGGAAGATAGACTTGCCGGCCTGCGTGGTTTATTCTGTTAGATGAACCGTCGTTTACGCGGCACCTGATCAAACTCACCGCGTAAGCAAGACGCTGTCCCTTGTTATCGGCAGAGAGCTGTGTAGGCTGGCCACGCTGAGTAGCGGGCGAAGCAGCCAGGATCTTTTCGATTGTGACAGACATGATGAGCTCTTCGCACGCCAAGTATTGTTGTAGTTCCAGCTGCCAGAGCTCGGCTTGAAGACAGTCGGACGATTGAGGGTATTGGAGAGGTGAATTGAGTCGAGTGTCAACTCCGAGGCCAGGCAACGCAATGGCGGTCGATGGATGATGTGGAAACCTGGACCTAGCAACCGCACAGTGGAGGGGCAGTGTTAGTGCGGGGCACGATGACGTTCCCCTGTAGCTCCTGGCCCACCACCAATAATCAATCACCACCTGGAGGCGGCAATCACTCCTTCCTGGTTGTGTTGGAGCCTAATGAAGTGGCAGAGGACTTGTTGGCAACCTCTGTTGTCGAAAAGTCTTCCACCACGAACGCACGCTTCCCTTCTCCCAGTCGGCAGCTCGAGGCTCAGCGCTTGCCTATAGCATGTTGCCAAGTTTTGTCACGAAAGCAACGCTGTGCTTTCGGTCTGGTGGCCTTTCTCAATGCATACGCTTTCCAACGGCAAACTTGACCAGTGCATCAGCGTGAAGAGCTAACATGATCTGGCGGATGTATAAGTCTGGGAAGGGCAGATTCAAACATCTATGATTGCTAGTTGACTCGAAGAAAAGTGTGCACAGCTCAGCCAAAGACACTTTGACTTCTACCGAACTTCCTGGCCTCTTCTAATCTCTATGAATCGTTCTTCTCTGAGAGAACTGTCTTGTCATGCTGAGAACTATCAGTTGCTGTGCTTTTGATCACTGAAGCTATCTCGGCTGCCTGACGTTTCCTGTATAGTTGGAATTCTGACTCGAACTTGCATCCATTCAGTTATCCGATCATTCCCGGTTAGCTCAATTGGTCAGAGCGTCGGACTTTTATTGCAGAAGCAGTACATTGGTCAATCCGAAGGCTGCGAGTTCGACCCTCGCATCGGGAGTTTCTTTTTGATTTTCTAGATAACTTCAATAGCAACTGGTGCTTTTCGCTTTTTGGGACAACCTCCATCCTCCGTTGTGTCTGCCCGCTGTCTTCTGTAGGTGTATCTGCACTTTTGGCTGACTCTGTGGGTGGGTCTCTCGACATATCCCATCTGACTGACGGACAAACTACGCTCACCGATGAATAGAATTATTAAGTTCATTACTCAAAACCACACAACGCCCAGATGGATACGTGCACTTCAGAACTGATTGTTATTAATCTTTTGTACAAAGCCACTTCTCTCTCCACGACATGTCGTGTAGATGTTGCTGAGATCTCGTCCCGTCGCCGAGATCTTGGTTTCAGTCGACTCTATGTGCAGGTTCAGAACCGCAAGTCTCAACATCTAACTAACTAACTATTCCCGACCAATCCCGCCGACAACGAGTACAGGGCATGGCCCTAAGAAGTCTACCATTTCCGCGAAGAAAGAGCTTTCTCTCAAACTTTGTTGCAGCGCCACCTATTAGACCTTGCAGTGGCGTTCTGCCATGAACTGTGCACTGGTGGTCGAGGATTCTTCTACACGTGGCGTGCCTAGCATGCTCCTCTGCGCTGCAACTCCGAGTCGGAGAAGGAGAAACTATTGGTGTCTCCGGACCAGCAGGGCGGCGGCCTCCAGGGCGTATGGGGCGCAAAGTCGGTCGCGACGATGCCGCTCTTGGGGAAGAGCTCTCCGGTCGGCGGATCGCCAAGCGACAGACGGTCTGGGGAAGGCGCGCACACAACTTCTGTCGCGGGCAAGTAGCTCCCGATGAATCGAGACCTGTGCCTTCCACGGTTCGCCGCGATCTGCTCCTTGGTGCTCGGGCCCGGAAGACCCTCCGAAGGGTTCGTAGCTGGCCTCCTCGTCCATGTTATCAAGCCGGTGTCTGCTTCGTCCTCAGCCCGAGCCTTCTTCGCCTTGCGCTCATCGTCCGCGGCGGCGTCCTCGCGGGCCTTCTTCATCTTCTCCTCTTTGGCATCCCACTCGGCCTTCATCTCCTGTTCCATAGTGGCGATGTGCGCCGGCACGGTGAGTCCGCCCTTCCCTGTTCTCATCACAGCCTCCATCAGCCGGTATTTTGAGTCTGCCTCGAACTTGGGCACCTCGAGGCCGTAGTGCCGGAGCTGCGCCTCGTACCAGTGCTTGCCGTGCTCACGATCACCGACGCCGGTGCTGTCCGTGAGCAGCGATCGGAAATGTGCCCTTAGGTCTGCGTCGGACTGTCGCGGGCGAAGCTCTCCGTCGAAAGGGACTGCCATAAATCCATCGACATTGTAAATGAAGCGGTCGCGAGTGACCCAGTGTCTGAAAGACATTGTGTAAGGCAGTCGCGCGCGGCCTTGTGGTTGTGTGAGACGACTTCGTGGTTGATCAGTTTTGTGTGGTGTTGTGCAAAGCGAGTTGTAGATGCCTCTCAGTAAATGGTTGGCCGTGGAGGGGTGATGTATGACAGATGGATGGGTGTAAACAGCTGATGTTTAGAAAGATGTGACAGATCAGAAGCAGTGAATGACTGGTATTTATAAATTTGAAATACGAATGAAAAAATCCTTAAAAGCTTAATAGGAAAGTGAGTACCTTTCAATCAACTTTTTTTTCTTCTTTTCTTTCTTTTTGGGACCTTGATGGGCACTTCGATGGCTTCAGGCTCCTTGAGCCACTCAAACGTGTTTAAACTCTGCAGTTCACTTCATTCTTTGTCATCCTAGAATAACAGTACACATTGACACAGCCCAGGCCTCTATTGCGAAAGCCGTTGACAAGTTCCCATGACAATTACCGACCCAACGCCATTTTCTAACACACGCCCAGAAAACCCAGTCCGCCCCCCAGAGACCCGTGTGCAACCACAGCCGAGGTCCAGCCGTCTATTTCTTCTTGCCCTTGGTTTTGCTCTTCGCATTGGTGGACTTGGTGGAAGCGACACTCGATGCCCTCGACGGGGCCGCGGATGTGTTCTTACTACCGGCTTCTGACTTGACGTTGTCTAGCGCTTTGTTCTGCAAGCAACATTAGTTGGTTAATCATAAACTTTGGTTGGGGTTGCCCTTACCTTGACACCGTTCTTGGTCTTCTTCTTTGCGGGTGCCATGCCAAGAATGCTATCTTCATCGTTCTCTTCGTCATCAGCCTCCCTCTTGGTCTTGCCGTTGACGCCATTTGCCCCCTTCGTAGGGTGTACGTCCTCAAACTCCTTGACAATGGTTGTCAAAAGAGTGGTGCAGCGACGGCTCAGCTCGACAGGCGTCCTGCTGAGGAAGAACCAATCGAAACGGAAGAGGGGGCTCTCCGCGATCTCGTCGCGCATCTTTTCGTACAAACCCGGGGAGTCGATACCAAGCTTATCAAGAAGGACGAGCAAGAACCTGTCTTCCTCTTCCGTGTACACCTTCTTGTTCGTGGTGGACACGGAGTAGTTGATCTTGAGCTGCTGCAGGGGAACCCGGTACTGGGACATTTTCTTGCGGAGCAGCTTGCGCTGGTGCTCAATCTTGCGCATGCGCTCTTCGCCATCCTCAATCACCTTGATGTATTTGTTGTAGTCGGCGATTTCCGTGTACCGCTGCCAAAAGACCTTCGCATATTGCTTGACCTCAGACGCGGTCTTGTGGTCAATGTCCTCCGCGATGTTCTCGTAGTCAGCGCGACCATAGCGACCCGATGCATTGATGAATTGCTGGAAGTCGCGGCGGTTCCATTCGCCAAAGCCCTGCTGCGACAGGCGTTGCTTCTCTTCTTGCTCCTCCTCGGTAAGGGGCGTCGCGTTGTCGATCTCCTGCTGATCCAGGGCACGCTCTGCCTCACGCTCGTCCAGGTTCTCATCGTCGCCGTCTGGGAGGGGGACCTTATAGCCAATCTCCTTGCGGTAGTAGGCCGTCTCGCGGTCCTGGAGATCCCTCAGGCGAGGTGGGTAGAATTGGTAGTCGTGGACCGGAACTTGCTTCGGCGCTCTGGGTGCCTTTGGCTTGTTGTCCTTCTCCTTGGGAGGGTACATGGTCTGCCGGAAGTACTTGTCCATCGAGTAGGACTGCTCCTTTCTCTCACGTTTGGCCGGGTTGATCCAGTTCATACCAATATCCTTTTTGTTAGTCTTGAAATCCTCGCCGTTCCAGGTGTAGGCCGACTCAGACGTGAAGTTCTGTAAATCGTCGATTCCAAGCTTCTCGTATTTCGCGTTCAGCTCCTTGGTCCTAGACTCGCCAGAAGCAAGGATCTGGTCGATATCGTCCTCATCCAGATCGGCCCCCTTAGAGGCCAGCGATCCCGTGGCACCCTTGCTCTGGAACACCTTCTCAGCGCCGTGCTGAATCATCGAAAGAAGCTCGTCCTTGTTGGCGGCCGCCTTGGCGGCAACTTGGGCTCTACCCTGCTGGATAACGAGCTGATCTAAGCGGAGCTTCTGGGCGGCTCTCTCCAGGACCTTCTCTTCGATGGCGTTGTCCGTAACAAAACGATACACGACGACTTGCTTTGTCTGACCGATACGATGGGCGCGATCCATAGCCTGTAAATCGGCTTGGGGGTTCCAATCGCTGTCATATAGGACAACAATGTCTGCAGTGGTAAGGTTGATACCGAGACCTCCAGCTCTGGTGGTGAGCAAGAAGATAAATTTCTCGGAGCCGGGCTTGTTATATTCGTCGATGGCAGCAATGCGGTCCTCATGCGCCGTACTGCCGTCGATGCGGCAGTACTTGTACTGCCTGAAAACGCAGTAGTCTTCGAGAATATCCAAGAGACGGCTCATCTGCGAGAAGATGAGCACTCTGCTTCCTTGCTTCTGCATTCTGGCCAGCAACTTGTCCAGCACAACCATTTTGCCAGCGTTGTAGACGAGATGCTCGTCAGTGGTGTAAGGGGGGCCAGGCTCAGCACCTTCAAACAGGTACGGGTGGTTGCAGCACTTTCGCAGCTGCATCACAATGTTGAGAAGTCGCGTCTTGGACTCCCGCTTGCCGTTTGCACCATTGACAGCGTCGATATCTTTCTCGAGGATCTTCTGATACCACTTGACCTGCATGTCAGACATGCCCAGGTAAACGTTGACTTCCTTCTTGGGCAGCAAACTCTTCTCCACGTCACTCTTGACTCTTCGGAGCAAGAATGGTCTCAGCACACGGTGCAGCTGCTGAACGACGGTGTCTTGGTCTCGGTCTTGGCCAGAGAACCACTGATCAAAAGCCTCAGAGTCTCCAAAAACATCAGGGAGCAGGAAGTTGAGAAGTGCCCACAGTTCGTGCAGGTTGTTTTGCAGCGGTGTACCTGTGATGAGGAGTCGGTTTCGAGAGTTGAACAGGCGGATGACCTGGGCCAGCGAAGATTCCTCGTTCTTGATGCGGTGTGCCTCATCGATGATGATGTACTCCCACGCGAATTTCCTCAGGTGCGCCTTCTCACGCAGAACCATCTCGTAACTCGTGATGCAGACATCAAAATCCTCCTCGACCAAACGATCGTTGATAAGCTGGTGGCGCTCCTCCTTTGCGCCCTGCAGCACCAGGACGTTGACCTCAGGAGTCCATCTCTGAAACTCTCGCTTCCAGTTATCAAGTGTCGACTTGGGAACAATGACGATGTGTGGTCCGGTGATGCCCATGATATGGCGCAAGTATCCCATGAAGGAAATCGTCTGCAGAGTCTTGCCGAGACCCATCTCGTCGGCGAGAATGCCAGAAATACCGTTCTCATGCAGAGAAATCAGCCAATTGAGACCGGCAACCTGGTAGTCTCGCATGGTGCCTTGGATGAAGGCGGGCGACTCGCGGAAGACCGTCTCCGCAGACCCTCCGTGCTTCTCGTCACGAAGCAACTCGGCGTCTTCTTCGGCTTCGGTGCGACGGCGTCGTTCGTTACTCGCGCCGCCTTGGCGAGCTCCGGCCTTTTTGCTCTTTGATGACTCGGCGTTCTGTCGATCGATCTCGGTCATGATCTCGCGGATCTTGGGGTTAGGGTTCGTTTCGATGAAGTGACGGAAAAGATCCGTCAGGCCCAACAGGTACCTGAATCGACGGATACTGTCCTCCTCCTATTCAATCCCGCCAGTCAGCATCTGCTAATTGAACAAGTTCGCATCCATCAAGCTGCCCATACCTTGGATTCTCCTAGCCTGTCATGTTTCTTGCCAAAGATGCTGCGCCGGAGCTGGTTGGCTTCCGACCGCCTCTTCCGGCCATCTCCAATGGGCTCGCCGACAACACTGCTGGCAGTTGTATTGGGGTTGGTATCTGAATCGGTGTAGTCCGGCGTCTCATCGACTTCCTACAGGCAAGTCAGCTGAAATGATTGCAGGAGAGCACGGCTGCTCATAGCAGACGTTCGCGGCAAGGTGATGTGACAGAATTACGTACCATCTCCTCCACATGAGTGTTATCGGGCGCGTCGGACATTGACGCGTCGGTGTCGACGGCTGCGGCTCGAGAGCGAGAGGGCGCCATTCTGACAGTCAATCACTTTACGCGACTTGGACGCGTTTCGGAGGAATCCGCCCCTCGCACCAGTACGAAGCAAAAGTGACGAGTGTTCAGACTCGTGCCGAGTCAATGTGCTAGCGGGGGCACTTGTTCGAATCTTTGGGTGTTTGGGGTACCGCGAAGAGGTTGAGGGTCTGTAGTGATTTTTAGAAGTTGTAGGGAAAGGTGGGATCCCTCTGCCGGGAGAGACAAATCTAATCTGGATTAGCGTGTTTTCTCCATGTCAATCGCCATGCGCCGTCACCTATTACCAGCGCGGCAAGGCCCCGCCGTTCAAACGGCGGATCGGACTTGTAAGAACAATAGTCCGAAAGCCATAAGCGGGCACGGGCACTGACCTCCAGCTGCTTCCGTTCGGCGCCGGGATCCGCCACAAAATTGGGTCGGCGGGTGCACTGGCCACACCGCCCATCCACTGTCTGGATACGTCAAAGCCCCATCCAGATGCCGCCTAGAGGTGCTGTTTGGCTGGTCGGTTAGTGCCGCCTCACTGTGTAGGTACAGTGTCGGTCATGTGCTCAGAGGCGGAGTGAGATGCGCTCGGGAGAGCTGGCTTCCATCCAGCATCATCCAACTACCTACATACATTGCACTTCATTCATTGTGGCCTATTTGGTGATCAACATCACCACCGGTCGCTCCATCAAACTTTTCGCGTCTCAAAGTAAACGACCTGGACACCATCCGCTCGAGCTTCCCAGGTAGCTAGCGACCGACCGGCGACGACACCTCGTCGCCACGACTGGACTCTCCGGGTCTCCATCTGGACCCCACTCCGACCGTCAGGATTTGTTCACCCAACAACCTACCTCAGATACATACACCGCTCAGGTGCGGGACTTCCACCCCTCTATTTTCGACTCCCTGCTGACTCTTCCAAGTCAAACTGCAACTGCGACGAAAAACATGGACTCTATGCGAAGCCTCAACACGTCCCTGCCGGGCACTTCGGCGACGAAGCAGCCCGCTCAAAATGACCCTGAGCAACTTCTCGACGCCTTCAAGGCTGCCGCCCTCTCGGTGACGAAGCTCTACAAAACCTCCGCGACCGCCCAATCCAAAGCTCGCATGGATGGTTACCAGGATTGTCTCGACGACTTGCTGGCGTTTCTCGACAAGGAAAAGATCGGGTTGAGCAACGGCGATGGCTGGAAAATTCGAAACTGGGCGACCGAGCGTTTCGAGGGCCGAGATGGCCAGACTCCCGAGAGCGACGACGAGGCGGATAAACCAGAGACGACTTCGTCGCCAGGGCTGAACCGATTGAACAGCGAGTCGCAACTCGAAGAAACGCAGATGAAGACGGATTCGGCTCCCTCGACTGCCCCTCAACCCATTGAAGAGGAGGAGCCCGAGATCATGCCCATCACTGTGCCGACGCAAGATACTTTCACTTTTCAGTCCTCGCACCCTTGGCCTCCTCAGGCCCCCCAGCAAGACGCCTATCTCAACCTTGCAAACCTCGACCTGTCAGATTCTCGCACACACGACAACACATCTACCAACAATGTAAATACCGCATCTCGAGCACCAAGACCACGCCACCCGGCCAGCGGGCCCCGCACAACATCAAGGCAAGGAAGCAGTCTTGGTCGCGGAGCGGGCTCGAAGCGCAAGATCAACTTCGCAGAAATCTTCGACTTGAGCAGCCTAGACAAGAACATGTTCGGCGGCGGACCAAAGCGGAGTCGCCACACATAGACGGATGCAAACTAGACTTCGTCATCGGATTCTCTTCCACGGAGGTGGGCATAGACACGTCGCGAGGCATGTCGGGCTTTTACCTGCAACACATTCTCGGGCCAAACATTTTGACGGATTGAGCGAGCATCAGCGCACACACATATCACGGGGGGAGGTTTTACATGGAAATCACAAGCATAGAGTGCGTCACGAAGAGGCGTTAGTTGGTTTTATAGGGCTGCATGGTCGGTGTTAGGCTGGGACTGTTTTTGCGATGATGCCATTAGGGGCGGCTAGCTAGTCCACGTCCATAGCTACACATATCAATCTCTTTCTGTCAAGCGGTTTTATCACGGGCTCCGGAGGTGGCCTGCGATGATGACGGATAATAACATGATATTTCTCTATCGTCAACAATCGTGTGTCTGTATTCGTATTCATGAATGATGTCCTGCGTTGCACGTTTCAGTGTCCCAGGTGCTGGGCTGTGAGTATAGTCTACGATGCGTCGCATCTGCTGATTCGATGCGGGCGGCACATAAACCAAACATGTTTCAGGCCCAATGCGAACGACTCGTCGTCACCATAGACATAGACTCTCAGCCTCGTCCCAACTTCCAACAGGCTGCCCAAAGACGCAAGGGTCTCTCTCGTCCAAACTATCGGAAATCCCTCACTCGACAGAAGAGCGCATTCTCGCAATTGCCGGCTCGGAAGAGTCATAGTTAGCCGCCCCACCATCCTGGAATGTACCAGACTCTTCAGCGGCCAGCTAGGTAGCCCACCCACCCCTCGTCACTCATTTCAGCCGAACGGTGGTGATTTTTTCGTTCAGCGAACTTGGAGTAAGTCTGCCGAAGGAGTTAACATGGTCCTCCCCCTAAATCGATGGGAATTGCAAATTGCGAGTAACGCATGCTGAAACTCAAGCTCCCAATCCGTCCGATGTTCGCACAACCGATCAGGGCGAGATCTCGGACAACCACCCACCCCCCGCTGAGCGAACCCCTGGCCAACTCATCCCACCCTTCTCCCCGTGCCCTGGTCTCTCAAATCTCCCCCACTATCGTCAAGAAAGGGAACCCCTCCCCGCGCACACGCACAACACACACACACCATGTGGCGACTGGGGGGTATATCAAAATCCTCCCGGCCTCGCATCGTCAACAACCCGATCTCCCTCTGGGAGCATCAAATCACGGAAGGGTGGCCGAGTTGGTTATGGCGCCAGGTTAAGGTCAGCTTAACATCTGTTTCCTGGTGGGGCAACCCGCGCGAGTTCGAGTCTCGTCCCTTTCATTTTGTGATTTTTGCATTCGCTGGGGACTGATTTGTGTTACTCTCGAGTGTTTTTTTTGTTTTGTTTGCGAGTTCATTCATCGCACTTCTCATACTTGGACCATCCTCTGTCCTCTTTTAGATCGGGTTCTCTCTCAACAGCATACGTACATCATGCGCACCAAGAGTAGACGATGCGGCTTCATCTATATACCCCTAACTGACCATACTACTGTGGAAAACTGTAATTTTGATGTGCCTAACCGGGCCAGGGGTCACTCGCGCGTCTCGACGTCGCCAACTGACACTTCCAGATCATGACCATATTGCGTTGAAAACTAGCGTCAGAACTCATCATTACCCCCGTTTTTGGTTTGTTTGATATCTTCTGCAGCTCCCTGCGACGGGCGACGGCGATGACGGCGTGCGCCCCTGGCGCGCGCGCTCGTGCGGGAGTCGAGAGACATCATCCGGCCAGCCCGTCTGTTTCGCGGGCTGCCCTAGGTTTTACAAAACCAATCTAACCATCCCCCAGAGATTTCATTTCCCAAACGCCGTACTATGCAAGCCGCGAAGAAGACGAGAAAAAGGCCCCTTTTGTGTTTTTTGTTGAAAACCGAGTCTCTAGTTCTCCTGTCGGTTCTTCAGTTCCCGCTCGACCTCGTACATGAACTCAAAGTAGCCCTTGTCGAACTGGTGGACACGGACGTAACCGTCTTCTCCTCCACTTGCGTAGCCCTTGCCGGTGGGGTCTGCGGCGACAGTGTTCTTGCGGAACGTTAGCGACTCGGAAAACATAGTCGAGGGTCATGTGACAACGTACCAGAGGACCGAAGTGACCACGGACTCTGCCAACCTCCTGCTCGAAGATCTTGTGGTAGAATCTCGCCTCGAATCTACCTTGTCTCGCCGAGGTCGTGGTGACATCCATGGCGGCCTGACCACCACCAAGGATGACGAAGTCCTTTCTGGGCGTGATGGTTGCGCTGTTGAGAGGGGTATCGGCAGTGTAGGTCTTGAGAACCTCGAGGTCCTTGGCCGTGATAAGCTGCGAGAGGGGTCAGCGTAAGCTCTTGGCGCATGTTCATCTCATGGCAATATGTACCTTGGATGTCTTGTCCTTGCTGGCGGTGATGAAGTAGGTGCGATCCTCGGACCACTGGAGATCCGTGATGGGCGTGTTAAGCTCGTGCACCGGTTCGTTGTAGATCAGGTCACCGGTCTAAGGAGACGGTCAGCAGCATGTTCACAGCGCCCATAGTGCCCTCCGTTGTCTGCCTACCTTGGCGTCGTACTGAGAGACGGAGCCGTCCTCGTGGCCGGCAATGATGTACTTGCTCAGGTAGCTGAAGCCGGCGACGGTGGCCTTGCTCTCGTCGCACACGATGGTCAGGGCGCGCTCGTCGGTCTGCTCGGCCTCGGGGTCGGGGTTGATGTCGACGACGATGATGTTGGAAAGGAAACCCATGCGCTTCTCGGTAACGCCGAGCAGCTTGGTGCCATCCTCGTTGAACTCGACACGCTTGACGGCGGTGGGGAACTCCCACGTCTTCAGGTTCTTGCCCGTCTTGACATCCCAGAGGCGCATCGTGTTATCGGCGGAACCGGTGGCGATCATGGTGCTGGTGGGTTCGACATCGACGGTCCAGATGGCACCGACGTGGCCGTGGTAGGTACCGAGACGCTCGCCATTGTGGGAGAACCAGGCGCAGACCTGCTGATCCTTGGAGACGGAGAAGATGAGGTCGCCGTCCTTGTTGTATCTACAGGTAGGTGACGCGACAGGTTAGCATTATGTCGCAGCCCCTCATTTGCCGATAGGTCGAGGGGGGAGGGCGAGGTGAGGTAGAGCAGCCGTGAGCGCGGCTTTTCCCCTCCCATCTCTCCCCCCCTCCGCCCATCGCCCAGAGCACGTACCGAATCTGGGTGAGCGCACGCTCGTGACCTGCCAAAAGAACGGGCCTCATATTGTCTGATATCGGAGCTCTTCGATTCTCGGTCTAGGGGCTGGTATACGGGGGGCGTTTGTGCGGCAGGGGACGTCGGTCTTTAAAGGCTTGCGGTGTCGTCGGGAATCGTGAATTTTTGCCCTTCACCTCGACCTTGTGGGTTTCGGTGCACGAGTGTGGGGCACAATTTTTCCCCCGCGACAATTCTGCCGCCTTAGGTGAGAAGAATTGGCCGCCTTCGCCTCAAGCACGGGCCAGCTGCCCTGAGCTGTGTAAGTTTCACTCGCTAAGGTACCCGTCAAGGTAAGGTACCTAGTAGTAGTGCTGGTATAGATGCTGTTAGATGTACCTAGGTAATAGGTAGGTAGTGTAGCTTCAGCAAACGCCACGCTGCATGCTGACGGGAGCCTATGACTGGATGGTTGAGTCACTGAAGGAGCCGCGCCACAGGAGGTGCGCGCTGGAGTCATATCCCAACAAGCAGCTTTGAGCTCATGATCACGACTCGAAACGCGACGGCTTTCTCTCATCGGGGGTTGCTTCGACTCACAATTGACTCAGTCTCAACCAAGGATTGAGGGCTCATGCTTTCCTTTGCTTCGGTCCCGAAAGTCGTCAACTTGGGCTTTGACCTCCCGTCTCTTACGCGCCGCTAAATTGCCCCGATGAAGTTTTTCGTGCGAGGGTCAGACCACTGCTAGTTGCACCATTAATAGTTGCTATTGCTGCTGTACACTACCTACCTAGTGCCCAGGCACCTCGTTGTATCTCTACCCCCTTTTCTTTCCTTCGTCTGGCTTTGTTCGTTCTTCCTTCGGTAAAAGTATATCGGGTTGTGTTCTCCGTCAACTGCCAACTTCTTCGCGGTCAACAGAGAAGACTGCATCCGTACGGATACATTGTTTTGAGTCTTGCAACGAAACACGACAACCGGCCTGGCTTACTGTGTCATTGTATCGTCTAATTCTCGGTTCCCTCCAGCGCCTTATCAGCGCAGGTCCCAAGCGGGACTCGGGAAGCTCTCCGAGTTTTTCGGCCTGAACCGAAGTGTTGATCCCGTTGGCGGCTGGCTTGCCGTGTCAAATTCTGCATAGGCAGAGCCAGGATCAGGGAGCCGATTGTCACACACGACTCATCGAACACCCCGATCCAAGAGTCAGAGACTCTCCGAGGTCCACCGAAGGAGCATCGGCTCGCGTGCACCTGCGGCACAGGACGAGCTGCGTCGGGTTGGGTTTGGGTTAGTGGAGGAGAGAGGCGGCGGTGTCGAAGATCAGGGCTTCGAGAATCGAGAGTCGAGATGTCGTCCCTCTGTCGTCTGAACGGCAGACTTCGGCCTCATTGGACGTGTCGTTCGCTGCAAGCCCGAACATCGCATCCGAACATCCGCACGTTGCATGCTAGAGCCGGAGCTGTACCGCCAGCCTCAGTACCATCAGCGGGAGCCACACAAACTCCAAACGCTCCTGCACAAGCTTCCGCTTGCCCCCGGCAACAGGCGTCACTCGGGGTAGATACGGGCCTGTCTCCATCAAGCCGCCGGCCCTGCAGGTCACTAAATCCCGAGCTTGGCCGCCATCCCTCACCCCTCACTCTCGTCGCTCCCGCTTACACCCAAACCGCTCGCCTGGCCGCGGCCAACATCTTCACTTCCACATCCTCTCCCCGACCTCCCACAAACTCTTCCTCCAGACGTTCGCAACGAGATCAAGCTGCCTCTCTGGTCTCTCGGCACACCTCCCGTCCACTCACCGCAAGGACCCTGGGCTCCTTGGACACAACCTCCCGCAATCGGTCTTTCGCAACATCGACGCCGCCCGCCATGGTCGCTACCAAGATTGATGGCACCGCCATCGCCAAGCAGATCCGGGAGACGCTGGCCAACGACATTCTGGAGAAGCAGAAGATCAACCCCAGATTCCAGCCGACTCTCAAGATCATTCAGGGTATGTTCTCTCGCATAGCTGACTTAGACAAGGTTTTGTGTGGCTAACAAAGTGCTTCTCTAGTCGGTGATAGATCGGACTCTGGTATGTAGCAACGCAATCTCTGCCCCACCATGAATTTTGTCGCGATGCTCACAACCCCGCAGCCACCTATGTGCGCATGAAGGATAAGGCCGCCAAGGAGGTAAACACTAGCCATTGAAGTCTGAATATACGCGCAGACCAGCTCACCATAGCATTCAGGCAAACATTGGCTGCGAGCTGATTCACTTCCCCGAGTCCATCTCGGAACCCGAGCTCCTTGACCGCATCTACCGTCTCAACGACGACCCGGCCACCCACGGCATCTTGGTCCAGTTGCCCCTGCCGAAGCACATTGACGAGTACACCATCACTTCCGCCGTAGCCGATGAGAAGGATGTCGACGGTTTCGGCACCAGGAATATCGGCGAGCTTGCGAAGAGGGGCGGCCGTCCTCTCTTCGTGCCGTGCACGCCCAAGGGTGTCATGGTCCTGCTCAAGGAGGCCGGTGTTGACCTTAAGGGCAAGAACGCCGTTGTCCTCGGTCGCAGCGATATCGTCGGCAGCCCCGTCAGCTATCTTCTGCGCAACGCCGACGCAACGGTCACCGTGTGCCACTCCAAGAGCCAGGACTTGCAAGAGCACCTGAAGGCCGCCGACGTCGTCATCGCTGCAATTGGCCAGCCCGGTTTTGTCAAGGGCGAGTGGCTCAAGCCGGGCGTCGTCGTTATCGATGTCGGCACCAACTACATCCCCGATGCTACCAAGAAGTCTGGCCAGCGTCTCGTTGGCGACGTAGACTACGAGTCGGCTTCTCAGGTGGCCTCGCACATCACCCCCGTCCCCGGCGGTGTTGGCCCCATGACCGTCGCCATGCTTCTGACTAACGTCGTGGACTCTGCCGTCCACGCCTTCGAGAGGGAGAAGCAGAGGAAGATCGTCCCTCTCCCCCTGCACCTCAAGGATCCCGTTCCCTCCGACATTGAGGTCTCCAGGTCCCAGAACCCCAAGCAGATCACCCGCCTCGCCAAGGAGGTCGGCATTGCCTCCCACGAGCTGGAGCCGTATGGCGCCTACAAGGCTAAGGTTGACCTTAGCATCCTGAAGCGCCTCGACCACCGCCGCAACGGCAAGTACGTTGTCGTCACCGGCATCACCCCCACGCCCCTCGGAGAGGGCAAGTCGACCACCACCATGGGTATCGCTCAGGCTTTGGGTGCCCACCTGGGTCGCGTCACCTTTGCGAACGTGCGCCAGCCCAGCCAGGGACCTACCTTTGGTATCAAGGGTGGTGCCGCCGGTGGCGGTTACAGCCAGGTCATCCCCATGGACGAGTTCAACCTGCACCTGACGGGAGATATCCACGCCATCACCGCGGCGAACAACCTTCTCGCTGCTGCGATCGAGACTCGCATGTTCCACGAGAACACGCAGAAGGACGGCCCCCTTTACAGACGTCTCGTGCCTGCCAAGAACGGCAAGAGGGAGTTCGCCCCTGTCATGTTCCGCCGCCTCAAGAAGCTGGGCATCGACAAGACCAACCCCGACGAGCTGACCGAGGACGAGATCCGCCGCTTTGCCCGCCTAGACATCGATCCCGAGACCATCACCTGGAGACGCGTGCTGGACGTCAACGACAGACACCTGCGAGGCATCACCGTCGGCGTCGCGCCCACCGAGAAGGGCCACACCCGCTCCACCGGCTTCGACATCTCCGTTGCCAGCGAGTGCATGGCCATCCTCGCCCTCAGCACCAGCTTGGCTGACATGCGCGAGCGCCTCGGCCGCATGGTCATCGCCAGCTCCAAGAGCGGCGACCCCGTCACTTGCGACGACATCGGCGCCGGCGGTGCTCTGACCGCGTTGATGAGGGATGCCATCAAGCCCAACCTCATGCAGACTCTGGAGGGAACCCCCGTCTTCGTCCACGCCGGACCCTTCGCCAACATCAGTGTCGGCAACAGCTCCATCTTGGCCGACAAGATGGCTCTCAAGATCGTCGGTACCGAGGCCGACGAGGATCACGCTGAGAAGGCTGGTTTCGTCGTCACCGAGGCCGGTTTCGACTTCACCATGGGCGGCGAGCGTTTCTTCAACATCAAGTGCCGCGCCTCCGGCCTCGTGCCGGACGTCGTCGTCGTTGTCGCGACTGTTCGCGCCCTCAAGGTCCACGGCGGCGGCCCCCCCATCGCCCCCGGCGCCCCTCTCGATGCCGTGTACAAGCAGGAGAACGTCGATGTTCTGCGTGCCGGCTGCGTCAACCTCCGCAAGCACATCGAGAACGCCAAGTCGTACGGCATCCCCGTCGTCGTGGCCATCAACAAGTTCTCCACGGACACCGACGCCGAGATCGCCGTCATCCGCGAGGAGGCCATCGCCGCCGGCGCCGAGGACGCCATCCTCTCCAACCACTGGGCCGAGGGCGGTAAGGGCGCCATCGAGCTGGGCAAGGGCGTCATCGCGGCCAGCGAGAAGCCCAAGGACTACAAGCTCCTCTACGACCTCGAGGGCTCCGTCCAGGAGCGCATCGAGGCCATCGGCCAGAAGATGTACGGCGCCGCGGCGGTCGAGTTCAGCGAGCTCGCCCAGAAGAAGGTCGACACCTACACCAAGCAGGGCTTCGGAAACCTGCCGATCTGCGTCGCCAAGACCCAGTACTCTCTTTCCCACAACCCTGACCTCAAAGGAGCTCCCACCGGCTTCACAGTCCCCATCCGTGACGTGAGGATGGCCGCTGGTGCGGGTTACCTGTAAGTAAAAAGTCTTTCGACGAACCTGACCTTGTCGCTGACAAACTTACAGCTACGCTCTTGCTGCCGATATCCAGACCATTCCCGGTCTGCCCACTGCCCCGGGCTACCTCAACGTCGACGTCGACACGGAGACGGGCGAGATCGACGGCCTGTTCTAAGCGGGATGCGCGTCGCGAAAGCCCCGCGGCCCGGGGTCCGTTCCGACCAGCCCCCGAGCCACGGAGACATGAACCCCCCGTCTCGGGACGATTTATAGAGAGATTTTGATTTTCACGTGGGTAAAAAGGGAAGCGGCATTCCGGTGGCATTTATTCAACAAATGGCGCTGGGGAAAGACAAAGGGAAAGAAGACTAGCATCTGTTCAACAATGATACCTCCTCTCGGCTTGTAAACAGTAACCCGACTAGCATAGAAGGGACTATTCAAGACATATCAATCTTTACTTCAGAGACGAGTTCCGTGGATGAAGCGCGGTGGTAATCGAGACGATGAAAGCTAACGAGATTTGCAGAAGAAGATAGTCTGGGAGTAATCGCAAAGGCTTTGGTGTTTCTCACGGGAGGTTAGGCGTCTTACTTCGAGACGATGCCCGAGTCCTCACACCTTCGCCCAGCCACTTCACTCACCGCGGCGTGTAAACATCCCCCCGACCGCGCATCCGCCAACCATACGCTATGGGTGTCGATCTATACCTTCGGCCGCCGTCCTCAAGACCCTTTTATCAAGCTGCGCCCGGGCCTAGCTTTGAAAATGTCAAATTGAAGCTTGCTGGTGGGAAAGGAGAGGGAATTTCCGGATTAAGTCTCCGGCCCACGGCAAATCCGGCCCAGGGTAGCGGGGGGTTTTCTTCTTGGATTGTCGTTGGATCAAGAACCCAAGACACGGCAGCGGCACGGGGGCACGGCCTCCGTGTTTTTCGTTCTGCGACAGGGGGTTTCTTTTTTTTTTCCGGTCGACGACTACAACGACGATTGCTACCGACAGTCACACCGCTTGCTCCCTGGTCCCAAGTAGCGAACTATCCCATCGTAAGCAATCTAATGCCGCAGTGAAATTGGGGGGGGGACCTGGTGATCGTCGTCCCGTGACATCGCGGAGCCCGCGTCTCCATCATTCAACGCCTGAGTCACCCTACACGACCGGGGAGGTTTTTTGTTTTTTTTTCTTGGGTTGTATTTCCCACCCTCCCTCTTCGTTTCTCTCTCTCTCTACGCTGTGCTGCTTTCCTGCTTCTAGCCCTCCCAAGCTTTTCGGAACCGTAACCGACGGAGGACGTCACCCCACGACACTATCGATGCCAATGCTTTTCCGAGACCCGTGTAGCAATTCAGTAAAAAGTCTTACAGAACAATGTCTGGGGGGAAGGGAATATGGCTTGCCGAAGAGGGGTGTAAGCATGCCCCGGGTCTTGTCAGCTGTCACGGCCGTGGTGTTGCGATGAGTTTCTTGGTATCGCCCCAGGTTTTACACCCTCTCTGTCGAAAGAAAGCCACGACTAGGAAGGGGAACACGGGGAGGGCCCGACGACGTTGGCCGTCGCGCCCGGCCGCGCTGTCGAAGATGCTGCTGGTGCTGCCCGCTGACATTGCGCGGCGTCGGCTCGTTCGGCGCGGCAGAGAGCTGTGAGACATCACGATCGCCAAGAGATGGTTCGGGTGTGCAAACTTTCTCGCATGGTTTTGCCCTTGTTTCGCGGGGTCTGTGTCGGTAGACGCCGTTCCGGTTGGCGGGAGGGGAGTGGGGAGGAAGCATTGCTCGCAAGGGAAGGGTCCCGAGTCTGAATTGCCTTGGGACGGACGGACGACGTCACGGAGGATCCGGGGTGGCAAGCCGCCTTGGCGATTTGGACGAGCAGAGAGATCTGGCGGTCACACCGTCTCACGGCAGGAACGGGTGGTCATTGCGTCGATGGCCGTAATGCCGATGAGCTTTATGATTTGCATGCGTGTGAAAAAGAAAAACATGGGAAAAACTCTACTCTGTGTACGATCCTTGGCTTTGCGTAGGTGATTTCTCGATCTGGTAATGCACTCGGGATACGCCTTACGGCCCAGATCAGACGTCCAAAGTTTACGATTGTCGGCTATCGGTGGGTGATTGCGTCCCGAAAGCCAGTCAACCTCACGACGGGAAGCAATGATGATGGCTACTAGTCAAAGTATCCAGTTCTCTGATTCATCGCGAAAGTACAGGCGGCCACGAGGCCCGGCTTCTGTAGTAGGGTATGAACGCGCGAGCAGCCCTGCAAATCATGAAGGCTTAACCCTCGGAGCTGCCAAAAATGCTAAACGATCCCTTTCCCTGTCCCATATTTACTCCAACACCAGAAAAGCTTTGTGAATTATCCACATGAAGAAACCTGAGAAAAATTTCAAGAAAAGGGCGACATCCTCTAGTCTATCCCTGAGAAGAAGAGGAGAAACAAGACGGCCGGGATGAATCGTGATGCTTTTACCATCCAAACTGCTCGCAGTGCAGTTCGACTGCGGGGCCCGAGTTGCGAATGCACGAGGCGGTGGTGTTGCGAACCTCGGTCATGAGAGTCTCCGGTCCGCAGCCCATGACGAGCACGCGCTGGTCGGCGGGCGTCTCGTCAACGGCCTGGCGTATGATCTTAGCGACGTCGGGGCGACCATATCGAATCGGGATTCCGTGGATGTGGGGGGTCAGCTCGAGTTGCTGGACCGGAGAGACCGGGGAGGCAAGCTCAGAGTCGGTGCCGGACTTCTCGGGGTCTGAAACGGAGCGAGTAAGAACCTTGGGTGGCTGCTGGATCTTGGCATCGAACTTCTCAGAGGCGGCGGTGACAGGCGCCGAGGCATCGGACGAAACGGTACCAGATCGCGAGCGGTCAGTCGTATCGGCTTGCGAAGACGCCTGAGAGGAGTGGCCTTGGGGACGAGTGACGTAGAGCTCGACGTTCGCGTTGAGCGCATGTCGTAGGGTGGCAAGATGGTTGGCGAACCACTCAAGGCGAGCTAATGGATGTTAACTTTCAGTAGTTTCGGAAGGTGCGAGCGGATAGTTTACCAGAATCCTTGACAATCCAGACAAACACGATGCTCTGGTTGGAACGCTCGGCCAGCGTCTTAAGCATGTTAAGAGCCATTCCAAAGGTGAAGCTGGCGCCGCCACCACCTGCAACCAACACAAGCTTGTCGTGGTTAGCGGGATTGGGGGTATTGCCGTAGGTGCCCTCGGACGAGGCCTTGACCGTCGCGCCGGGATTCCGAACCGCGTACTCGTGGAGATCGCGCGTGAAACCGTCGTAGGAGTTGATGACAAACTCAACATTACCAAATTGGTTCTCCATGCTCGCGATTGTGAAGGGGTGCATCTCGAATGCGCGAATCTTGGGGATCCAGAGGAAGCAGTGCTCGCCGGAGTTTGCATGCATAGGTGCCTTTTTGAGGACAATCCGCGTGCCGCCTTGCGGGAGGGGGTAGATGGTAGCGGTGTTGCTGAAGCTGTTGTAAGCAACACGACCGAGTCGGATCACACGATCGATGCACCAGAGAGCAGCGCCGGTGGCCGTGAGGGCAATGACCTGCTTCGACATCTCCGGTTGATGGAGACCGACAAGAACCATTGAAATGATAAAAAACGACACATGAATGACGTAGAAGAGTTCGTAGGACCAGAAGCGAACAACTGCACCGGCAAGCACGAGGGTGAGAAAGGTAAAGCCAGAGGCTATGCCATAGATCTCCTCGTGAACCCGGAGACGGGCCGCGTTGCCTGCCTCGATGAAGTAGGAGGAGTATGTAGCAGCGTGGACCACGATGAAAACCATGGTCAAGTATCCAGCAATCTGGTGGAGGATATTCAGCCGCTCGTAGGACCAGGCAGTCAGGATTGCAAGAGGGGTGTTCTTCATCGCGAGTAAGATGACGACGACGATGTTGCCAATAGCAAGCCTGTACATTGTTAGATGTACTGAATATGAATTTGGCTTGCTTTCAAACATACCATCCAGTTCGGGCACCCACGACTGTGACCAATGGCAAGACCGAGGTGTCGAGGTGGGTCAAGGTGAGGACGATGTTGACCACGATGTAGGCAATGGCGGTAGCTGCATGGCCGACGGACGGAAGGAGGGGAACCTTGCGGACAAAAAGTCTTCGGAAGAAGCTGCGAGGCGATTAGCTGCCTGTCCTTGAGGAAGGTTGGTGAGAGGTGAGAATTCATACCGAGAGGCATAGATGAAGGGCTTCATCGGGCCAGAGAGCTTGGCGGGGATACCAGTCTTCCGGACGAGTTTCTGGGCAAAGAGCAGGCGGATGAGGTAGGGTATGATGAAAATACCCATGGAAGCAGCGATGATGATGGCGTACCATCCCATGACTTGCCAGTTCATGTGCAGGCGCTTCGCAAAGAGAGCAGGAAAGGCCGACGGGCCACTTCCAGAACCTCCTGCCATCGTGAGGAAGTGAAAAGCAGTAAGCTGAGGCTGTTTGGAGTTCTCAGGTATGCTTGTACTTGGAAGGTTGATGTGACCTGCACCCGCACGGCAGTGTGAGGGGAGGGGATGTATGAGTTTATAATGAGATGAGCTCTGGTGATGTGTGTTGTAGAGGTAGAGAAGAGGGTGAAGTGGGAAGGAGAGGCTTGTTGATAAAACAAGCAAGGGGGTCTTGGAGGGTAGAAGTCAAAAAGATTGGACTTGGAAGGGAAGGTGCAAGGTGCAGGTAGGGTGGTCCTGGTTGTGGTTGCAACTTGTAGTAGTAAGATGCAAAAGCCCACGTGTGGAGGTGTGAGGTGTGAGTAGAAGGTGAAATGGAAGAGCTGTAGATGGGGTGAAGGAAGAGAAATAAGGGCATCGCCAAGGGCTGAGGAAACAAGAAGCGAGGAAGAAGCAAGACACCATCCTCATGGCCGAGTGTGCCTGCTTGCCTATCCAGATTGGGAGGCCTGGCGAGATGGATCTAGGAAGGAGCACCCTTTCCAGTCCCACCACCCAAGTGCTCCTGCCTTGATTGTCTAGAGTTCACCCATGCCTGCCTTCTTTAGATAGGTAAACTAAGGTGCATCAGTAAGGCAGCAGGAGGAGGGGTGTACAAAGAGGCAGGTGTCAGTGGCCAAGAGTAGAAAAGTAAGGCAGAGGGAGGGAAAAGGCTGCTCAAAGAGCACGACAAGAGTTTGTCTACCTTACCCAGATACTTTGCCTTGCTTGCTTGGACTTACACCCCGTTACTGCAAGCTTCCACTTACACGCCGCCTTCCATGTGTAGGTCGATGAAAGCAGTTGAATCATTCTTCTTGGCTTGCCCTGGTGGCTTTTCCTTTGTCTCGCTTCTTTTCTCGACCTCTCTAGAACAACCGCCTGGAGATGGGCGAGATAGCAACACAGAGAGAGAAGAGAGACCACTAGCGTCTCAACGTAAATGTAGCACCTACTCCTGAGCTTACGACAGACGGACCTCGACCAAGATTCTCATGCCAGGGCGGAATGTCAAGTCCACAGCGTGTGTGAGACAGGCGTCACGTTCCTCAACCAAGGCACCCATGGTGGGTTCCTACCTACCTAGTATGCCGGCCGAGGCTTATGAGGAATTAAAAAAGCTTGGCCGGCGTGCGGAGGACCTCGAGCTGTATGTGGATAGCTGCTTGAGAGGAGCCGCCCGGTGATCAAAAGGCATTCACTGATACGTGGACATATCTAGGCGAGGCCCAATGACAGGTTGACAGGCCGAACTACGACGGGGTATCTGCTGCCAGTAGCCGGTGTAACAAGTCAGGCCCAACGCCAACAGGCGGGCTCCCCGCAAAAGGGAGCTAGGATCGCGGGAAGGGGCGCGACGTCAAGAGTGATGGGAAGGATATCTGCACCGGGAGCTTGCGAGAGCGTCCCAGGTCCAGGGGGGGGAAGGACAGCCCGGATTGCTGGCATGGTGTGGTGTGGACTGTGGATTTTCCCATGCCAGAAACAGAGGGTCGCAATATCTTGCTCCATCTTGGCCGGCTGGCTGCTTCCCATTATTTTGTCAGCTTGACAAAGCTTTGGGTGGCCTCCGTGCCGGTTCTGGTGCTGTGGTGTGTGTAGGTGAAGGTGGATGATACGGCGAGAATGACACGGCAGTGAGCAAGCGACGTTGACTGAGGTTGAAGTAGAGTGGTTTTGTGGCGCGGCACTCTGGCAGCAAGGGGTTTGCGTGCCGTAGTGGCCCCCCCACGGTGCCCGCACTGCACCCAAGTCGTCGGTGGGCCGCGCCAGGACCCGGACTCCCTCGCTTCGCTGCCAAAGACGGAAGTCCGGGGGGTGTTGACACAATCTGGGTAAATTAAGCCGACCAAGAGACAACGCCGAGAATTCGAGCAGACACTAAGTCACTCACACCCCAACCTGGAAGCAGAGGGACGGAGGGGCGAGATTTACCCCACAAACCACCCAGATACGGCCATTTTCATCGACGACGGGACACCGGAGGCAATGCCATTCTTCGGCACCAATCTGCCACCCCCGTGGCATTCGATGTGGAGCTCCGGTATCACGGTGCCTATCTGCATCTCGCAGACTACCTGCCTGGTTTAACTCCCTGGAGGTACGGTGCCATACTGTTACTCTGTGCGGCAAGGTTTTCGAGGTTGACTTGCCTAGATTGGACAGAACCTAGGTGGCAGACGCCGTCGTACGGCCCGTGTTTCTCGGTGCCATCTCGAATCCATCTCTGAGCTGTCTCGCGAGTCGCTAGTGCCACATGTTTCTCGGTGCTCTCGTACACTAATACACCAAACTACCCAGTCACCTCATATACGGTGAGCGACCCTGACCCTGGTTCGGGTAGTTTCTTCTCGATTTTGAGCCGTGTAGCCCGTCGCCCGGTCATGATTTTCGCCGCAGCGTACCCGCGCCTTTTCCCCGAGAGGGTAGGTCGCCAAACCCTTGGCAGAACCTCGCGTGCACCCGATGCTGGGGGATGCCGTGCCGGTGGTGGGTTTTCTTGTTGATAACTTGACTAGGCAGGTAGGCATCAAGCAGAGCAGAGCAGACGAGGTAGATCGGGTCGACGGGAGCTCGGGAACGCGGGACACACACAATGGACGATGGCGTGGCCAGGCCGGGCCAGGCCAAGCGTGCTAGCCAGAGAAGCGCAGAGACTCGTTCGTCATCCGCCAGGAACGTGAATGTGATATGATGCGATGCGACGCGGCTGGCCAAGTGCCTGATGGTGGTGGTGGTAGACCGTGGTGGTGGTGCTCTCCTCGGCTGGGCTAGGCTCATCATCCCAAGAGCCCAGGCAAACCGGTCGCCTTGCTGTTGCTTGTCACCGGAACCAGCCGTCCTTGGTCGAGCAAGACTTGACGACCCTTCAAGGAGCACCAGGGCGACGAGTGTGTGAGCGGTGAGCGCACAGCACGGCGGCAGGTGGAAGCCAAACGACAAGGGTGCCCAATGAGAGGCAGCCAGGTCAATCAATCTAATCAATCTGGAGAAGGCGGCGGCGAGTGGCATGAGGTAGACTTTTTTCCTTCGGTCGGTGACACTGACGCCGGCTCGTCGGGGCCAGGCGGACAAATAGCTGCTCCGAACCAGGATGTGGTCGCATCGTGTTCAGAGTTGCGTTGCATCGCGTTCCAGACTCTTCGTCCGACGACTTGCCTGTTTCTCTCGACTCCTCGAGAGACTCGCCTCTGCGTCGTGGAGCCGGCGGGCTGGGACCGTGGACGGAACATTGATGTCTCGCCGCGGCGGCCGTCGTGAATCGTGATCCACAAGAAGCATACCAGTCCATGCCATGCCATGCCATGCCACCCACAGAGCCAGAAGAAGACCGCATGCGGGCAGGCGGGCAAACTGTGAGATCAGGTAGCGTTGCCAGGTGCCATCCCTGGGCCTAGGTGGTCTTCCCGGCACCCGTCGAGATATCACACTCTGATCACCACGCTTTGTGAGTGCCACGCGTGTTGTTGATGATTGATGGGAAGCGACAGAAGGTGAGGCACGCCATACACCCGGATTGCCTGGTTTTCGTGAGACGGCCGGCTCTGCAAAGGAGGACGTCGTTCGTGGCCTTGTGCTGGACTCTGATTGCTCCGCACGTAGACCATATCACATATCGCACACGGCCCCCTCGCCTACCTACTTCATACATTCCTACGTCCCTGTTGGACCCGAGACAGTAGACGACGACGCTGATAAGGAAGGGTTCGAGAGGGCTTGAGAGGATGCCGTTCCCGAGACAGGGTTAAACTGCAAGGGGGCGAAATACAAAACGAAAAAAGCCATGGCCTATGGCCGGGCACGACAAGCGGGAGAGGCGGCGGATGGCTGAGTGATTGGAAAGAGTCATGCTGTATCCGTCCGTATAGGAAGATGTATTCAAGGAGAGTTTGAGGGAATGTTGTAATAGTGTGGCCCGCAATCAACCATGAACCACACCCGCGCGGGTGTCTGCGCTAGCAAGCACGTGCAGTGCACACATAACAGGGGACTTGAGGGTAGGCCAGGAGACTCTATCAAAACAATGTATCTCGCTAACGAGTTACCCTGGCAGCGCGTCAACCACTGTACCTAGGTATCCCAAGTCAGCGCAGCTGAATGGCCAGGCAATAGAGCTCCACTCGTTCATTCCAAACGTCCATCCTGCATTCACCCACGACGGCCCGTCCTCTGTTATGTCTGTCTCTCAACATGCTTCGCGCCCTGGTCAACGGGGAAACACATGAATCAGCCCGCCGCGCGGAAGGGCGGCAGGAAGAAACAGCAACATACGCCACTCGGATCCTTGATACAGGCTTCGGACGACGCTGAGAAGAAGACTCTTTCGAGATTGAAACGGATAAGACAAACCAACAAACAACGACAATCCCCCTCCCTTCTCAAGACTCCCGGGATCTCACCCAACCGGGCCCCGACGACCTTGCTTCCCCGGTCTCCTCTACCGTCAAAACTCACAATGGGCCCCCAAACGCCTCCGCCTGCAAGACTCCCGATCCCGAGCTCCCGATCCCGCGAGCCGTCGCACGACAGACCTAGCTACCGCCGCCTGTGCCCGCGTGGCTGAAGCTGCGCAGGCGCCTCCTGCGTCAACTCGATCACCGCTGGCGCCTGCGGCCGCGCTCACGCTCCGCTTGGCTCCCCAATGAAGTTGTGCCAACGACCTGCGCGTCCTTCTGACGCTCTTGTGAGGCTTTGGGTTTTGGCTTGCTGCCTTGCCGTTTTACCAGTTCGGCGCTCTTCTCCGCCTGCTTCTCCAGGTAGCTTCTGAGGGCAACCCATGGCTCAGGGGACGGCGTTGTCCGTGGCACGTTTCTTGCATTGGTGAGGCAGCCTCTGGCGTGTGTGAACATGCCCAAGGACTCACTTTCGCGCCCACTTTGTCGTAGAAACTCGCCCTTCATCATATGGGCATACGCCCTGAGATAGTTGATGGACCGGGAAATCTCGTGCCCATAGTCCTCGGGTTTCCAGGTGCCATCATCTTGTTGCCACTCCCTGGCGTCGTCGAGTTGACTGATGGCCGTGGCCCAGTCACCGAGTCTCAGCGCCGCCACGATTTCGCCTCTTACTCTCTGGAAACTCGCCAGCCTCCAGAAGGTTGCGAGGTCGTCCATGGTCGTTTCGGTCGTCTCGTTTTGGTCGGAACGCCTCCGCTCGCCCCTGTGGTTCTTTGGCAAGATGCAATTCTTGAAGACGCTCTTGAAGACCCCCGGCAGCGAAGTCTTCCTCTTGTTCCTATCGACCTGGGCCATCTGGGTGCGGACGACGGCTTCCAGAAGCCTCTTGCGCAGCTCAACGACCTGCTGGGCGCGTCGGCCATCGGGATCCGGTCCAGCGGCGGTGGTGGGCAGGCCGTCCCACAGCGTCCATGCCTGGCTTTCGTTTCTCTCCTCGAGCTGCACCTGGAGTCCCAACATTTCTATCTTTACTTGTTCGATCTCTTCCTGCAGCTCCTGGATCTTTTCCCTAGCCTTGCGCCCAAAGTTGCCTTCCCCATCTCTCTTCTTCTCAAGCTGTTTGAGGAGCTTGGTTCTCGCCCGGAGCTCGTCGTTCTTGGCCTTCATCTGCGCCTTCAGCTGCTCGACTGACTGAGCGAGGTTCGGGCGCGTCTGCTGCTCCTCAAGTTCCTCGATGTGACCCCTCATGGAGCTAATCAGACCCTCCCGTCGTTCACGGTCGTATGGGTCCTCCTTCTCGATATGTCCGTAGCAAGTCTTCTTGTGCTTCTCCATGCCGTCGAGGTATTCCGCGAGCCTCCCCTGGATGAGGAGCGTTGATTCGCTCATGATCTGCGTCGATTGGTTCAACGACCGAAGGTCCTCGGCAATGTGCCTCGGGTCTCCGCCGCGCCCAAGGTAGTCGAGAGAACTTTGAAACAGCGAGGTCTGCTCCTGGACGCGGTTGCCCACGGACTCGAGCATCTCGCTCAGGTACCCCATCGCGTCGTACATCTCCGTGTGGATGAGGTTCCTGTAGCTGTCGATGTGGCCGAGGGCAGTTTCGACGTCGCCATCGGTGACCCGGTCGAGCGCGCTCCTGGCCTCGTCGCGCTGCCTGGTCATCGACTTGGCCTTGCGCTCGCTCTCCCGCAGCCTCCTCTTCAGGTCCGCGACCTCCTGCTCCAGGGCTCTACACTTAGCCCGGCACTCGGGGGGGTCGGCCGCGTCTCCGGGTGTCGACTCGCGCTGGTCGTCATTCTTGGATTTCGCCCTGTACATGCGCGCTGTGCGCTGCATTTCGGCGATGCCCTTCATCTCGAGGAGGTCTTTCTTGAGGAGCCTCCGCTCGCTGGTAAGACATTTGTGCACATATCTCAACAGCGTGGCGCCGTTAGTGTCTTCGACGCCGCCCTGGATCCAGGTGATGAGACTGGTAGACCACTCCATCTCCCACTCGACGAAGCGGAGAAATGCTCTTTCAATGTTCGCGTCAATGGCGCTGAGACGCTCGAGATCCTCCGTCCAGACCTGGCCCCCTGCCTCGCTGACCTCCTCAAGCCCGTCGCGCTCGTCCAGGAGGTTGGTGAACTCCTCGTACATCTCCTCCCAGACTGTGATGCGGGACATCATTCTCTCGTTCACCTCGTGCGCATCCAGCCACCGTCCCATGTTCTCCCGAATCACTTCCTCCTCGCTGACGATGAGTTCCTTGATCCTCTTCCACAGCTCCCGGATCCTCCTCATCTTTTTCGCCCTCTCGCCGTTCACGTCCAGGCCCGCGGCTCTCCGTTCCTCGGCCTGCCGCTCCTCGTAGCCCTCCAGCGTCTGCTTCGAACGCTCGCACTCCTCCCGCCACCTTTTCCGCAGCCGCGTCTCCTCCTGCGCCGAGGTGTACATCAGCCGCCCGATCTGGTGGATGATGCGGTTCACGAAGGGCACCTTCACCCAGACGCGCCCCTGCATCCACTCCAGCAGGCCCGAGATCATGCCGTCCGTCGACGTCTCCAGGTCGAAGAGCGCGTAGAAGTCGGCGTCGGACATGGTCTCGCCCGTGCGCGCCTCGAAGGCCTCCTTGCGCTGGCGCGCCGCCTCGTCGCGCGGCGGCGGGTAGCGGTACTCGGTCGGGAGGGTGCTGGCGCGGGTGCTCTCCGAGTACTCGTACATGTCCTCGTACAGCTTCACGATGGCCTGGGCTTCCTCGTCGGCGATGCGGCGCGGGGGGGCGAAGAGCCAAGACCGGGCGTGGGAGCCGGTGGGGGGCTGGGGGGCCGGCCGGTTGTCGAAGCCCGGGCCGACGCGGGGGGGTGCGAGTTTGTAAGCCCGGAAGGTCTGGGAGCCGCCCTGCACGGCCAGGCCTTCCGGTTTGAAGATTGAATGCCCTCTCTTCCTGATGCCATGTCGTGCTACGTCGTTGTCAGAGGCCACGCTCGGGGGTTGCGTCACGTGGTAGTCTTTGGCGCTGTTCATCCGCGCCATGATTGAGGCGGGAAGTGCGGGTCGCCTCGGCCGAGGGGCGATGATAGAACCCCCGAAGGCCGTGCCGCCTTCGGGGCTGCGGGGCCCCTGGCCGGTGGAGTCCGAGTACACGGACACGGCGCCGCCGGTTGACGACGGGTTGCTGAAAAATCCCCTGATATCTTCGCTTTCGGGTACGGAACCCTCGTCGGGAGATACGAACCTGTCGGTCACGGGTTTGCTGCTGAGCCGCTCTCCTCGGTCCCTGGAGTCTTCGCCTTCGGAACCTTCTGCAGGAGATGCGCGGGGAGGTCTGTCGCTCGGGGGCCGGCTGCCGAAAATCTCTCTGATGATATTTTCGCGTCCGAGCCCCGGCGCAGCAGCCGAGGACCCGTTGGCCGGGGGCTGGCTGCCGGATCGGACTCTGGTGTCTCCACGGCCGAAACCCTCTGCAGGAGATGCGAGCCTGCCGGCGGGGGGCTGGCTGCCGAACACTTCTCTGATGACATCTTCGCGTCTGGGCAGACCCGCCGCTGGAGATACGGGCCTGTTGGTTGGGGGCTGCTTGTCGAATCCTTCTGTGGCATCTTCGCGCCCGGAACCCTCTTCAGTAGACGCGGGCCTGCTGGCTGCGGGGTGGCTGTTGAGCGGTCCTCTGAGCCTTCCCGCCATGGGCACGCTGGTGAGGCGTCCTCTGGGCCTGCCGGTAATGGGCACGCTTCCGAGCTGTCCTCTGGGCCCTCTGGCCGCGGGCAGGCCGTCGAGGACATCTTCGTGTTCGGAATCCTCTGCGGGATCGAGGTGACTATCGTCTTGAGACATGGTTACGGCACAAGAACCACACAAGAAAGAAGACTTTCGACAAGAGAAGAAGAAGAAGAAGAGTACGCCGTAGAGCAAAAAGGAGACAAAGCCAATGGTCGACGGAGAGAAGGAGACGAAGCGTGCGTACACGCGGGGGCCTTTGTAAAGCATTATCATCTCGACAGGAGACTGCTCCTGTTGCGTTTCTATTCTTGTTGTCTTCGCTTTGCCTGGCTTTTGCCGTCGCAAAAGCTCTCTTTCGAGCCGCTTTCGATGCTGTAAAGGGAGATCCGCCTGAAAGATCCAATTAACCAAAAGGCCTCCCCTTCAAGTAGACAAACGTTTCCCTTGTTCCACAAATGTGACGTGAATAGGGCCTCCCCTTGGAATGGCATCGACAAAGACGACGAGAACCCCGTGCGCGCCTTGACAACCAATCCAAACGAGCCATTGATGACCATACCGACTTTTCAATGCAAAGTCAAGGCAGTATTACCGAAGAGCTTGCCGGCCCCTGCCCTGGTTCTCATCTGACGGCCTGGTCCTGCGGAGGCGTAGGCGACCTGTGGACCGACCCTCTCCCGCGTACAGATCTCAAGTCGGGCAAGCTCTCGCGGCTGCCGACGACTTCGCCGCTCCCGTTGAGGAGGAGATACATGCCGCTGGCGCTCTCACCAGGTCGTATGCTGTCGTCGTCGTCGTCATCGCCATCGTCGCAGTTAACCTCGTCGACAAACCTGACATACGCCTCCCCCAACCGAGCCCGGTTCTTCGTCCCCTCGGCGTCCCGCATCTTCTTCCTCTCCTCCTCGATCCTGATCATCTCGACACACTCCCTGGTCAGGCCCGGGATGACGTGCGCGGAGAAGCCTATGCCCCTCATGCTGGCGGCGCGGACGTACGCAGAGTGCGCGGCGCGCCATCGTCCCCAGGCGCGCAGGACATGGCCCCGGTACAGGTGAGCGCGGGGCTCGAGATCGAAGCGGCGCGCGCGGGAAGCAACCGCCAGGGCCTGGTCCGCGGCTTCGAGGGCGAGGCAGAGGGTCGCGCTAGATAGGGGCGTCTGGAGGAGGACGAAGGCGCGCAGGAGGAGAGCGTTGACGTTTTTGGTGACCGTGGCGACGTCGGGCCGCCTGGGGCGTGGATTCATGAGATGGTGGCTTTGCTTGCCTGGTGGCATTGGTGGACCTCCAAGGTGCTGCTACTGCTGCTCGATTGCTTGAGTCTCCCAGGGAATCTTTTGATTATTGTCTTGTACGAAAACGGAGTGATGGTGGTGGTGGTGGTGGTGGTGGTGTGACTTTGCACCACCGCTGATGCGTGGCGCTGTGGAAGGGAGCAGGGGGACCTTCTCCCTTTTCTTTTTCTCCCTTTTTGGATGATTTTCGAGCCCCTTCCAATCTCTAGGTTAGGGAATCCCTTGCTGCGATTTCAAAAGAAGAGATAATGAGCCCTGTCAATTAGGTAGGTAGGCCCCAAATCAGGCCTGGTTAACAAAGGGCCCAACGTGAATGAGAGAGACAGAGGGCGGCACAGAGACTCTGCGACTGCCTCTACCAGAACAAAGAGAATAGCAAATGCCTCCCCGTCCTCTCTCAGCTCGCAGGCCCGACTTGGGCGCAAAACCGTTTCGGGGCCAAGCCGGGCAATGGGATGAACGAGCGGAGATAATTTGGCGGCAGATTCGAGAAGCACACGTTGGCTGGCGCGGATCTTGAGCCGGGCGTGAGATCATGAGGTAGAGTTGGAGGTATGTTATTATGAGCCAACGACCTCCGCGTTCGTCGAAGGATAAGCCTTGCCAAGACGACGGGGTCTGCGACGGAAGGAATGGGAACAATGTGGAAGACGGGGCCTTCGAGAAGGCGGCTGTTGTGTTGTTGACTCTGCTTGGCGGTCGTTGCATCAAGCCCCAATACCTGTGTCGCAAACCAAGACCCCAAGAATGCTTCTCTCACAACGCGAAAGCCGTTTGAGGAGCAATATATGTCTTGGCGATGTGGAATTCTCCGCCCAATCGGCAGTTGATGCTACCGGATGAAGGATTGACGCTGGCAGCGCCGGGGTTATACAGAACTCCGTGGAAAGGAATTGTCTGACATCCATCACTACCTAATGCTCTGCATGCTTTGATTGTCATACCGTCGTCTGCGGAGACGCAGTATGCATTCTTCGGTATAACCCGCGGGGCTGTGTCTGGAGATCGTCCAGGCGGCTGCAGATATAAAACTCTATGCCTCGACGGATGCGTCGACGGTGAGGTACGGTCCAGGCCAAGCTTTCTCCGCGAGCCAGAAGTACTGCCAAGACTGCCAGACGCGTCCGTTTACACACGTAGAGGCGACCGGTAGCCAACTATTGCTCTTTTGGCGTCGCTTACAGAGAATCCCGGAACTGAGACATGCCGAGAACAGATGACAACCTGGGGCTCTTGTTCGAACGATGACAATTGTTCCTCCGCGTGGAAAATCAGAAGTCCTTCGAATACTTCATCAGACGTGAGTCGGTGGCGCAGCCCTAGCATCAATGACAGTCGGCTTGCGAGCCTCTCGGAACGCCTGTCGATGCCTGGTTACGGTTCGTGTCGCGTGGCCTCGGCCGAGTTGGTACCTCTCACTGCATTTGGCTGGTTGGCTGGTTAGATTCGAACAGATTTCGATCTCTACCTTTCTAGCGTGTGAGGGGGAGGAATCGCTACTGGTCAAGTGGCGTTCGGCGCTATGCGATGAGTTCTCGACGCCGTCGAATGGCTCGTCGTGTCCCGGTTATTGGTGTTGTACGCTGATGTGTGCAACAATGGCGGCAATGCCATGTTCGACCGTCTTGCTTGCAACGCGGCTTGGCATGTACCCATTCAGTACTCTGGGGGTCTCGTCTCTTGACGTTTCCAGACCGCCTGGTGTAGATCGGATTCAACGCTGCTGGCGAAGCATTCAAAACCAACGTGCTTCCCGGGTAATCGGCATCGATCCTTGGCCCGGTCGTTGTGTGGAGCAAGCACCCCGTAGCTCTTGAAGTTCGAGATGGTTTACAGCCTCGTTGAAGAGGGCCAGAACGACATGGTGGCTCCCGGAGACTCGTTGTTGTGGCACCCCAACTCAGCCGGGCACCACATCTTCAACCTGAACCTGGCTCTGATCATCGTGTCGACACTTTTGGTTTGGCTGCGACTGTACGTTCGCAAGGTGATCGTCAAGGCCCTCGGCTGGGACGACCTGATAGCGACGGTAGCATGGGTAAGGAGTGCGTATCCTGTCGAGAATCCTTGGATGGCTGACACGCACAGATTCTCTGTCTGACACTCTCCGCCGTGGAGATGGACACCACCCATTACGGCACCGGAGCCCAGATCGAAGATGTGCCTAGAGAAACACTGTTGCAATTCTTCAAGGTTGGTAGACCGAGACCTGGGTGGGAGGTTCATAGCTGACGAGATTCCAACAGAGACTGTCCATCATGGAACTCGTCTATCTCATAGCATCTGGAGCCGTGCGGCTAGCGATCCTGGCATTCCTCCCACGGCTCAGCAAGAACAGTCAGTCTCATTCCTTGATGCTGTGAGCAACCTTGCTGACCATGGTGGCAGAGATACACACCTGGTGCATATATATCCTCAGCTGCATTGTCGTTGTCGTCAGCCTGACGGGCTTCTTTTTCGTGCTTACAGAGTGCTCTCAAATACCGTGAGTTGTATTCCTCTTGAATGACCTTTGTCCTCGACTGACCCAACGCTATTGTCAGGGACGTCTTCAACTACGGTATCACATGGCGGCAGTGCAGAGACAAGAGCGAGGAGCGGCGGCTGATGTTCGCGCATGCCATCATTTCCATCTTCGTCGACTGCATGCTCGTCGCTCTGCCCCTCTGGGTGGTGACGTCTTACGTCAAGATGGGAGTCAAGGCGATCCAGATATTGCTCGTCTTCTCACTGGGCATCTTCGCCGTCGCCACCGGCATCGTTAGGTTTGCCATCATCATCACGACGGACTTTAACGTGAACACGTAAGTGAACACCGCTCGATGCACATCGTTGCCCCAGATCGAAGACCGGGGTCTAACTCAGTGCAGAACGTACAAGATGCTTTCTGTTGCCGCTTGGACGGATGCCGAGCTCCACGTCGGTCTCTGGGTCGGATGCTTCCCCGCGCTGCAGCCTATCCTGAGGCATCTGTCGCTGATGCTGGGTCTGCGCAGCCGGCTTGAGAGCACCGCTCCCGATAGCAGCAAGTGCAGTAACGCCGCCGGCTCGGCGAACGAGTCGAACAGGCGCAGCGTGTTGTGGCGGTGGTCAAAGTTCCCGATGCTGGCTCCCGTAGAGCCTCGAACACCTCATCTCGAGGACCTCGCCGATTATGACGACGGCATTCATAACGAACACGTCGAAATGCACGACCTCGAGAAGGGTGCCGGCGGGCAAAATGGGAGAAACCAAAATGTGACAGGCGCCGAGGGTAGCGAGGCGGGCGCCAGTGCTCGAAATGACGATGCAGAGATCGAGAGGCAGAGACGTGAGATGTGATTGTAAGCATTGGTGGGGGAATAAAGATTATCTTCATGTCTAGGGTAGCTGTGAGATATATGTCGACGTTCAATAGATGTATGTACATGGCCGAGTTGATTACTTTGTATAAGTGGATGGACATCCCCGGGCCATAGGTGGGTACCAGGTACCTGGACTGCGTCCTGATGGTCCCACCTGGCGCCAGCTGGCCACATGCGCTTGGAATTTTATGCCCGATTTTCACACATTGGACGTCCATCTACGGCATCGGATCCTGTTCCCGCAACATCAATCTCAGAAGCATTCGACTCCGTCATCGAAAACTAGCGTCAACATCATGGTCTCGTACTCTTTTCCACGGTTCTCGCCCCGGATGGAGCCCAAGCATCTGGGGCTCGCGTGGACCGCCATCTTGTACGGCGTTCCGCTGACCAACGCCGTCGTCCACATCGCCTGGCTCCTCGTCCTCCACCCGGCCCTCTCTTCGCTCCCGCTCCCCTTCAGCCGGAGGCGCCTGTCGGACTTCCTCCACAGGAACTTCATGCTGAGGCCCGGCAGCCTCCAGCCCGCCACCCTTGTGACGTCGGCCTTCAGCCACATCCAGCCGCTGCACCTGCTCGTCAACATGTCCACGTACAGCACATACGCCAAGAACTTATACATGCTGGGCATCTCGCCTCTCAGGTTCGCCGTCCTCGCGCTCGGCAGCGGCATCGCCGCCAGCGTGGCCCACGTGCTCAACGCCCGGCGCCCGCGCTCCAGGAGGGACGGGTCCGCAGGGACTGCCGTCGGGGCGAGCGGCATCCTGACCGGCCTCGGCACCGCGCTGGCCTTCATGTTTCCCTCGCTCAAGGTTCGCCTCTCGGGAACGGATGTGGTGCTACCCTTGCGCGCGGTCCTCGTGGGCATGTTTGCCGTGGATGCCTACTGTCTGGGCACCGAGAAGGATACTGGCGTGGGACACGCCGGGCACCTCGGAGGCGCGCTGTTTGGTTTGGCATATGCCATGCTGAGGAGGGCTTCGCATCACTGGAATCTGTGAAGCATCACTGTGCACTTTGTGCTCTACGAGGACCCTTGGAAGCACTTGAACGAGACAAAACTCCATACGCTATCTTGAAGTCGACCGCAGTCGATTCTGCGCACAAACGGCAATGACAAAATCGGGACGACCGTGGCCACTAAACTGAGATCAACTCGTACCACTCCAGCCATTCATACGAATGAGCGTCCCGCCGCAAGAACGGAAATTCGAGAACTGCCGACCAATTTCAAATAGACGCCGCGCTACCAAAAATAAGAAAAAAGCCTCCCTAACTTCGTCTACCGACACTCGCGCGCATCAGCACACACGCTCCTCTCCCCCTGCCGCCCCCTTCTGATACTTCACCACAGTTCCTCGCTGTTCACCATCGGATTCTGGTTCTGGTTCTGGCCCGACTGCCTGCTGTTCCGATTTGTCGACGGCTGCGTCGCCTGGTAAGTCGGGCTATGCTTGTGTGGCGTCTCAATCCTGCTCATCCTATGGCTCTCGGCGATCGGGCTTGGGTACGTGACCGACCTCTCCCCCGGGCTACCGGCAACCTTGCTCGCCATCGTGGATTCTCGCAAGGGAACTGGCCCAACACCGATGGGGGACATCTTCTTTTCAGGAAACCTTGAAGCTGTGAAGCCTGGTTGACGGGGCCCCTTGTGCTTGTCCCACTGCGCGGTGGGCGACTGAAGCGGCGACGGGACGCCCTGACGGCGTGAGCGGAGAGATCGAGACCGGAATCGAGGCGACGTGAGGCCCCATGCCCGGCCGAATGCTGCGCCGGGATGATATACGCAGAGTACAATGCACACCAGCAAGGGCAAGGCGCCGCCGATGATCAAGGAGGCAACCTCTCTGCGGGCAAGGGTGCCATTGAGACCCTCTCCATACTCGACCACGCGGTAGACGGTATGCGCCATCAAGACCACGGCGAGCGACGGCATTACTTGAAGACATTCGTCAGTTTCGTCTACAGTCTCCGCGGGCGTTGATCAACTCACTCCTCACAAAGTGCCTGAACCGCGGCGCTTGGTAGACGGCGATGTGCTTGGGGTCGGGAATCTTGCGGGTGAACCAGAGGTACAGACCAGAAAACAGCAACAGTGCTGCGATCTGCACCCCTAGACCTGCAAGAAGGACGGTCGTTGTCTGTCACGCCTCTGTCAACGACGGATGCCTCAACTTCACTGCACGATGCGTCGTACCTTGACACCTCCGAGTCCAAAGACTGCGGCCACGACGCCGGCAATCTCGAGGGCAATGACGAGGAGGAAGGTAAAGAGAAGCGACAGGCCGGCGCCCCTGGGCCGGGTGAAGCCGATACCGAGGCCATACAGGGCGACGATATGGGGGAGGACCTGGCAGAGAGCCGCCGCGATGAGCGTCGGGCCGAGGATGGTGCCCAGGAGCAACAGCGAGAAGGAGGTTTCGCTGGCGATGTTGCTCCGCAGCCTGAGTCTCCCGGCGAAGCCCAAGACCTCCAGCAGAGCGCCGGTAGCCAAGGTGGAGGCGAAGAGAGGCGTCTTGAGGCGATAGCCCTGGTAGAAGACCAGCGGCACCAGCAAGGCGAAAGCCGCCAAGAAGATGGCGCTGCCGACTGCCGACGGCGGGTGGTCGAGGTAGCCGCCAGAAAGGGGGCAAGTGTCACTTGTGCAGTCGCCTGTCATTGTGTATGCGTATCACTTGACAGGCGACGGTGGCGTTCCCTTTACCATTGTGCGGCCGGGCATGCCTGAAGGAGGAAAAGGAGGAGGACCAGGCCGAGGCGTCGTGAGGCACGCCGGGCTCTTTGGATATATACACGGCAGGCGGCAGAGAGCAGGAGCCGGAGGGAGGCCAGGCGCTGCCGCAACTGCAAGATGGATCTGCATTGTTTCTCTGCGGTTGAGGAACACGGAGGTTTGTGGGTGGCCGGACACGCGATGAAGGAAGCGGTCCGATGGGGATGCTCGTTCACGCAGGACAGGCCAGGGCCAACCCAGAGGGGCACACCACCAGCTTCCGCGGTTGCATCCGATATGGATCCCTCCACTTCGGAAGAGACGTTGTACCAACAAGAGCTTCTCTTCAGTCAACCACCAACAGACATACGTGTGGTGGCGGCCATCATCGCGGTCTGCGGCCAACGACAATTCGACGGCACCTCAACACCAGCGTCAGACTGTCAGACGCTAATGTGCAATAGCTAGGGCCGTCGGACGATGCGGTCAGGAGAGACGACAACTGCCGCGGGGACGATGTGAAGCACAGCACAGCCTGATTTGCAAAAAGGAAAAAGCAAGCAAAGCAAACACGATGGGAGGGGGCGCGGACACGGGTGCGGTGGCCGGTGGGAGCAGGAGCTGGGCTAGCCGTCCCGGGAGAACGGTTCGGCGGTGCAACTGTTGGAATGTTTGCAGATCAAGACCCTCTTCAGCAGAGGCCACGGACCAATGGTCTGCGGACGGCTGGCGGCTGCGACCTGTTTATCCAACGGGCCCAACTGGGGGGACGCGGACGAGGAGGGCGCCATTGGCTGGTCACGCTGCTCACGCTGCGAGCCCATGTTGGTCCATGGCGGTCGGTGAGCCGGGGGGCGGTCCAATGGAGGCACGAACCGTCGGTTTTCGTCTGCCCTACAGCTTGGCTCTCTGGAGGGGTTGGTGGTCAACGTTGCTTGCTACCAGCCAGTGCTTCTGCCTTCTCTGGTCTCTTGAGGCCGGGCTTGCTAGGTACGCAGTAGTCTGCGCCGCACACCACGGCGGGGAGGGTTGGGATGGGTTGTTGGTCGGGGGCTGGAACGGCGAGAGGCGCGGTCGAGAGAAGCGGGGGAGATGGCCAACGGCCGGCTGTCATTCGCGAAGAGTTCTCGAGCTGCGGGCGGTCCATGGCAAAAGCCTGATTCTGATTCCTCCCGGTTCGGAGATTGGCACCGACAGCCTTGCACACACACACACACACACACACACACACACACCTCGCGAGATGGAGGGAAGTAGATACTAGTTACCCAGGTAGGTTAGGTAGGGAATTAGTGTAGGTAGAGGTAGGTATGGAGATGGTGATGGTGATGGTACCTACCTACCTAAGGTGATGAAGATGGCGGTAGCCGAATCACCCGACACCCGAGATTTGCTGCAGTCCGCGACTCAGTGACTCCGTTGGATGCCATGCCATTTCATGGCAGGTACCTACGATACTTGCCTTTTTTAGGCAGTCGTACCTGCCTTACTTGGTATCTTACTGGACGTTCTCTCTCCAGACTGTGTGCGCACGCCCGCACGCACCACGCTGCATCCACATGATACCTGCATAGGTGATACCTACATAATACCACACAGCAAGCACTGCAGCTGCATCATGCGGCCTGCTCGCACCGCACCTTACCTTACCTCACCTTGAGAAAACCACTACTTGGACATACCTACGGTTCTCCATCGCCTAGTCATTTAGACACTCTGCTTGACTGCTACCCAAACATCTGCCTAGGTTGGGACACACTGGAGCTACGGGTACGGGGGGGGGGCCCTGGCCTGGTCTGTGAGCAGAGGAGACCCAACCAACAGTCACATCTCTGCGCTGCAGGTCTGCACCAAGCTCACTGGGCGCCGCACCCTGGCCCCGGCCCCCCGTCCCAGAGGTGCTGGACTTTGCGCAGATCTTGGAGCTCCCTCCCCCGTAAACCACAGAAGAAGCTCTGGCCACCTCCAGAGTCCAGAGGGCGACGGGCGGGTTGTGCGGGACACACCCGTCCACTAACGCCCTAGCGCCCGCTGCAGTTGGTGGACCGTGGACCGCCGGCCGAGCTGCACTACAGCGACTCCACCGGCGGGCAGTGGGCACCTCCTCCAGGCCAGCCCGCCTACACCCCAAAGTAGAGGTACATGTACTGCGACTTTGGGGACCTATCCGTACAGAACCTTACGCTAAGTACCCGGACCCTGCCTGCCTGCCTGCCTGCCTGGCTTTCCCGTCTCTTCTTGCTGCTAGCTGCATGACGTCAAAAAAACCCGGGCGCTTAAACACCTTGGCGAAACATCCACCATCGACCGCAACGCGTTTCTTCCTTCGCTCCCGCTGTCAGAACACGCCCCCAGCAGCACCAGCACCAGCAGCAAGCAAGCACACCGCAGGTCGCCCGTTGACCACCCGTCACCCTTCCCTCACCCCTCCTCCTCATCCTCCATGCTGCCATGAACACCGCATGCCTGGCGAGGTCCTCTTGCAGCAGCTGCCGCCGCCACCTCCGCCGTCGCGCGATCCCGGCGCCCTTCCTCTCCGTGCCTACTCGTGCGCCAGCCGCGTCTGCGTCTCTTCCCCCTCTCCCATGCCGGGGATCGCGCCGGTGCCTGTCGACCACCACCCCGCGGCCAAGGGACGACAGCGACCCGAGGTTGAGAGACCTGGGTAGGCAGATATCGGACGAGTTTGCCGTCGTGAGAGAACACTATGGTACCACGCCCTTCCGATCACTTTCCTTTTTCCTCGTTGGCTTCCCCTCATCTTGCCCCTTTCCGATCACCAGGACACATATCGAGGCCCACTCACACTCATCAACTCATCACTCATCACTCATCACCACCACCAACACGCATTTGCTAACACGAACAACAGACACCCCAAAGAATCCCATCGTCCTCGCCCACGGACTGATGGGCTTCGACGAGCTCCGTCTTGGCTCCTACGTGCCCCCAATCCACTACTGGCACGGAATAGCAGACGCCCTGGGCGCCCTCGTCGGCGGCCACTCGGTCATCACCGCCGCCGTGCCGCCCTCGGGCTCCATCGAGGAGCGCGCCGCCAAGCTGGGCGCCGACATCGCCGCCAAGGCCCGCGGCCGCTCCGTCAACATCATCGCCCACTCCATGGGCGGCCTCGACGCCCGCTACATGATCTCCCACCTCAAGCCCCGCGACGTCGACGTCAGGAGCCTCGTCACCGTCGCCACCCCGCACCGCGGCAGCGCCTTCGCGGACTACCTCGTCGACGGCCGCGGGCCCATCAAGCTCGCCAACCTGTACGGCCTCATCGAGCGCACGGGGCTCGGGACCCGCGCCTTTGGCCAGCTCACCCGCGACTACATGGAGCGCGAGTTCAACCCCGGCACACCCGACAGCGAGCGTGTGAGGTACTTCAGCTACGGCGCCTGCACCGGCACGCCACCGCTGCTGAGCCCGTTCCGCCAGAGCCACCGCATCCTGGACGAGGTCGAGGGCGCCAACGACGGGCTCGTGAGCGTGCACAGCAGCAGGTGGGGCGACTACAAGGGCACGCTGCTCGAGGTGAGCCATCTGGATTTGATCAACTGGTCGAACCGGCTGCGATGGACCCTGAGGAAGGTGTGGATGGGCCAGACGCGGACTTTCAACGCCGTTGCCTTTTATCTCGATATTGCTGACATGCTGGCCAAGGAGGGCTTGTGAGTGGTGTCCGTACTCGTGAGGCTTGTGAGATGTTGTAATAGATGTAGTATCATGACCGTAGAAGGCGCCGGGAGCCAAGGGGGCAGATCTCATCTGAGATGCGATGTTGAAGCGCCCATGGTTCACTATCATCGAGAGCTAGGTTGACGATGATGCCACGGCGCCATAGCCTATCTAATCGTGCAACGGCTCTCGCGCCAGTGCGGAAATCCGAGGGCAGGGCGGAGTTCACAGCGCATATGCACATTGCCTATTTCCCCATCACATCTGAACATGCTCTTAAGATGAGCAACGATGCCGACAATCTACCTTGAAACAAGGATGTAGCTCGGATATCGTTGACGACTCGTCTCCCACCGCTCAGAGTGAGAAAAGATGCGCGGCGGGGGGGGGGGGAGAGGAGGAGTGGAGCGCGAACACGAAACCCTGCAACTCTTACGGCCGATAGCATCCTGGCCTTTCTCCTCTCTCTTCACTTACATGCGTGATCACTCAAAACCGACCCAAGTGTCACTTCCGCAACAAATACCACGAGACAACAACCGTCGGCAGGCTTCGGCATCCCGCACACACTTTTCCCCGGGGGGTACTCTCCCGCAAACGGCGTTCCCGTGCTTGGCCGGCCGGCGGGCGTTTGTTCGTTGTCGGTCGTTTCCTCCGGCCTGCCTAGGTCCTGTTTCCCCTCCCTTTTCCACACACACACTCGCGCCGTCTGTTTCCTCGTGTAGGACACACGCAGCCGCCGACGACTAGTCATCTACCACATCGATCCAATCTGTACAAAATAGTGAATCTTGAGCGCTGCTCCCCTCCTTGGCTTTTGGCATCGTCCAGGGGGTTGGGTTCGGACCAGGTTCCTTTGAGCAGGGTGAGAGAAGTGTGACGGACGGACGGGCGGTTGGCGTAGATGAACATGCGCCAGAGGGGAAGGAACCGCTTCCCCCCCTTCCTGGCAGGTTGTTCCCCGATTGGATGGGCGAGTTTGCGTGTCTGTTGTTGGAAATTAACATGCCGCCTGGGATTCTTTCTTCCCAACGTGGGCGCAAATAAGAGATGGAATTCGTCGGTCTGGGCCTTCTTGGGATCAAGGCAGGGGAGAGAGAGATTATCTACCAGTCTGCTTGTCGGGTTCATCACCCGCGTGGAGGTACTTCGCAGCGGTGATAATTGTTTTGCTCGCCTTGCTTGACGGCGATCCTGGTGAATACGAGAGCCTCGGTCGTAAGCATACTCAGGACGCATGTCGTAGCCATTCGCTTTCGTGTCTACCGGAGGAGACGCCCGATTGACCATCGGGAGTGACGCGGGATCAGTGACCTTTCTTTTTCGAACCGCGTCCCCGGTGACCAGAGCGGCAACACGCACAGTTTCTCTCGTGTGACCCCTACTATGTAGGCCATCCGGCTTCACTGACCGGGCCACGAAGACGACAGGCTCGGTAATGTTGGAAGCAGAACAATCTATTCGATGGGGGCCTTCTCTCGTGCCCGTGAAACTACAATGATCAGGTATCATGGGATAAAAAAAAAGGCTCGCGATTCCAAACCGCCAGACTCGCGCCAGACAGCCGCTCTGTCCCTTCTCCATGCTCTCCCTCCCCCCCTTTCTTCCCAGGCGAATCATGTCGGCATTAGTCATTACAACCCACACTTCGCCCATCTCCTCGACCCCAATTCGACGCCGAAGCAAGGTCAGGAACGGAGCCCTCGACGCCGGCTCGTCTTTTACAAACGCTTCGCGCACCCGCCGGCAGCGAAACCTCAACGCTAGCTCTTCTCCGGAATCTGGCTCGGCGCGTTCTCGTTCGTAACGCCGCTGTACGCCGGCCGCTCCTCCGGGCCCGATGCCCCCGCCGCCATGGCCTCGTCGTAGCTCGGCGGCGCGTCGTCAAACGACGCGGCTCCCGGCGTGCCGATCTGAGGCGGGTACAGCGGGTCGTATTGTGGCGCCGCCGCCGCCGCCGCCGCCGCCGCTGCCGCTGCCGCTGCCGGAGCCACTGACGGCTGCTGCTGCGGCGGCACGTGAGGCGGTCTCCCGACCTGCGCGGTGACGGGCGCGGACTGCATGCGCGGGGGTAGTCTCGGGGGTAAGCTCATCGTCGCCGGCGAGGGCCGGTTGGCTTGCTGGGCGAGAGCCTCGAGGAGCTGCGGCGGCGGCGCGATGCCGGAGTATACCTGGACCTTTGAGAAGTGCAGCGGGAGGAAGAGCGTCTGCGCGGCGGGGTTGTCCTTTGACGAGCCAAGGAAGGTCCGCGTGGACGGCGGCTTGCCCCAGCACAGGCCGAGCTGGATGTCGAGCTCGTAGTGGCGCTGGAGGTTGCAGGCGACGAAGCTGGGGGCAACGGTGTTGGGGAGCGGGATGTTGCGCCACAGCTCGTCGGGGATGACGGACTCGAGGCTCAGGTCGTCCGAGGCGGGGTTGTCGAGGAGAGGCACGGTGAGTCCCGTCTGGGTGACGACGACCCACCGGCTCACTTCGGTGTTGAAGAGGTCGTGGCAGCGGACGTGCGTCTTGCCAATGAGCTCGATCTGGATGGAGGTGAGGAAGACCTGCTCGTGAGAGGGGATGAGCTTCTTGGCTATGAGCCTCAGTGGGATGGGCTGGTTGCAGGTGAGGATGGAAGGGTGTGGCAGGCGGGCCGAGAGCTCGATCGAAGGGGGCACGGCGTCGGCGTCTACGGCGGCGTCCTCCTTGCTCGAGCCGAACAGGGAGCTCTTCTTCTTCTGCAGACCCTGAGGCCGCGGCTTGAAGGTGAAAGGCCGGCGTGCGTAGGCCTCCTGTGACGTCTTTGGGGGGCGGGGCGGCTCGATGGGCATGAACTTGAAGCCGATCTGGTACCGCCAGTTCTCCTTGAGGAAGCCGGGGCGCTGGATGGTGACCTTGATGAAGTAGCGGACCTCGGCCTGACGGGGGAAGCCGGTGAAGGACGGGGGCAGAGTCTTGGTGACGTGCTGTAGGAAGAGCTGCTTGCTCCCGTCCATGACCCTGGCGCCGCCGAGGCCGAAGGGCCCGATGCCGGCGCCGAAACCTCCCATGCCGCCGATGCCGCCAATCTTGGACATGGCCACGGGGTCGCTGCAGGCGTTGTTGATGGGTAGCTTGAACTTGAAGGGGAACTCGTGCTGGCCGCCCTGGATCACGTAGCTCCCGCCGACGGAGGAGTTGCCGCCGAGGTCTTCTTCGTAGGTTGGGAAAACCTGGGCCACCCGGTAGAGGATCTTGTGGTTCTCGCTGGCGATGTTGCCGGGGCCGCCGCCGGAGGGCAGCAAGGGGCGCGCGCCATTTCGCTCGTCGTAGTTTTGCGGCAAGCCTAGGGCGGTCTTGGACTCTCCCTCGAGCTTGACGATGATGCCGCCGATCTGCTCCGGGCGGCTCAGGTGCAGCACAACGCGGCCGGCGAGCGAGTCGAGGTTGGTGTAGAACTCGGGCTGGTTGTCGAGCGCTATCCGGATCGACATGGCTATGTGTGTGCTCAGTCCACGTAGAACGAGCTGTACCGACCGCAACAAGTCCGGGAGGTTGCGAGTCGGAAGGGAGGGGCAGGGCGGGGTGGAATTTTTTTCCCCTTCTCTCGGCGTTTGCGTCAGGGACGAGGAAGCCAAGACGGACCGGATGGCGCGCGTGTGTACCTATGCGTGGGTGAGGGAGCGAGTGAGTGAGTGAAGGAAGCGGGGGGGGGGAAGTTGAGTTCAATCAAGCGGTGGAATGGCCCTCGGAAAATCAAATGAAATGAGGGTCGTCGGAAGGCCGGTCAAAGCCAAGAGTTTGACGTCCTGCGCGCGCCGGGCTTACCGCTACAGTCCGTACAGTAACAGCGGCGCTGAAGACAACCTAGGTAGTGTAGTGTATGTAGACTGCGGAAGGCCACAACCACGGACGGCAAACGTGGAGGCGACGTAAATGCGTGGCTTAGCCTCCTTCCAAGCCTCGTCGCTGGAGCTGAGTGACGGCGGATGAAACCAGTCACGGTGGCTACGTGGAGTGGATGTTCCCTTCCGTTCCGTACCGAACCGGGTAAGTCGGGGTTTCCAATGCTTGAGGCACTACCAGTACCTTGCCTCGGGGTCGTGGCATATAGTTGGGCAGTTAGGTTGGTGATGGTCCGTCAGGTAATAGAGTGGGAAAAGACGTTACGAATCACATCTGGGTTGTCTGTATTAGACTGTCAATTGATGTCATTGCACTCTGGCCCAATCACCTAGCTTCTGAGATTAAGCTATAAGGTACCTATTCCATTTGTCGTACTACAAGCACTAATGATTCTAAGCGAAGGTACCTACGTAGGCACCTAATAGTGTACTGTACGGATACTACAGGGTATGTACCTACTTTGGAAGGCAATTGCCCCACGTGCGGTGGCTTTTGGTCGGCCCGTGGGCACGTTGACCAAGGGACGTAGGTTATGCTCAGACCAAAGGTAGTCAAGTAAGACGTGATTATTTGTTACTCGACGACACTGCCTGCACCTCGGTGCTTCATCGCGAGCCTCTGTCGGCGGTACTGTGGCCTACATGCCAGCCGCTGCCCCGACTTCAGCTCCTGCCGAATGTCCTGCTTCTCCCCATCTTCGAGGCGTACGACGTACACGACCTCCGAAGCAAGCGTCCGGATTCGCCAGTTGCCAACTCCCAAAACGCCCAGATGTCGCATATGGTATCATTCCGGTACCCCAATGCCCCAAGCCAGAAGGGGAAAACAGCTGGACGGGGAAAAAAAAAAATTGAAAATCACCGCCTCAAAACCTGTCGTCCGAGGGGTGCCATGAACGCCTGACCCCGAATGCTACCGTCGATGCTGTCGTCGTGTTCCCCATGTCTCCCCTTTCGATGCTGCATCAGTCTAACTCGATAATATCAACAGCGGCCGCCTCCGCCGGCGACGGTCCTGTCCTGGCCCGCTTCGCTGGCGGTAGTGTGCCGGTTGCCGCTTCGTCCTCCTCCTCGTCGCCCGCCTCTTCCTCTTTGGGCTTCCAAGTCCCGTCCGCCGCTACGTATATCGTCTTCGTCTGGAGCTTTCCATCCTTCTCCAGCTTATCCCGAACGTCCGCCATGAACGAATCCATCTGAAGACTGTAGGGCCGGGCATCTCCGTCGCAGAGGGGGCACTTCCATTTGTCTACCATTGATGGTTCCGGCCCCAAGTCGTATGCGCTGCAGGTTCGGCGGCATCCGTCCCCCCCTGAATGCAGAGTGCACTTTGGTTTAGACGGCCTCGTCCCTAACCAGTTAGCAAGGTCGAAGCATTCCATGTGCGTGCATGTTGCGCCACGCACGGGGATCTGAAAGATGGTGGAACTGAACGGGTCGGCCAGATCGATGCTGAGGTGTTCGTCCGTGACAGCAATCTCGTCGTCCACATCAGTCTGAGAAGGCTTCAGACGATTCTGGATTGTGCTCTTGGTCGTTTCGGCGGGTCGCACCCCCTTCTGATTGACCATGTCCAGGATACGCCGGTGGCTCAGCGTCTCGATAACCTCAACGGCCATGAAGTATTTAAGATTTGGCCTCTTGCGCGAGTTGGGCGGTGGCGTTATGCCGACCAAGACAGCATTGGATCCTCGCACGACATACGCAGTGAGCTCTACCGGCTGGTGTTGTCCATTATGCTGCTTGCGACGGATCTTCATAACTTGCTTATTGATCGTGATGGAGATATGGTCGGGCCAATGCGCCTGGCCCGTGGCCCACGTTGATTCCGATACCGTCTTTTGCTCCGGCTCGCTGACCGGTAGCTCGCAGAGTCGAAGACGGTATCGGATTGATCCATCAAAGTATTGCGAGACGGGAATCTGCTCCCCTATAGGGAGTCGATTGGGGCACAGGTTGTCGAAATCCTCGTCCGAAACGGTGAAGTCCAGCCGGTGCAACTCACTACACGGCTCCGTCGCGATGGGGCCTGCTGCCAAGTTCCTGATTGATTGGTAATGCCTTTCGGGCTCCGGGTCGTCTTTGAGAGGGAGCTCAAGCGGCACTCGCCTCGGACTACGCACATCGACTTGATGCAGTGCCGTAGTCAAAGCCTTGGGTTCCCACGGATTGTGGGGCATCTGGTCGAGAGAAATGGTCTGTTGCGGTGGTCGAAACAGTCCACCCATCAGCCTCGGAGTCACGTCACGCGCAGACCTCGGCCGGGCCGTCGAATTTCTCGGGCTTGAAGAGGCCGCGTGCCGAAGTTCGGCGAAGTTCTGTTGCAGCTGTTGAGGGTTACCGTGGGTTGGCATTGGTGCTGTATGCGGCGTTTGGTGCATCTGATGCATATGAGGCGACATCATATTCGGCAAGTGCGTCGACATCATTGCTTGTCCTTGGCGCTGCATATTCATTTGACGCATGTTCTCGGCCTGTATAGATTGTTGATAATTCAACTGTGGATGGCTTATGTGCGGTGTCTGGATCCCAGCGTTGTGAGGGAAGTAGAGGGGTTGTCCCGCCGACAACGGATGACCTTGTCCAGTCTGAGGCGAATGTTGGGTGGGCGAACTGACCACGGGCATCGAAACCGACAAGCCGCCGGGGGGAGCTTGTAGAACCGGAGATGTCTGAGCCGGAGACTGCATCATTCTGCCCGCATGAGGCAGCTGTACGTTGGTGTTGAGAGGTGAGCCGGCCGGGGTGAGCGGTTGGTTGAGGTGACTCGACGCGAGCGGTAGACGTGCCATGTTTGGCTGCCCGAACATCTGCATTCCCCGATTCGGGACGTAATTATTGCCGAGCAGCGTGAACTGTGGCGGGGGGGGAGCGAAGTTGTTGGGAAAGCTAGAGGGTTGCTGGACAGAAGGTGAGGGATACAGTTCGAACCCTAGGATGGGAGCCCGGAGACCAGGCCCTGTGGCCTGAGGGTGGCCAGAAGAATGTCTCCGTGTCTGGTTCGTCATCTGCTGAGTGGGAGGGGCCGGTGGCCTGGGGAGCTGAGTTGGTGGTGGTTGTTGTTGTTGTTGTTGTTGCTGCTGTATGGCCGTTGGTGGTGGAGGTTGTTGTATGGCCGCTGGTTGTGGAGGTTGTTGTATGGCCGCTGGTTGTGGAGGTTGTTGTATGGCCGTTGGTTGTGGAGGTTGTTGTATGGCCGTTGGTTGTGGAGGTTGTTGTATGGCCGTTGCTGGCGAAGGTTGCAATTCACGATGTTCAAGAACCAGCTGCTTGTAACGAGCTATCAGCCTGTCCCTCCAAGCATTTCGCTCACCCGGAGACATTCGGCCATAGTCCGTTTTGGCATCAATCTGGAACAGCTCTGTCATCTTCTCAGCAATGGGTCCATCTGAAATGCCCATATGCCTCCGGGTGACTGTGAACAGAATTGGTTCAAGGACAGGAGAGCAGACCCTCAGCTGGGAACGCAGTTCATCAGAAAGAATTGGATACCCCCTGCCAGTAAGAGGCTTCATGCTGGGGATCACAGTCCTGCCCCAGTGTTCATGCAGGCCGTGCAGACAGACGGCAACTTGTCTGAGGTATTTCCTGTAGAAATCAGTGGCCCACAGACCTGAATTGGGGGCGCCTGGAAAGTTGGCGAACTGGAAGATGAAGGTTTTGTCCATGGTGTCATTCTTTCTGATTGCATTCTGCAGTGCACCAATGCCACGCTCCGCTACAGTAGGTTCAAGGCCAAGGGCAGTGTAGGCCGCATCCTTGCTGAAAGACCACACACAAAGAATCTGATGCAGTACAATGTAGAAGTTGTCACACAGATGAATGGCTTCTTTGAGCAGTCTGATTCTGGGTTTTGTGGTGCTGTCATCGGGTATGTTTCCAACATCTCGGATGATTTGCTCAAGCCGTATGGTCATGATGTCAGGGCGAAAACAGTCCAAGACGTTTTTGTGAATTGCTTGTTGATCAGCTGGCTGTCCCGGGTTGGTGTTGGTGGGACCACGTGGCGGAGCTTGCAGACGAGCTTGCCCAGTTGGTTGAGCCGTTGCTTGCCCTGTTGCTTGGGCTGTCGCTTGCCCTGTTGCTTGAGCCGTTGCTTGTCCCGTGAGGCTGCCATGTGTCGATGCCGGTGGCTGGCCCGTAGCTGACACAGCGTGGCTGCTTGGCGCATGTGTGGGATTGATGGCCGAGGGGGTCGAATTCTGGCTTCTACTGGGCCGGAGCTCTGGCATCGATGCCGGGCTTTGGCGGGCTGAGGATGACCGTGCCGTTGTGCCTCCAAGAGACGGCGAGGCTGCAGCAACGGAAGTTAGATCAATCCTTCTGTCCGGAGTGATGATCGGGTTGCCCGCGATAGCTTGGCTGACTCTCGTGACAACGGTCCCGGCAGCGCTTCCCGAGGTCTCCTCGCATTCAACGGGAGCAGGTTGTCTCTGATCGGCGCCCTCGTCGTCGCTGTTCAACAAAATAACCTGGTCGTGGCTTGGTGCTGGGCTTTGGTTCTCGGAATCTGGAGGCTGAAAGTAAGGTCGATTCGGTGGCGGTATCGGCGGGCTGGGTTGATCGGTCGGGGCCGGCGAGGGAAGAGCGACGACTATGCAATCACTGTGAAGCAATGGTCAGAGAGACAAATTCTTGGTCGTACGTTGAGTACACGGAAGAAGAAGCGGAAAGCAAGCATACGTCGGCTCTGTGGTGGGGTCTGACAAGGTCGCGGATTTTTCTTGCGAGCCGTCGGGATGTTGCGCGAGGCGGGCGGATGAGCCGCCTTGGTCCAAACGCGTCGTGTCTTGAGGTTGTTTTCGAGGACGGCCGCGACGCCGAGGTTGCGATGCGGCCGGGGCCTGGACAGCATGGTGTCCACGACGTGTGGTCGGCGGCATCGGCTTTGCGGTTGGCTGTTGTGCCGTCATCCACGATGGTTGACGTCCGCCCATCCAGGCGTTGAGAGTCTGGTTCGAAGCGGCGACTTGTGCACCGGCCCCAGAGCTGCCAATCAGATCCTGCTGGGACCCCTGAGGCCCCATATTGCGGGAGGTCGATAATCTAGGCGGCTTGCGGCGATAGCGCGGCGGGGTGGAACGAGTAGCTTCGACGAGACTGGACACCACGTTGGTCAACAAGCGAGTGCAAGGGCGAGAACTCGATGCGCACCATGAGGACGAGGACGACGTCCCGACCTGCTTTGGCAGAAGAATATCCTAATTATTAGTTTCGTGGGGTGAGTGTTGTTTTTTGTAGCCTCTCGAGGCCTCGTCGCGGGCGTGCGGCGTAGGGTAAGCCCCGCCACCAAGTTGTCTGGGAGGCAGGAGGCAGGAGACAGGAGGCAGGCACGATAGGGAAGTCGAGCAGGAGCAGATAAAGAGGAAGAAGAAGGCGCTGGTCGATGGCAGGAGGTCGCTCTTGCCGTTGCGCTGCAGGTTGTTCTTGCTGTTGTTGCCTTTACGTCGCACACTGCGAGATAGGTAGGCGTACCTTGGAAGGAGCAGTCGAGGGCAGCGCTCACTTCCTGCCTCCTCTTGCAGCCTGAACCTCGCTCTTGACGGGCAGGTGCTGCTCGATCCGTTTCGTCGGTCGACGTCGAGCTGTGGTTTCGACGTCTCCGGAGAGAGTCGCGAATCTCGGGCGCCGCCGACGTCGGGGGGTCCTGGGGCGTTACCCGTTTGACGACGCAAAAGGGGGAGAGTCAGACCCGGCCCACGGCGAGCGACGCAGTAAATAGCCAACGGCGAGACTCGAGCAGGACGGCTGGCGACAGCGACACCGGCGGCGACGGCGACGGGTCCTGGAATTCGGAGGACGTTGGGGAGGCTCTGTCTCGGTCGAGCCGTCTACGAAGGTTAGGAGGGCAGAGATCTGATGGCGCCAGAGACGTGCGCACGATATTGTAGCGCAGGTAGGTATTGTAAGGTTCCAGTTGTTGCGACACCCATTGCATAAGGTACCTACACTGCAACAGGTACTCCATGTCCAAACAAACAACACTGGACGGCAGTCAGGTCTGGATCTCTCAGCCTAACCACTGACAAGAAAATTTAGGGTCGGCCGGTCGGGTCGGATGGGCAAGGAGGTGTTCGCTGGGGCTAACGCTGCGACTGGGGAGGCCTTGGCAGAGGGTGGAGATGCTCTATTCCGGACTAGTCTTAGCGCCTCGCGATATGGTCGGGGCGATACCCAATTAGACCTAACGCGGTGGCCTGTCGGTACCGGGGTGGTGATGTAGGCACTTGGGGGAAATGAGGCACCTCTGTAGGCACTATATACACTGTACATGATAGTAGCTGGGCACCTCCAAGTCCTCCGAAAGGACAGAGGAAGTGAAGTTGGGTGAGCTTCGCCCATACGACCGCCTCGACTTCAGGTTGAATTCGTTTCTTCGGTACATATTACAGATAGGCTGCAGTTCATGTATCTGTTCACTTACCAAGTTGGAAGAGGGCAGAGGGAATACGAATGGGGCAAACGTCGTCACTAATTCGTTTGGTCCGTTCGTTGGACTGCGTGGCGACCAAGCAGTGGCTAAACGTGATTTCAGTCGCTGATGGGGGTGGATGATTTCAACACTTGGCAGACTACATGTGAGACGGTATACGGCAGGATTTTATCGTTGGCCTGTACTTTTGGGTCTCTGCAATACCCGAATCTCACGGGGACTGGTTTGCGAAATCCGCTATCCGTCTCCGTAGGCACGTTTCTGACTTCCACAGTCGCAGGACTATGGCAAAAGGAAATAATGCAGCGGCGAGAGAAGATAGTACCGTGTGTCCAGCACGGGCTGTGTCCAGCCGGGACACGGATGCTGCACTACTATTCAAACACTGGCTGCTATACATGGCCAGTTCCCTAAGCACCACTGTCCACAACAGGGGCAAAAACACGGATTTCGACACAGTTCGAGCCACAAATTCAAATAGCAAGATCGAAACCCCTTGCGAATGACTCATCGAATGAGGATAAAATGAGAGCCAGCAAAGCCGTGAAGCCTGCAAAACTTCCAGTTATAGGCCGCCGTCCCGCGGACGGCATCCCATTGCGTTGACATGCCAATGTGTTATCCTATATATAGGGCTTCAGCGCGTGATGGGTTTCCAATGTCTTCTCCGTGTTTCTTCCTCGCCGCATTGTCATTCCCTTGAATCCACATAGATTCGACAACAAAGGAACCAGACAGTGACAAAGATGTTGAGTATTTACAGCCTTTGTCCCACGTCGCAGGGGGTCAGGGCGTTTGCTTGCCCAAGACTGCACCTATTATCATTTGTACATGGAGCGGGCACCCATCCAGCAGTTCAGGACCGGTTTACTCTCTGCCCGTCCGCCCAGTATTTTGCTGGATGGAACCGAATGCCCATACTGTTTGTTGGTGGTGTTGTTGTTGCTGCTGTTGCTGCTGCTGCTGCTGCTGTTGTTGATGGGGAGCAAGGATGGCTTGCTTAAGGTAGGACACCAACCAAGGTCCCGAAGGCTCGGATTAGCAACGTGAATTCCCAGGAGCGAAAACGTGTAACCAGCTTGGCTTGCATTCGTAGGCATCTGATGAGGGGCAGGCCGTACCGGTTTGTAGAGTTGCTATATCAGAACTGAAAGGCCTCGGGCTCGAAATCCGCGAGCTGCTACGGCCTTCAAAACTAGTAGTGTAGCTCCGTACAGCAACAATCATGGTAATAGGAATACAGATACCATAAATATCAGTAGATCAGGTCATGTAGTCGATATTGGTTACGGTGTCCTTGTGGTTTGCTTCTTACATAGTAAACAATTAATAGGTGAGTTGTAATAATCTTCTAGATGGTTGCCGTAATACAAACGTGAATAAGTAACCCCAGATAGTTACTAGTTAAATAGTAAGTGTGCAGTGAGCTATTGACTAAACTATACTTTTAGGGGTAGCAGTCAACTTAACAGTGCGTTACAAGGAAGAACTCTTTGGATCTGCGACCTTTGCTGCTGCTTGCGAATGAGAAGGAGATTGTTGGCTCATCAATGTTATCTCAGATACTGGAGTCTTCGTTCCTGTAGGAATCCGAGCTGCCACAATCGTGGAGTTCCTCCTAGCAGTGTTCCGCTGAATGAAGTGTCGAGTTCTTTCTGCCGTGAAAAATCTTGAGAACTTTTTCATACTTCATAGGTGGTCTGCAAAAGACAGTCAGCAAGCAGATCTAGCTCTTGGGGCTGACTTCCAACGAGGGGTGACAACTTGCTTCGCAAGCCTGAACGATTTCCAAATAGAACGCTTGGGGTCGACGCTCAACCAGAGTCAGTCAGTCGCTACCGAATGATGCGGCTGGAACTGCGAGAGACCATGAGATTCATAGCTCAGAAGTTTCGAAGCTGAGGTCATTGTCAGAAATTTACGAGCAGTTCGGACCACTTTGGTACGAGGCAGCAGCCGTGTAAAGCCGTCCGTGGCTGGACGGGTGGCTCAACCAGATCTAAGCCGACGTTGATGCACTCATCGCTCGTGGTCAGCAACCCCCAAGCGTGACAACTATCCTACTCTACGTGACACTACTCAGAGACCGCCTGTAAGACATGAAAGGCCCTTCGCCACTCTAGCTGTGGCAATGATTCCGTAGCTGATGGGAGTGGCAGAGCTTTGGGGCAGTGACGGGCAATCCCATCGGATACTCGCCGCCACTACCATATACGTACTATGTCTCGGCTCTTTACTCGTTTTTCAGCTATTTCGGCATTGTTAAACCTTCACCACCAGGGCTGGTTTTGGGCGGCCTGGCATAAATGTCAAGGTCCTCCGATTCTAGATTCTCTTGGGAGAGCAAGTCATACATCGACGTCAAACCCAGTGCCCTGGCGTAAATCCATCCCACATAGCGCTTGTCGGTGCCCTCAACAAGCGGAAACCCCCGCTTCTTCTTCGGGACATCTTTGTGGCTAGGCGTCCACCGGCAATCAACCAGAACAATGACCATTGGTGGTCTGCTGTACGGGGTGATCTGTCCCATGACGTCTCCTTCGGAGTTCTGGAACTGCTCGAGCGTGTCGAGGCACTTCTGGTCCACGTACAGACAGTACCGGAACCGAGTTATCGACCCGGCAGGCAGAGGGTTTTTGACACTTTCGCAGGGCTGGTTGGCGATGTGCTCCGAGACCCAACCGGCGAAGTGGCTCCTCACGTCCGCCTTGGAGGCGTTGTCCAGGCTGTCGCGATCCTCAATGACGTTCCACTGCAGATACTTTTCCAGGATCTCGGCGCGCCCGGCACGCACCAGATCGTTGAGAGTGTTCTTCTTTAGCTGCGCCAGGTAGTTGTTCCAGAGGTCGTCGTCGCCGTAGGCACAGCGATATATGGCATAGCCCCATTTGTGATAGCCGGTCCGGATCATGGTCAAGAAAAGCCATTGAAGCTCGCGGAATTAGGGGTCCCAAGGTGCAGACGACATGTCCTCGAGCGTTTGGGCGTCAAATGTCTTTTTTTGGCGGGTTTGAGTGGGATGGGCATGTTGGCGGCGGCGGGGCGACGATGCGCGAAGTGGCTGACTGCAGTTGAAAATGAACATTCTGAGCGGTTTCGAAGGCAGATGGACGGCAGACAATGCGGAGGCCTCCTCCTTAGGGACAAGACCCTTAGAAAAGTGCTCATCTGGACTGTTGAGGAGGGCATACCGAACTTACACGGATGGATGGCCGTTTGATCTTGTATTCAAGTATGGAAGGTCCCTTTGTTAGTGAAGTGTCGGCTATCTACATAGTCGGTTCTTGGGCTCACTATGTACCATAGTAAAAGAGAAAGCTCCACCACCTAGGTACAGACGTGGACTGGGGTACCTAGCCATGAAGTGACGAACCTCTCTTCTTCACCTCCACCCGCAGGACTATGTCATTAAAACGCATCGTCTCTCATCCGTTCTACCCATTTCACCCAGTATCAACGCGGTTAATGAAAGAAAAAAAAAGAAACCCCCCCCCAGAAAACCCCGGTGTGTGAAATCTCGCCAGCTCGTCGACGGGATGTGTTTGGGGCCGTAGAGTCCAGCATCACCTTGCCGAGCGTTGTTTACCGAAGGCGAAGGCCATTGGCAGATTAAATTTGCGTATTCGCGCAGAGGTCAGCGGGGGGGGCCCGGCTCTTAACACTAGGCTACCCCTGCTGAGATGGGGAACCGTCCGGCGCGCGACGCGATCCACCGCACCTTTCTCATCGTCGCCACGAGGGAACGTCCTGGTTGCCCTGGGCCTTTCGGTGCGCGTTTGGTCTTGCGACTGGGCCATGGCGAAACTCGCAGACCAGGACCTGCCATTATGATGGCATGCAATGGGAGGCCCGGAGTACGGCGCCCTGGCAACGGGAGAAACGCGAGCCTACGCAAGCAAGCAGGCGGATGAAGAGTTCCCCCACGGCGTGTGTTTGATCACGGGGAAGGGGTTCTCGTCTCGTGCGAGTTCATTCGCCATCTGCGCCTCGCAAGCAGTGAACTCTGCCATCTCCCACATCGAATCCGGACCTAACTACAAAGGTGTGTCCTGCGTAATATCACAGCTTCTAAGGCTATACTAATGTAAATTGTAAACATACTACTACTACTTGCCAATTTGGGGTGGGTAATACGGTCAGGTCAGTCTTTTACGGAGGTATGAAAAAGGTCGGGCATCCATATAGTCAGTACGTACTGGTAGATGTAGGCACCTAGGTAGTGAGGGGAACTTTACTTGGGTTGAGACGTTTCTTCATCATCGGTCATCCGATGTAAAGAACGCACGAGTTCTCATTGTTTCCCGTGCCGCCCTCACCTCGCCTTGCGCCGACCTAGCTACCTAGGCAAGTACTACTATGCATGTAAAAGCTCTTGGGTTGTCCGCAACTCTGTATTAATCCCACGTGGGATCATTGCGGCCATCCCCTCAACGACGAGCCCGCCCGGCCGAACGCAGCTTCCAACCGCGAGCTCTGATCTCGGTCTGATCCCCCCCTCCGTACCTACCTAGGTAGGTAGGTAGGTAGGTCGCCATCTCACCCCGCCTCAAGGAAGGCGGGTAGGTCCAATACCTAACAGAGCGTACCTGCCTACCTACTTTTACATGCCTAGCCCGCGACGTAGGTAGGAGGTAGGAGCCAACGAGAGGTGCTTGCCTTACAGGAACAGGAACGGGCCACGGACGTTCCCGCCCCTTCCCCCTTGCGCAGCACCACGACCTGACCTGGCATCGCCAGCTGCGTCACACGGGCCACTGCCGACGACGACCCCTTTGGGCCCTTTCGCTTCCTCCTCCACAGTGTCTCCGACGGGACCCATTCCTGCCGTCTGGGAATTCTGTCGGCCGGCCTTCTCGTTTCCCAGGACACCACTTATTTCGCTTCCAGTGCGCCGCATCCATCCTTGCCGACTCGAAACCTCCATCGCGGTCCTGTTGCCGGCCTGCTTGGCTCTGTGCGTTTCTCGGCACCGCCTCCGGGTCTCGTACTGAAGAATTGGACGTCGGGGGAGACGGTACGATTAGGCTTCCTACGGGCTTCCCTCTGCACCGCTGGGGGTAGTATTGTACGGCGCAGCGCACGTCACGTCAGTCAGACTCGACCCCCTCAGGAATGCGTAAACAATCCACGTCGCCGTCCAAGACAACGACCAAGACACCTGGCAGCTCGAGACTTGCGTAGATACGACACCGTCCGTACTTTACGGATACTTACCTAGGTGCCTCTCCTATTACAGATACGTAGATACCTTAGGTATCTAGGTAGTGTACCGCCTCGGCCAACAGCCGGCAGCCACCAGCCGCCAGCCAGTAAGCCGAACCTGCATGGAGGGCCAGAGAAGTGCTTGTGCAGGTGCAGGACCAGGTGCAGCGCAGCGCAGGGCAGCGGCTCCTGGACCTGAACGTGGACGACGTCCCCAGCGCCGTCCATGCGCCTTCCCTCTGCGTCGCAATGATCCAATAGCCTCCGTCCACGCCAATTCAGTGTCCCCCAATCACATCTCACAGCGCCGTCTTGAGCAACTCCAACCTCTCCCGCTCTGCTGCGCTGCTGGACCGAGTCGACCAGGAGGAAGGAACCTTTTTTTCTTAATTATTTTTTCTTCTATCAGTCTTTCCTTCCTCCCCAGACTACTTGCCCTATCCATCTGCCGGTCTTCACCACTCCGGCGGACGATCGGGTCGGATCAGCTCAGCTCAGTTCAGCTCAACCAAGATCGAAAAGAAAACAGTCTGTCGGAAACGGAGGGACGACAGGGAAACACGACCTGGAAGGGGACGAAATCAAATCATCAGAGGACACATCGGGAGAAGAGACCAGGGAAAAAAAAGAGACATAACACAACACAACATCCACTGTCGCTTTTTTGGGGGCCATCGTCAAATCCGAACCACTTTCGCCTCTTCTCCTGCTCTCTCGCCTCTCCCTGACGAGTACCTGCCCACCACCTGGAACCAGCATCCACACCCCCTGGTCGCCATCATCTCACCAGACCCTCACTTCTCCTCATCTTATCCGCCCGCTGCAGTCTGCCAGTCACTACGGTACTACACTACTGCGCACACTTACCATACCTGGTCCCAGTTGCCGAACGACGACTGTCAATCCCTGGCGGCTGCCACTTTTTTTCTTCGCTTCGCTCACATTGCATTCCGCCGCCCCCCGGTCGTACGTCGCACCCCAAGTCAACGCGAGCCCAGGCCAGGCTGCCCAGCCAGCTCTCCGTCTCCTATGTATTGATCCCGTCACAACTCCTCTCTCCAGCAAACGCCACCCGCATCAGTCGCGGCGCCAGGCATCGCATCGTCGGCATCATGGCTGCTCCGAAGCCTGAAGTTGGCGATATCCTTCTCGTCATACGTGAGTCCAACCGTCCCCTTCTCGCCCTCGTTCCCATCCTGAGCCCACCCGCCCGCGTCGTCCCGCTCCTTTGCGTCGGCGTGTCATGCAACCTCGTCCTCTCTCTCCCCCGCCTTGGACACGACCTGCCCCCGATGCCCGCCTTCGCCGAGCTGACCCATTCCTCCCACAGATGACTTCGTTGCTCGCAGTTCCGACGAATTGAGTTTGGCTAAGGGCGATCGAGTCGAGCTGATCGAGCGAGACGATGAATTTGGCGATGGATGGTTTTTGGGCAAGCATCTCGTGAATGGCAACAGCGGCCTGTTTCCCGAAGGTAAGTTGGTGTCGATTGTCGCCTCAGCAAACGACGCGCAGCTAATTGTGCCTCTAGTCTACACGAGGCCTGCTCCCAAGACGGCACCTACGAATAACTTCTCCAAACCTCTGGCTACGTTGCCCGAGGTGACGAACGAATCGAAGCAAACGGCCGCGGCACCTCCGATCGATCAAGTAGCCGACACGCCCTCCCCTCCGCCGGCATCAGTGACCCCAGCCGAATCGATAGCTCCGGTTACCCTTCCTCTCAACAATGTGAAGCAGGAGGTTCCCCCCGCCGAGAGCGCACCCCCCATGGCGAATGCGGCACCAGTCTCCCTGGGCCGCCTGAACACCAATCAAGATTATGTCCTGAACGAAACCCTCAACGTTATTGACGAACACATCACCGACTTGCGATCCGCACCTAGCAACAGCGCCCTCCGCGCCCCTACCACCGACTCCGGAAGCGAGTACAGTGCCCAGCTCGATCATCGCATGTCCTACATTCATGGCGAGGAGACGGATGAAGAGGAGGAGGGTATGCACAGCAGGACCGAAGTGGAGGCTTGGTCGCCCGATCAAGTCGCCGAGTATCTTTTTACCGTCGGCGTGGAGAAGTCGCACTGCGAGGTCTTCCGAGACCAGGAGATCACCGGCGAAGTCCTGTTGGGCATGGACCAGAGCTCCCTGTTCATCAAGGCTTTTGAGCTGGGTTCCGTCGGAAGGCGACTCAAGACGTGGCAGAAGATCAAGTCGTTGCAGGACGAGTGTAACAACGTGGGTATTGCAACCAGACGGACCACGCAGACTTACGGCAGCGATGTTGGATCGGAGGATGCGAGGCGGTCGCGAAGCCGGGCGGACACCCTGACCAACTCGATGCCTAGGATGACGCCGATCGACGACCGGGCCATGTCGCTTTCCAGCAAACGCCTGTCCTTCTCTCAAACGCCCAGATTGGACACCGCATCCCTCGTCTCGCCCGTCTCGCCCATCACAGACAGCCCTACCCGTCCGTCACACATGAAACGGCCGTCTGCCGCATCTGTCAGGGATCTGCACCATTCTCGTCGACACTCCTCGTCGACCGACTTCCGTTTGACGGGCACGACCATGGGCAACGCCGTCACGCCGAAGCTGGCGACGAGTGGAACGTTCCCCCAGACAGAAGCGCCCCATAAAAAGCAACCTTCTTTCGACAGGAACTGGACCCTCGGGAGCGCCGTTCAGCGACCGCTCTCGTCTACTGGACTCCAAGACATCATGCAGCAGTCTGGTCTTCACGCCCCGGAGTCTGCCATCGACAACGATCGCGGATACTTTAGCGGGACTGAGGTCGACGGTCGCCGCCGCAACGTGCTCAAGAAGCGCGATAGCACCGCGAGTCACTCCAGGAAGCAGAGCTACGCCGACGAGCAGAGGGTCCGCAGTGCCACTGCCATTTCGAGACATTCTAGATTCGGTAGTGTCGACTCGACGCGTGAAGGAGTCGCTTCGCCAGCGGCGCAGAAGTACTACGGCCTACAGTCCACCGCTCACCGAAGGACTGCTTCCACCAGCACCACCCAGTCTGCGCGGCCAGCGCCTCCGGTCAAGGATACCGGCGCCCCAAGCGTTACGAAGCTCGACGGAGCCACCCGCGACTCTCCCGTCCCGCAGTCGCCCGCATCCCGGCAAGGCAACCATGCTGAGTGGCTCTCTGCTGTAGTCAAGCCGTCGGTAAAGGTCACAGGACTGAGGGCCATTTCCGACTCAGTGTCTGGAGACCGCAACAAGATGGCTTCTCCCGTCGACTCTCCCCTGAAGGATTCGCCTCTGCCCTCGCCCGCTAGAACCGGCTCGAGTACACCTTCAGCTGGGCCGAGCTTTGAGCTGGATTCTCCCGACACTGCCAAGAGCCCCAGCACTGCAACTACAGTGGCAAGCAAGGGCAGCCGGAAGAAGGGCAAGAAGGAGACCAGTGCCTACCAGCGCGGCCTGGCGAAGGTCAGACCTGCAGAGGCAGTCAAAGATGCAGACTATAGTGGCTGGATGCGCAAGAAGAGCTCTAATCTGATGACAACCTGGAAGCCCCGGTTCTTTGTCCTCAAGGGCCGCCGTCTGGCATACTACTACTCAGAAAATGATGACCAGGAGAAGGGACTCATCGACATCTCCTTCCACCGAGTTCTCCCTGCCGACAACGAACGACTCACTGGTCTTCATGCCACCCTCACTGGTGCGGGCACAGCTGCAGCGCGTGAAGCCGACGCCTCAGGAGAGAAGGGCGATGATGCCATGTTCATCTTCAAGCTGGTCCCCCCCAGAGCAGGCTTGTCCCGCGCTGTCAACTTTACTAAACCAACTGTTCACTACTTTGCAGTACCGAACCTGAAGCAGGGAAGGTTGTGGATGGCGGCCCTCATGAAGGCCACCATTGACCGAGATGATACACAGGCGATAACAACGACGTATCAACAAAAGACCATTTCCCTTGCAAAGGCCCGACAGATGCAACACCGCCCACCTGCACTGATGAACCTCGAGGAGAACTCGGGCGAGGAGAAGAAGAGGAGAGTGCCGGAGAAGAAACACCCTGATGTGTTTGGCATTTCATTTGGCGACACAGACAGCGGGGTTTCCGGCCTGGAGAAGCCCACCGTCAAGATGGAGCCCGTCAGTGCGCGGAAGCTGGCTTTTGAGTCAGAGAACAACGGTGTAGCTGGAGCACCTCCCCAGAGTGCTTAAGCTAGTGATCGTGTTCACACCCCCCAATTGGGTTCCCTTTCCTTCCCTTCTTGTACCATGGAACTTTCTGTATATACCTTTGTCATGTATGAGGGACACGAAATCCGCATAGGGGCGGCGTATCTGGGATTGCTTGAGGAGAGAGCCAAGAGTTCCAGCAATGAGGATGGTGGACTGGTCATACGAGCGGATAATTTTCACAGACACGCTGGCTGTTTCCTTTGTCTTTAGCTTTCCTTTTTCGTCTTTCTCAGCCAATGAGTCATCTCGCTGAGGCCAAAGACCTCTCTGTTAGGGCAGCACAACATGAGGCTGTACAAAAGCAGACAGAGGAGGAGGCTTTGGAGGTCCAGGGAGAAAGAGTCTTGATGACCAGAGGCGATGGATGCTGACGAATGGAGTTGGCAATAAGGGGCCTACTTTACCCCTCAATAGGGCATGCCTCCAGGAAGGAGGATATGCCACGATAGTGGATGATAATCGATCAATTTCTTAAACTTGATTGGCCTGCAAGGTGTGGTGTAGAGAGTTTCTACAAAGTCCTGTCATGAAGTGTCTACATTACGGGACTGGGTGAGATCAGGGCATTTCACCTCAAGCACCTTCTCTTCGTAACTAATCTCTCTCAGGATGGGACATGTTGGAAATTTTAAATGACAAACACGAGGTACTGATGAGACGGCACCAAAACGAAACACCCTTCTCATATGGGGATATGGGCAAGCCAGCCCAGGCGTGTTTCGAAATCCCTTATTGCCTCAAGTTCAACCTGCTGGTAGGACTCATCTATGGTCCACCCGGTTTGAGTTCTCTCCTCTCACACTTCAACAGTCGCCCTACCGTCAGCTGTAGCTTGAGTCTAGTCCATCAAGTCAGGCATGATTGCTCCCGAAGAACAGAAATAGGAGGTAATTCTACGCTAGAACCTGTTCTGTTCATACCGATAAAAACTACCTGAGTAGGTAACTTCTGCTACATGACAACTGAGCCGATACTTCCACAGATGCTGGCCTTGACAAAATGGCAAAACATGCTGTTCTAATTAACCTACCTACCTACCTACCTACCTACCTACCTACCTACCTACCTACCTTGCCTACCTGCCTACCTACCTTGCCTACCTGCCTACCTACCTTGCCTACCTGCCTAGGTAGGTACCTAGGTAGGTTGATACCCTGAATCTGGCCTACTACCACTTTCAGCTTGCAGAGGAAGGAGCACCCTCATCAAGGACAAATAACAACAAGAAGATTTTTTTGTTAGTAAAAGAGACCAGAAGAGGACCAGCTGGTGCACACAATTCAACGGTTTTATTGAACAGCATGGCGAATTTTCCATGGCAGGACTAGCACCACAAACTTATTTACATCTCTTTGAAGGATGAGAGAGAGAGTCTTCTTGCCCAAGTTTCACATTGCATCCCATCAGCATTTCTTATGATTGTTGGTTGGTCTATAGTCATTCTTTTCAGTGCTTGTCATATTCACCAGCATAGCTTCAAGTTGATCAGCACCCCATTGCCCCTAGATGGACCGGCTTGACCCTGACGACAGTGGCTCACGGAAGCCTCAGACTGGCGCAGAGAAAGGTGTTTTGGACCTAAAACACCCTGTCTCTCGATTTCCCGACAGCTTTTCTGCCAACCTTGATCGCCAAGCCTCTTCTTTTAGCTTCCAGGATTCCCAAACTGGAAACAACCAGACTTGCCCCCCTCCACTTCCTGAGAATCAGAGCATCATACATCGCAAGCGAGACGTCGCACCGGGCAACAAACCAGAGCTGCCTACCCATCGCAATCGTCAGGTTTCCGCAGCTTCGTCGGTAAAGGCCATGGTCGCAAAGATTGAGGCCGAAGGCGAGGAGTCCTTAACGCTGATCGAGAGGGACTCCAATGAAGTGCAGACGCTCTAGGACGGCGTTCGCACTTCTATTGACATCCCGGATGAAGAGATCGATGGTGGTGACGCTGCGAGACTGACAGAGAAGAAGGCTAAGCAGGAGAAGGCGGGTGTTGACCGTCGCTGCCACGAGCGCGTCAACACCGCTCACGCCGACAGCCGACTTTTCAGCCTCGAAAACAACAAGTCCAACCACGAGCTGTTTTACACTGGCATCAAGAAAGCAGAGATTGTGTCCGGCCTTGGCAGCGAGAAGCAGACTGTTGACAAGTTCGAAGAGGAGGCCTACGCCGCCCGCTCCATTGCGTGCCACACCCTCAAACCAGCTCCTCTTCGCCTCCCGTCTCGTACGAAGCAGCCAGCCATTGGAGAGAACAAGACCGACGTCAAAGCCCCCCTGCCCCTCAACTTCAAGCCCGCAGTCGCTCTTCAGCCGAACACTCACAAGAACCGCATGATTAGCGGTGACTACCAGGCTACCGTATTCAAGTCCTACGAGACCAAGAACAATCGCTCCGCCAGCGCTTCGCAGGTCGGTGCCATCAACTTCAGCCGCCCCAAGACGCAGCAGCCTCAGAGCCAGATCGTGCATGGCCCGTCTGGCACCAAGGAGAATTCCACTTTCAGTGTCGACAAGAAGGCTTATACACTTCCTACTTATGCCAGCAAGGATGTCTTCAGATTCAGTCCCAGCAAGATGGGCGCAAGCCAGGCGTCCGACGACATCGACAAGGAGAATATTCAAGACTTCTCCAACACCAGCAAGCCTCGCTCGGTCGACGCCTGTATCGCTGCAGAGGCGGGAATGAGCAAGGTCGATGTCATTGAGGCTCATCAATCGCAGGCCCACGAAGCCAACCAGACCATGCAGGGTCAAAATCGCCACAGCTACACCGCCGACGAGTACCAGGATCTGATTCAAGGCGACTTTGAGCGATTCAGTCGTGACTCGCCTGAGAAGCAGCGTGGAAACCAGGCTCCCGTTGCTCCATCTCTCTCCCCCACTACAACAGGACAGGGTGATATCGTGCCCCAGACCATCGTCTTCAATGGCCAGTTTCCCCAGCCCCAGCCGCTGGCTGGAACCCGGGCCGCGGGTGGTTCGAAACTGCCCCCTACCCCGTCCTCCAACCAGTCTACGGATTTGGACTCGGAGATGGGTCGAAAGATGGCAATGCTCGACGACTTCTTCGACGAGAAGAACGACGAGGTCTACGACAATCTCGGCCCAGACTACGGCCCCGAGCAGACGCAGCCCTGGGATGACCCCAACTGGAACGAGGACGTCCTTGCCTACGGCTACGCCAGTATGAAGACCAACTACGACCCCTTCGTGGACGAGGGGGACCCCGTGCCGCTCACTCGCGCGCAGCGCCGCGAGGTCCTCCACTCTTACGGCATGACCGAGGCCGAGTACCCCGCCCCTCCGGCTGGCTATCCCACACCGTCCGGCGTGGCTGAGGGCTCCATTGCGCCGCCTTGCCCTACCCGACCGCCCCCGCCCATCCCGATCCCGGGCGACGGAGAGGCTGTCCAGGTTCAGAGCCTCCGCAGTGGTCCCCGCCGATTCCAGCGCGCGGCGACTGCTCCTTCGGCCCCTGGCAGGGAGAGCCCCGCTGCTGGCTACGATGCAGACTGGTTTTAGGCAGCTTGCTATCTCTGGTTTTTTCTCGGTAAATGTGCGTCGTCTTGGTTCAGCCGCCAAAGGAAGGAAAGGAAACAAAGACTGTTGTGCGAACTTTTCCAGCCCGTCTTTGGCTTGGGGTTTTGGTACACTGCCCGGTTGGCTGATTGGAGTGGACGGATGGGTGGCTTGGAATGTCTCCCAGCTTCTGATTTCTCACCTTCTGGTTTCCGACCTCTTTTGCGTTTTCTTGGTTCTTCTTGCTTTCTATTGTAAGTGTACATGCAAACTAGGTTCTTCATGGGTTGGGATCCCAGTCGCTAGGGGTTGATTTGGTGGCCAGAAAACTTGCCATTGAGTCTTCAGACATGTAGCTTACAGTGAAAAGGAGAGATTAGCTACGTCGTCAGGCCAATTGACTGCTGAATGAAGCCATAGAAATCTTCGATAAGTGCTTTTGATGATGAACCATCGCTGGAGCTCAGAGGTGCAGTCGTTGCGGCGCACAGACCATCTGCAGCTCCACACATGCTGGCACCGCCGGCATGCTCCGTGTCTTCTGAGGGTTCCACGTTGCTCAAAGTGTCCCACATCCCCTGCCAGCGGACCAAGGGGAACACATCGCAGCTGGTTGATAACCGGTCTCCCAACATCTCGACGACGACAACAGCGACGACCACGAAGACGACCCGACCCGAACCGAAGACCACGACGCCAAACGAAACCGCCAAGATGGACCCCTACTCCGCCGAAGGCGAACTGATCAACATCCACAACCACTTCCACCAGGGCCAGTACCAGGAGGTCATCGACTACGACACCTCGTCCCTATCCCCCGAGAATGCGCTGCCCGCGCGGGTCCTGACGCTCCGCGCCCGCGTCGCCCTGGGCCAGGCCGAGGACGTCCTCGCCGACGTGCAGGGGGAGAAGGAGCCCGAGCTGGTCGCCATCGGCGCCCTGGCCCAGAGCGCGCTGGGCAAGGAGGACTCGGCCGTCAAGACGATCGAGAAGCTCGCCGCGTCCGACGCCGACAACGCCACCGTCCAGATCGTCGGCGGCACCGTCCTGCAGGCTGCGGGCAAGTCTGAGGAGGCTCTCGCGCTGCTGTCGCAGCACCAAGGAAGCCGTGAGTGTGCGACGAGCCTTAAGGGGATTGGGCCTTGCTGACTTGGTTGTGCGCAGTCGACGCCGTCGCCCTGATCGCCCAGATCCACCTCCAGCAGAACCGAAACGACCTCGCGCTGAAGGAGGTCACCGCCGCCCGGAGGTGGGCGCAGGACAGCCTGCTGGTCAACCTGGCCGAGTCGTGGGTTGGTCTGCGACAGGTAACGACCACGCGAAATCTCCGGGGCGAAGGACACACAAGAATGCTAAGAAGTTTTGACGCAGGGCGGAGACAAGTACCAGCAGGCCTTCTACGTGTTCGAGGAGCTCGCGCAGGCGCCGGCGACCTCGTCGGTCGCCACCCTCGTCGCCCAGGCCGTGGCGGAGCTGCACCTCGGACGGACGGAGGAGGCGCAGGCCGCCCTCGACCAGGCCCTCCAGAAGAACGGCAACTACGCCGAGGCCATTGCCAACCTGCTGGTGTTGACGGTGATCACGGGCAAGGACCCCAAGGAGTTTACAGAGTACGTTGACTGTGACCCCCCCTTTTTGGATTGGACTAAACTACGGCGGGCGGCGTGCTGACCACGGTGGGGAAAAACACAGGAAGCTCAAGGCGGCCGACCCCAAGCACCAGTTCCTCGCGGACCTGGAGGAGAAGAGCGCGCTGTTCGACAAGGCGGCGACCAAGTACAGCGCCAAGGTGTCGGCATAGGCTGGCGAGGGGGAGGGGGTTGATGTCCGGCTGATGAGGCATAATGTTAGGCGTACGGTTTATTAGAGGAACGCTCTCGAAAGGGATTACAAACGGCTCGGGGAGAACCGAAAAAAAGCGCAATCGAGGCCACCCGAATTATTACTTTTCCACTTGAAGATACCCATCCGTCCTCGCTTTTCCCGCTTGCTCTCCCAAGAATCCGTTCCAAAGAGAGAAAAACCGAGACGCTCGCCACGCGCGCGGCCCGCACCAGTGATCAGCAGGGCTCGAATGGCCCATGTCTCTCGCCGTCTAGGTCTGGACGGCTCTTGATTCCGGGGCCATATGCGTGTCTGGTTTCAACCTGGAAGCTCCGAGGATGCCAAGCGAGAAGACAAGGCCGGTCGATCGAAGGTGCACTGAGGCGATGGGCCCCGGTGGCTTTTGGGGACGGGGGATTGACATCATGGCCTACTGAATCCTCACTAGCACCAGAAATTTTGACCTGAGTCAGATCGTGGGCGGCAGAAAATCGAGGGCAGCACAGTGTTTTAGGGCTTACAACCGTCAACCAACCAACCCTTTTACGGAGAGAATTTTCCGGTGGCTCGGGCCCTGGCTGACAGACAAAGAGCTGTCCGAAGTCAAGTCGCCACTATCTTCTGCGTCCCAGCACGGCCTCCCGCCTGGCTGGCATGGGCCTTGTGGGCGAGGGGGCGGGAGGGCGTCGACGGTGCCGTGCGTCGTTGGTCGATGCTGCGGGTTCAAAGGAGGACTTTGGGGACCACAGGAAGACTGCACCTCGCCGCGAGGTTGCCCCATGACGATGTCGAGGGCACTTACTGTAAGCAAAAAGCAACTCATGGGGTTTGACGCGGTGCCTCCATCGTCATCGTTCCAGGGTTGGTCAACATTGGCATTCAAGCTTCACGGAAGAGGGCTGGAGAGGGACGAGATGCGGGTGAGGACCATCGATAAGAATCCTACGGTGACTTTGTCCCTCACCGCCACGGCAGCATGGGATTGTCGAGTGCCCAGGCAATTGCAGGGCGTAGCGAGACGGCCGCAGGCCAGGCGAATAATACGCCCGTACCCGTTGCTACTCCGGACCGGATGGGGGCAGAAGGGCTGGTCGATGAGGCTCCCGCATTCGCGTCAGCATCCCCGGCCTCGTTCGTTTCGATCTGGGCCCCCCCCCTTTCACAATGCATATGCAGGACTCCATGGGCTGCGTCTAGATGGGCCGGAGCGCAGGGACAGCGCAGCTGTGTGAACTGTGAAGGCTTAAGGCAAGTGAGAGTGCAGACCGACCTGCATGTAGTAGTAGTAGTAGTAGTAGTAGTAGTAGTAGTAGTAGTAGTAGTGTAGTGGTGGCAGTAGTAGTAGCAGTGGCACCCACTTCTGGGTGTTCGTGAGCCCCACCAGGGACGGAATGACATCATGGCTTGGATTTCGCGATTGCCCATGCGCCAACCAAATCCCACATGCTCTCCAGGCAGTGCTTCCTTCCCCCGTGTCGAAAGCAATGGCCATGTTTCGACTGTTGCACGCATCATGGACGCCAACAGCCAGCAGACAAGGTGACAAGGTACTAGTGTAGGTACTCTAGGTACTGGGGTACTTACCTAGATTGCGCTACATGCAACGACGTTCCTCTGCTGGCATCTGATCGACCAACTATCTTTCTGACCTTTTTGCATGCTCCTCTTCCATCGGATCCCACTTTCTCTCTCTCTCACTCATCAGGAGTACTAAATGGGCGCCAGGGGGCTGGAAACTCCGCCCTCGGCAGCATCGTGTCGTCAGCCCCATGTCTGTCTCCATCGCTGTTTGGATGCGGCCGGACCGGGCTGCTGTTCGTCTGTCTGGCTGGAATGTTCTATCTGCTCGCTCGCCTTTGGGACGGATGTCTCATGTCGCCTCCCGATCCCCTGCTGGACCGGCGGCCCCTCCGCCGGCCGAGGTATCGGGACTCTGCACCAACTATCGATCGACTTTTCCCCCCCAAGATATGGAGGAGAATCGGAAACGATTCCTCGCGCCCCATCCGTCTCTGATTGCTGCTGGCACCGAAGCTCTTTGGTCGAGAACGGGTCCGTTCCCGTTCCGGATGTTGGAGGAGGCTCTCGGGCGATCAGCAGCGGCTCTGCGAGACTCATAAAAAAAAGGGGGGTGGGTGAGAAGGGGCTTCCCGTCCGAGTGGCAGTCTGACTTGGCTGGGCTCCTCGACGCCGCCGATTTGTCAAGGGGAGGTATCGGCCGTCTCCCGTGGTGGTGCGCGACTGTTCACCTCCCGTCCATCGCCTGTAAACCGTCGCCGACAAAAAGAAGATTCTGTCCTCTCATCCTTGTCAGCTTTAGTCGCGCTAAAATTCCCAATCAGGCTTGGCTCGAGGGCATATGTAAGAGAGAGAGGGAGAGAAATGCGCCAGATGGCGACAAGCTCTGTGAGACGCCGTCATCGTCGTAGCGTGGCCAGCCTGCGGTGCGTCCGTTGGCCGCCGCCGACTCGGCCTGTCGTTGCCATCATGCCCTAGTGAACCGGAAACGGCCTTCCCACGAGAGCGGAGTCTTCTAAACGGGCCTGGCCTTGGTCGACTCTCCCGTCGTCCTTCTTCTCATGCAGGATGGCGCGCCGTGACGTGCCCCGCGTCTGGCGGAGGGCTCGGTGATACTAACCACTTTCAGGTCGTCATCGTGGGCAGGATGGCTGTGCTCTTCTTTTCCCTCCCATCCGTTTCGCCGCTATCGCTCGCGGGCCGGTCGAGAGTTCGGCGACGTCGCGTGGCATTGACTTGTATAAAGCTCGACACCGTCCCGTTGAAACCTGCTCGTGACAACTCTAATCATCAGCGTTCAAAGCATTTCCGCAGATTCGAGACTATAAAATCAACAAGTAGTAGCACCGCCTACCATTTCTCAACTTACTCAACTCGGCACAGAAGCTACCATAATCCACCTCCATCACCATGCCTATCGCCATTACTCCTACCGAGGCCAAGGCCGCTGCTCTGAGCGGCTTGCCCGCCCTGTCCGAGAACAAGAAGCGCAAGATTATCTGCTTTTCAGGTACAGTCAACTTGAAGTACTATTGTCCTCGCCACGCCGCTAACAACAGCTCAGACTTTGACGGAACCATCTTCATGCAGGACACTGGCCACATCCTCTTCGACAACCACGGTTGCGGTTCCAAGAAGCGGGAGGTTCTCGACGAGCAAATCAAGACCGGCGAGCGGTCCTTCCGTGAGGTCTCCGAGGAGATGTGGGGCTCCCTCAACGTCCCCTTTGACGACGGCTTCGAGGTCATGGAGCAGACTCTCGAGATCGACCCCGACTTCCGCCAGTTCCACAAGTTCTGCATCGACAACTCGATCCCCTTCAACGTCATCTCGGCCGGTCTGAAGCCCATCCTGAGGAGAGTCCTCGACACCTTCCTGGGTGAGGAGGAGTCTGCGCACATCGACATTGTCGCCAACGAGGCCGAGATCACCGAGGACGGCTCGGCGTGGAAGCCCATCTGGCGCCACGACAACGAGCTCGGCCACGACAAGGCCCTCTCCATGGGCGAGGCCCGCGAGCAGGCCGAGATGGAGTGCGAGGACGGCAGCATCCCCCTCATCGTTTTCATCGGTGACGGCGTCTCGGACTTGCCCGCCGCCCGCCAGGCCGATGTGCTCTTCGCGCGCAGGGGCCTCCGGCTCGAGGAGTACTGCGTCGAGAACAAGATCGCATACATCCCCTTCGACACCTTCGCCGACATCCAGCGGGAGATCGAGCGCATCCGTGAGGAGGACGAGAAGAAGACGGGTGGCAAGGGCATGCCCGCCGCCTTCAACCCGCGCGCCAACATGTGGCGTCGCATGTCGAGCAAGTCCGCCGTGCCCCGCATGGTCGCCATGTCGCCCCAGGAGGAGAAGATGTTCCTGTGGCCCGACGTCTTCAGTATCGTGTCGCCCAGCATCGAGAAGACCATGGTGGCCCCCGTGCTGGCTTAAAGTGGCAAAGCGACGAGTCGAGATTTGGATCTGTCTTTTCACGGGGCGTTCAGACATACGCTGGAATGCATAGCGAGCGGATATTAGGACAACGGTTCGGAACAGGCGTTTCTGTTGGCATGGTTGGGTAATAACTTAAGCAGCGTATAGGCTTAGAGGAATATTGGAAAGAAAATAAAACACCTTTGGTTCGAATACTCTTCTCATTTGTGCCGTGAAAGATTGTTTAGCTCGGACTCGGTTTGGTAACGCCCCTGACAAAAGTTGCTTGTCCCACGTTCACGTACGTACTCAACACTCGAATTCGGTCCCAACCTACGGGAAACTTGCCATCTCCAGAGGGGAGACCTGCTCGCAGTCGATCAGGTTCATCCCGACTGGATTCCGGCTTGGTCGCCGGGCCACGGCCCCGGGGACCTCGTGTCCCAGCGCGCCCAGCAAACGGCCTCCCTCGAATAGAATGCATCGCACCTCGAGCTGGACTAGTCGTCCCGCAGCAAACCCCCCCTTTGTTTCAGCTCAGCGGCGGGCGGCTGGCGTACCACGCATGTGGTAAGCAGTGGCATATCGCGGTCGCCGTTGGGAGAAATTTGTGGAAAGGATCGACGGCGAACGTGATCCACCACACCGAGTCCAGATCCAGCGCGCTCGCAACCTTCTCTAGGGCGGGATATGCACTGGGTGGAGAGGGGGGCCATTCGGAATATCTCAGGGCTGCTTTCAGCCATGCGTCCTGTTTCTCGCGATCTTGATGGTGATCATAGGGTTTCCTCCACCTGTTAACTTGGACCGCCTTTCTTTCCGTCGTCCTGGTTCACCGAGTCCATGAAGAAGAACATCGATTGCCAACAGCAAGGGGTCCGTCTATTCATCCATCCATTCAACCGCCCACCTCCCGGAAGAACAGAACGAGATCATCGGACATCTCGGATCGCAGCAGGGGGGAAAGACACGAGTTATACTCCGAGAAACCCAAATTTCCGCCCGCGATCAAAGGAAAATGCCCGATGTGCTTTCCCAAACAAGAAGAACGGGCGGTTCCCGCATAGGGCGGCGACCTGCGTCGACGAACCCTGCCCCGACCCTTTTGAGGCCCTCGCCGGAGCGCGCTTACACGAGATAGGCAGTTTTTAGCCGCCCAGGAGCCCTCCTTCAAATCTATCACGACAAGGGGCGACAGGGGGCCCGGCATCTGACGTAAATTAAAACGTGGGGATTGACAGCGATCGAGGAGATGTGCCTAAAACAACGCCAAGGCCACTTGGGATGCACGTTCATCCCCTTTTCTTACGGATTCGGCGGCGGCGAGTCCACAAGGTGGGAATGGGCGGACAGGGATGCGTGACCTGGTGATATCGTCAACTTCCTACGACGGTATGTCTATCTGTAAAAGTCAAGTAGGCAGGTTTATTTAAAGACCAGCAGCCGTGTTTCTTCCCACAGCGGTCGTCTGAGTTACATTCCAATCTATCTTTCGTTCTCTTCCGTTTCTACGAACCTCCCCCCTCTGGCGGGCCCGTTTCCACCCTCGTTTTCTTATACAAACACGCTCGTTGAACGACATTCTTTTTTTTCTTCTTCTTCGCAATACTTGCACACCATGCACCACTCATCCTCCACCAAGGGCCGGCTGATGCTGGCGGCGTCCGGCCTCGCCGGCCTGGCCAGCGCCTTCACCAACACCAAGGTCGACTTCTTCATGCGCAAGAACATCGACCCCATCGTCATCCCCGGCCAGTACAAGAGCCACATGCACAGCTTCTTCGGCAGCGACGCCGTCAACGTCAACCTCAGCACCACGGCCGAGCTCCAGCAGGGATGCGCCACGGCCCAGAACCCCAACGACCTGTCCGTTTACTGTAAGTGCTGGACCGCAACCCCTTCCGCAGAAGCAGAACATGCTAACGTCGACGATGAAAGGGATCCCCACGCTCTACCACGTCGAGGGCTCCAAGCGCACCCCCATCGAGCCGGTCAGCTTCGTGGCCTACTACAACTTCGACAAGGACCCGGCCGAGGTGCCCATCCCGCCCAACTTCAACGTTGTCGCCGGCAACGCCGAGGCCAAGACCGAGGCCGACCTCATTCAGGGCTCCGACGTCGCCTGGCTCTGCCAGAAGCAGAAGTTCGACGCGGGCGGCAAGTCCAACAGCCAGTTCCCGCAGAGCACCTGCTCCACCTCCCTCCAGGCCGTCCTCTGGTTCCCGGACTGCGTCGACTCCCAGACGCTCAAGAGCGCCTACTCCGGCAAGGGCAGCGCCTGCCCGGACGGCATGAAGCGCATGCCCCAGCTGCGCTTCAGCATCCGTTACGACACCAAGAAGGCCATCCCGGGGGGCTGGAAGGGCGAGCCGCCCCTGGAGCTGGCCTGCGGCGCCAGCCACTGCTTCCACGGCGACTTCGTCAACGGCTGGCTCGAGGAAGCCGCCGAGACCATGGTCACCGCGCTGACCAAGAAGAGGGACTGGCAGGCCGTCGACGGGCCCAACGGCAAGGCCAAGGCCGGCTCCAAGTGCAAGACCAAGGCGACCGACGCGGACCCCGACAACGGAACCAGCGACTACGCCGAGAGCGTCAAGATGATGGCCAAGAAGAGGAGCAACATGAAGAAGAGGATCGCCATGTGAGGCGGTGGTACAGTCGTGGGCTGTGAGTTGTAGCCGTCTGGCCGGGACGTGCCGTGACTGACGAGAGTCCGAAAAGACGCTTCATTGTATATTCTTGACAAATTGTGCTCAGCGAGCCGTACTTATTCTGGTCAAAAGACTGAAAAGTCCGAGGCACGCCGTGATTCATGTCGGTTTTAACGTTTCCCGAGCATGAACGAACCTTGCCACACGTGGGTAGCCAACTTGAGCGGAGAGTGAGTTGAATTACCTACCACCTGCCATGTACGAAGCCAAAAGTCCAGAGGGCAGGAGCCCACAAAACGGAAAGAGTAATAATGGTAGAAGAGAGCCCCTAATCATGTCTGCTTTATTAGACCGCAGGAGCCTGCTGAACCATATCAGCGACCTAAGCTGAACTCTCAGCTTCGAGAACAAGCCGCCAAGATGTGAGATTGATGGGATGAAAACTAAACAAAGCTGTGATTCCAAGCCCAAAGTCTGTTGGGGACAAGCAGAGTTAGCAATGAGAGAACAATTAGTAGGCACGCTTCTAGACTTCTAGCAAAGTATCTCCTGGCAACGATCATGGCCGTAAAAGCAGCGCAGGAGATACTCCATCCACACTCTCCTTTCATCGAACGGCTTCAGCAATTTCCCCTCCATCGACTGATGGTCATAGAAACCGAAGCCAGCATTCGTACCTTCGGAGCAGAACGTCGGGAGTCTCGATGCAGAACGAAAATGTTACCATCGCTGAAAAGAACAACATCTCCTCGCACTCGCAGGATGCTGACATTCTCACAGACCTCGGTACTCTCCATCAGTGCAGTTGAGATCATGCTGGCCAATTCTGATATCGGGCGAAGACTCAATGTTGTTGACCTCCCGACTCGAACGGCGGTGGTAACGAACTCGCGGGACGAGCCGACGCAGCCGCCCGCTGATGTCATGAAATGGGCTATCCGCTGTGTTCGCTGTGGCTCTTCCCAGTGAAACGTCGTCTGTCCGGCGCCGAGGCGCGAAGAGACCGCCTCGAGGCTGATTCGACGTCATGTTTCCTCTGACCATTGGCAAGGAAATCGGTAGCCATGAACTAGGGTGAACAAATGGAGACCGCGCCAATCGCGACCAGAGACAGAGCGGCTAGAACGAGTGGGCATCTACCCCTTCGCTGCCCAAGCTTCGACCCACGCCAATATCATGATACTTCGGATGAGATGGAACGGAAGAACGCCCGATAGGCAGCGCACGGCCCAGTGGCACGGTGCCAGGGCAAACACTGTTCGGAGTCGGGGCATTCGGGAGCGCCTAGCTAGCCCACGCGGCGGATATCCGGCCGAAGCTTAAGGCCTTGAGCCATGCCCGTCGCGGTTGGCGCGTGGCTCTCGAGCACACATCCAAAAAACCGAGCGTCCCGACTGCCGGTCCACAAAGTGGTAGAGGCGGCGGCGGCGGCAGCGGTGGTAGTGACGGTGAGTTCGTGCGTCAGAGCAGGAGACATTGGCGCAGCCAGGGGCAGCCACCAAGGGCCAAGACGGGTTCGGGGGTTCTTTGCTTGTGTTCTCCGGCACCTGCTGACGGGTCAATTCGATAGAGCCCTTCTTTGCCCGGGCGGGATAAAGGTGGATGGGTACGTCGGATGGCATGGCTGAGTCTTGGTAGATCGGGGGAGCAGCCAGAAGGAAGGAGGAATGGCAAAACGGGTCTCGCTCTTTGCTTTTACCGGAGGCCTCGTGGAATTCTTGGCTTTGCGCTGCTGGGAGGGTCCAATTTGGCGAAGCTCTCTGTCAATTGGCGATGTGCAGGAGGCAGTGGAGGCGCCCTGTGGCTGTATGGTGGTTGAAGGCGCAAGAGGCGAATTAGATGCGGAGGCATACAGCTGTTGGAGGACATCCAAGTCATTCTGACGGAGTCGGGCGTGGGCTGGCGGGTTGGTGAGTGGCATTGCAGAAACACGGCGATCCTTCGTGATTCGGATGGGCGGCCGGTTTGACGGTTTGTTTCATTTCGCTGCCCATCGACATCAGCGCCAGGCCGGCGAGGCACACTGGTTTGGGACTGGGTTTCGGTCCCATTGGATTGGGTGATCTCGGCTGAAGGGCTGAGTTGAAGTTGTTTTCGGGTCGGGTGCTGAGGGAAGAAGTGAGCCACGAAGCATTATGCTGTGCCCACTCGAGGAGGAGAGTGTCTTCCCATCGCGGTGCGCCTTTTACCTTCAGGTACAGGTAACCGACCTATCTACGTACCTAGGCACGTATTCTTGCCGTACATGCTGTAGGCAGGGAAATTCGCCTGAGGCAATCATCCGGAGTACCTTCAGGCAGCCAACACGCGGGATTGCTTGGATCACTACCTAGGGTCTACGACGGCCCGTGCCCCAGCTGGACGGACTGGTTTGCTAGCAGATGCTTTAGTGCTGCTACAGCATCTCGCTGGCACACCGTACTGAGGTTACCAAAAAACCAGGTACCACGTAGTGACCCTGACGAGCCAAAGAACTACCAACTAGGTAGGTCTCTCAGGCTTTGGGTCGCAGTCATGTAACATGTAAGGCTCAGGAGACAGGAAAGCAAGGGGTGTTCCCAACGGGTGAGGCAATCTCTAGGTGCCTGGTGTGCTAAAAAAAGGTCCAGATGCTACCTTGGTCTGCTTACTCAGCTTTTCCTCGACTTACTGTCTTGCCTTTTGGTAGGTAGGTAGTCTCAAACTTTGTCATTTGCTCCAGACAAGCACCGCAACCTCCAGCGCAGTGTAACGCAGCGTTGGTTACTACTGCGCTCGCAAACCTTGCGCAACTTTGGCCGACCACAGGGACGTCGTGGGAACATCAGGGAGGGCTTGGAAAAGAGCATCTAGTGTTATGGCACGTCTGGGAGGCGAGCTGGCAAGCCGGGCAAGGATGGAGGGTGTTTGATGACGAGGCCCGCCAGCGCCAAGATGGAAGCGGTTGGCCGCACCCGCGTCGCTGCGTGGCATCCTGTGCGTGAGGTGAGGTGAGGTTCAGATGGCACGAGCCGCGTCTCTCGGCCCTCGCTGGCATTTGGCCGGATGGAGATCGACCAAGACTCTTGGTCGAAGGCTTGGAAGCAGGTGCGGATTCTTGGCGAAGGTGGGAGGTGGGAGATGGGAGGGCGGCGGCGAGCCTCCCGACGTGATTCCAAGAACGCGGAGCGACGGAGGGAGCAGCCTGGCAACCTGGCCGGGCCTTGCTCCCTCCTGTGAGCGTACGGCACTGCTGCCCGCCCTTGTTCAGTGGTACGGATAGGGCAGAGACGGATGCACGGCAAGCAAATGGGGAAATCTGTGTGTGGACTGTGGGAGGAGTATGTTGTGCGGCGCTGCAGGTGCATTTGCAGCCGACGAGGGGCGTCGCCGGGGGACTGGATTCGTGGAGATGGAGGGGGGACCAACCGACGCGGCAACGCTTTGCCTCTCTTGATGAGGGACTTAACTTCTCGTCTTCATAGGAACGAATAGAATAAAGGCCGCATGAGGGGGAGACCGTCACGGGACGACGGGAGGTATTAATGGAGAGCGAGAGTGAGTCCCAGCTCGTCCGACACGCAGTACCTTCTAGTTCGAGCGACGCAAGGGGTTAAGGCAAGGGGGAACGAGAAGCCCATCGAGAGTTGAGTTCCGAGAGGAGAGGACAGTCATTTGAGTGATACATTCGCGTCTTGGTTCCCGACCGTCTGGCCAGGGAGAATCGGGTGACAGCCACCGAGCTGACGGGAGCGAGAATGCCCAGCAGGGGGGATATGAGAGGTAACGTGAGAGAGCAACGGTCAACCTCAAGACGAGGGCATTGGACTCTGGAGTTCAACATGCCATGCTGGCCGTGACAATGGGACAGGGGCTAGGAAATAGTCTCTGCCCACACCGGCCTGTCTTAGTCCCGACTCCCGCCTGAAGACAAGTGGATCAAGAATAGCAGGTTGGGGATGGGGGCCATCGAGATTCGGACGTTATTGACGCGGGATTTTGGTCAAGGTCCAGCAAGACCAGAGACCGAAGTCGATACCATAATAGCAGTAGGCCGACTAACCAGACTGAGGAGGAGGTATCATCGAGTATGCGCGATAACACGACCAGCGTCGAGCCACTTACACGTCGCCAACCGACCGAAGGAACAGGCACGCGACCGAGAGGCGGGCCGGACAGACAGGGAATGCTCAGTGAACAGGGGCTCAGGGAGGAGGGGCGAAGGAAAAGGGAATGGAAAAGGAATAGGGAGAGGCATTGGGAATGGAGAAGACGGCGGGGGCGGATGGATGGGGCTGGACAGGGAGCAGCATCTAGTTGAGGACACGGTTTGATAGGACGGACAAATAATAAGCAGCTGGTTAACAAGCCGAGGCCAGGCCGGGTGGACAGGGAGGTGAAATATGCCCTCTGAAAACACGCGCCCGGCTCAATTGATGAGCAATTTGGTCAATTGATTGTATCATTTGAGTGTTTGTGTGTTTCTCTAGTTGGGAAGAAGGAGAAAAGGAAAGACCGGCGTTCGCAGGTAGGTAGGTGGTATACTACCAAGTAAATGGCGGTGGGAGATGCAATGCAGCTGAGAAACAAAACGCACAACAAATCCAATCCCAAACGGCTTGCGGCCAAAACTGCATCTGCATGTGCCTGTACATGTGCTGTTCCTTTGCCTAGGAATACAATTCGAGGGGCCGAGCTGCTGTCAGTGATAGATGCTTCGACGTACCTTAAAGACGGTGAGCCTCCGGCAGTGTACCAGCTACCATGAGAAACATACATTTACTAGACACCTTATGGATATCTTTGAGGGACACAGACCATGTATAGAGGCAGGAAGTCGCTTTTACTCTTGGTTTACTCAATTTCGCCAGTACTTATGTGGTGAGAGACACGAAAAAGAAGAGTGTAAACAACTGAGGGAGAGAGCACAAACATTACAGATGTCAGCGATTGTACGGATAGGATAGGTGTACATGCCTAGGTACCTACGTAGGTACCTAAGTAGGGGGCCTACAGTGGTCTCTTGCATCTGTTTCCAGCCGTTTCCAGCCCTTCTACGGGCTTCAGCTTCAGCTTCAGCTCCAGCTGGCTTCCCTGGCGTCCCCGCCGCGCCCAAACCAGACGGCTCCACTGCACGGCATCGCTACCCCGACAGTGGTCCACTGCACCGCAAATCGCCAAGGTACCTCCCTACATCACCTGCTCTTAGCTGCGTAAACTGGTGCTACGGGCAGGTACCTTGCTTGGGGGGCTCCTTTCCGAAGCAGCCGCGCGCAAACCGCGACAGTAAACGGGCAGGCCATACGCATCTGGGACGAATAAGGTACGCCTGAATACACGGGACGACAAGAGGTACCCGCCACAACCGCGGACACGGCACCAAACTCAAAGTATCCCCCGTCGCAACGTCCGCTATCTGTACGTAGGTACGTCGACAACACATACGACGAGTTGCGCCCATTAAACGATGCATCGCTGGACACAAGAAGCACACACACACAGGACAGCTCAGCTTTCCTACTGTAGGTGCGACGGACACACGCACACACCACCACACACTCTTCTTTGACTGATCACCGCCGGGTCAGTCAGTCACGGAGTTTTGCTGTATTCCGTCTGCCTCGTCCTGGGGCGGTCTGCGACACTCCAGCCCAGTCTCTTCGTCGTGTCTTCTTCCTCTTCTTACTGCATTCCTTCTCATCAGCCATCTTCTCTTTCTCTCTCACTCTCCTCCTCCTTCTTCCTCCTCTTCCCTCCCTCCCTTCCGCTCTCTCCCCACCTCTCGTGCCTGCCATATCATGTCTGCCGGCACAAATACGGATACTCTACCTTGACAGTACCTCTAGACTGTAGTGTCTCAGGCATCTTTGCCCTGTCTCTGCTTTTATGTTTAGTTCTCGCGCTGCTCTCTCCTGGCCTGCTCCTCCTCCTTCATTCCAATCGCACATGGCGGCGTGTGCCAGGTTGCTGTGCACTCAAGCCACATAATTAATCCATTCGCGTGTTCGCCTCGACCCTCTTATTATTCGGACATCACCTCCAGGGGGCTCGCTCGGAGCTCTCTGCCGCGACCTTACCACAACCATCACCCCCTTCTGCCTCGCCCGGTCCAATTCTTCTTCTCTTTGCTGCAGAATATTCGGCCTCGACTCCTCTCGAAGGCCCATCGTTGCGTTTTCTCGTCTTGATAATCCCGTGGTTCGGCATTTGCAGCTTGACGGCACTCCCGCGGAGCTCCTACAACACCGAGCCAACCCAGCCCGGAGCCCTGCTCGACAATTTAGGCCCCTACACCTGGACATCTGACAGTCGGTGTTCCGTCTGTCTCGTATGTTTGGCCAGCTCGCCCAGTCATCGCCAATTCGTCCGAGAAAATACGCAGGCGCATACATAGAACACCTTCCGCGCTCAACTTCCCTGGCCTGACAGCAAAGTATATATACCTTATACCTTACCTTTTAGAGTTGGCGACGGGGGACGAGACGCAGCAGTAATACCACCTACCTAGTGGCAGCACAGCGATCGATAGGGGGACCTCTATCCGTACATTGATCACCAACCGACGGCCCGGCCACACCACCACCCACACTTTGTGGGACGGAGACCCTGTCTGTCGTGCAGCAAGCTGTCCTCAAAGCACGCGCGCCCGACGTCGTCTCGCCAGCGCGCGACTTTGTGTTGTCTGTTCGAGAAGGCAGACGGAAGAACGTGAGGCGACGACGTGAGGTGCTCTGCCAAGCTGCCTCATCTCACACCCGTTCGGAGGAATCGCTTTTCCGATCACGACTCTTGGACAGGCGCTGCGCTGCCCGGAGCCATACAGGACATACACGTAGGGTACCTTTGGTACGGTACCTTCTTTTGCCTGGACCGGAGGCGACCCTGTTATTCGGGTGGCCCTATTACTAGGTGCGCTGCGTACCCAGCTGGAGCGCTCCGCATTGCATCTCCTACGTCACCCCGCCCACCCCCAGGTGCCCGCCCTGCCCGAGTGTGGTGGTAGTGGTGGTGGTGGTGACTGGTCTGTCGCGCTGCGCCCTCAAACGCATTGCTTGGCTGCCGCAACTCTTTTTAGGGGCCACTCCCCGACCCGTCGTCCACCATGGTACGCATCATCCCTGGACGACTAAAGTCCAGCTCTTCTCTCCGTAACAGCCGCAGCAGCAGCCCAACCCGCAACAACTCCAACGGTAGCACATCCAGCAACGGCAGCTCCAAGATGGCTGAATTAAGCCCCAAGGAAATCGGCTTGACCTTGAAGGTCGTCATAATGAAGGTACAATCCTCATTCCTGGCCTGCCACGGCCTGCACACCACCGAAGCTCGTGGGCGGGCAACCCGCCGTGAACCTCGGCTGTGGCAGAGTTCAATGCTGACAATTGATGGATTTGCAGGCTCGGAACCTGGCTGCGAAGGACAGGAGTGGCACATCCGATCCGGTACGAGCTCCCAATTGCCCTCCCTTGCGAAACGAGCGTCGACGTCGTTCTAACATTGCCGCACGCAGTTCCTCGTCTTGACCATGGGCGACGCCAAGGTCACGACCCACGAAGTCCCCAAGACGCTGAACCCCGAGTGGAACGTCATCGAAGAGCTCCCCGTCAGCTCGACCCAGAGCCTCATCCTCGACGTAATATGCTGGGACAAGGACCGCTTCGGCAAGGACTACCTGGGCGAGTTCGACCTCGCCCTCGAAGAGATCTTCGCCGACGAGCAGAACGAGCAGCCCCCGAAATGGTACCCCCTTAAGAGCAAGAGGCCAGGCAAGAAGACGAGCATTGTGTCGGGCGAGGTCATGTTGCAGTTCACCCTCTTCGACCAGTCCAACACTGCCGCCACTCGCGAGCAAATCTTCGAGAAATTCTACGCCCTTGTCAGTCAGCTGCCTGCTGGCTCTAGACAGATCACGCCCACCATGACCCCCCTGATCCAGCCCATAAAGAATCTCCGCGTCCGCAGCGGAGCCACGCCCTCGCCTCCCCTGTCGCGCAACGTCACCGACGCCGATCAGGAAGACGAAGACGACGACGATCTCGACATCGAGGACGATACCCCCGAAGACGAGGACCCCACCAAGCCAGAAGTTGCCGAGAAGCGCAAGCGTCGTTTGAGGATCAAGGGACTGAAGAAGAAGAGGAGAGAAAACGCATACGAGTTCAATAACAGTGGAAGCGACGTGGTCGGTATCATCTACCTCGAGGTTCTGAACATCACCGACCTCCCGCCCGAACCGAACTCCACGCGCACGACATTCGATATGGATCCCTTCGTTGTGGCATCCCTCGGCAAGAAGACTTACCGGACGAAGCGCGTACGACACAATCTCAACCCCGTCTTCAACGAGAAGATGATTTTCCAGGTCCAGGGTCACGAGCAATCGTACTCGTTCTCCTTCACAGTCATGGATCACGACAAGTACTCTGGAAACGATTTTATCGCCGACTGCAATCTGGCCGTCAGGGAGCTCATCGACAAGGCTCCCAAAGCCAACCCCGAGACCGGTCTGTATTACGTACCCGAGCCGCCCGAGTTCGTTGCCCCGCAGCAGCGCCGCTTCAAGAAACTCGGCATGTCGCGGACGTCCTCATCGCAGAGTCTCAGCAAGGTCGTGCGGCCCTCACTGTCCAAGAACGCGAGCAGTGCTTCCACCGCCATGGGCTCGCAGTCCGGAACGGCCACGCCCACCCCGGCTGCGCAGGCTGCCTCGCTGAACCCCGAGTTCTTGTCGCCAGAGCAGGCCCTGGCTGGCGCGGGAGCCCACACCGCCGAGGTCGAGGCCGACGACTCGGAATTCAACGACTTCACCATTCCCCTGAAGATGAAGGACGCCAAAAAGTGGGAAGATAAACACAACCCAGTCTTGTACATTCGCGCGAAATACGTGCCCTACCCTGCGCTGCGTCAGCAGTTCTGGAGATCAATGCTGAAGCAATACGATACGGACGAGAGTGGCCGTATTAGCAAGATCGAGCTTACGACGATGCTTGACACCCTTGGCTCCACCCTCCACGAGTCGACCATTGATGGCTTCTTCCAGCGGTTCCCCCACAGGGAAAACGGCGATGACGTTTCGGACCTCACAATGGACGAGGCTGTAATTTGCTTGGAGGACCAGCTGGAGGCCAACAGCAAGCCGCAGCTCAGCGTGGCGGAGAAGATGAAGGGCATGTTGCCCGATGCAGACAAGGTGAAGAATCTTATTTCCGGCCCGGGCGCCAACGCCCAGAGTGGTCTGTCGACGGAGACATCGAGCTCTTCCGAAGGCACTCTGAACGTACCGGAACTGAACACTCCCGGGGAGGACGGCGACTTACTCGACAGAGACGACTTGGCCGAAGACCGTTCTGGCGAGGAGCACGTGGTTGAGATCCGAGAATGCCCCATCTGCCACCAGCCGCGTTTGAACAAGCGCAAGGATGCCGACATCATCACCCACATCGCGACTTGCGCAAGCCAGGACTGGCGGCAGGTCAACAACCTCGTCATGGGCGGTTTCGTGACTGCCAGTCAAGCCCAGCGGAAGTGGTACTCCAAGGTCATCACCAAGATCTCGTACGGTGGTTACAAGCTCGGGGCGAACTCTGCCAACATCCTCGTCCAAGACCGAATCACTGGCCAGATCAACGAGGAGAAGATGAGCGTCTACGTGAGGCTTGGTATCCGTCTCCTGTACAAGGGGCTGAAGTCTAGTAACATGGAAACCAAGAGGAGTAAGTGTGGCAGGTTGACGTGGTGCTGGGGTAGTTGCTGACCTCGCATTAGTTCGCAAGATGCTCAAGACGATGAGCGTCAAGCAGGGGAAGAAATTCGACGACCCGGCTTCCAAGGCCGAGATCCCCAAGTTCATCGAATTCCACCGCCTCGACATGTCCGAGGTGCTTCTTCCGCTCGAGGAATTCAAGAACTTCAACGAGTTCTTCTACCGAGCACTGAAGCCCGATGCCCGGCCGTGCTCCGCCCCCGACCGTCCCGGCATCGTCGTTTCTCCCGCCGACTGCCGCAGCGTCGTGTTCAACAGTGTCAGCCAGGCGACAAACGTCTGGATCAAAGGTCGCGAGTTCTCCATCAAGCGCCTGCTTGGTGACGCGTACCCCGAGGACGTCAAGCGCTTTGAGAATGGCGCGCTGGGCATCTTCCGCTTGGCGCCACAGGACTACCACCGTTTCCACATCCCCGTCGACGGCATTATGGACAAGCCCAAGACCATCGCCGGAGAGTACTACACAGTGAACCCGATGGCCATCCGGTCGGCTCTCGACGTCTACGGCGAGAACGTCAGAGTTCTCTGCCCGATCGACAGCCCTGTACATGGCCGTGTGATGGTCATTTGCGTGGGCGCCATGATGGTGGGCAGCACGGTCATCACCCGCAAGGAGGGCGAACAGGTGAAGCGCGCCGAGGAGCTTGGCTACTTCAAGTTTGGCGGCAGCACCATTGTGCTGCTGTTTGAGCCTGGGAAGATGAAGTTCGACGATGACTTGGTCGACAACTCCAACGGTGCTCTCGAGACCTTGGTAAGTTATGCCGTTAGCTCGGTAGGTTACTTTGACTGACAATGATTGCAGGTCCGTGCCGGAATGTCCATTGGCCACTCTCTGGACGAGCCGCAATGGGCCCCCGACATGCGCAAGGACGAGAAGGACGTGACGGAGGCGGAGAAGAAGGACGCGAAGCGACGCATCGGCGGCAGCCTTGCCGGAGAGGAATCATCCAGCGGCGACGACACCCCTAGCGCCGATATTGGCACGCATGCTGCGTCGGCCATGTAGAGCAGCCGTCTACGTTGCGGGCGCGAGTACCGTAGGTGCCAGAGAGGTCCGAGTACCGTTCCCGAACTTGCATAGCCCTAGCGGGCAGGATAGACGGATACAGGTAGACAACAAAACCGGTGTTGGGTGGGTGGGTTTGATGGTTCCTCGCCCCTCGCGTTACCCGCGTTGGGATTTTCTTCCTCTTTTTTTTCTTTCCATGTTCACGACGATGGTGGCTTTCAACAGACACACGGAATCAACAGATACGACAGAAGCATAGCGACAGTAAGGGGCTGCCGAGAATATAGGAAACGGGAAGTGGGATTTGGTATGGTCGTAAGCCAGGGGCAGGGCGAGCTTTAAAAACGAGCAAAAGTGCGGGGGAGAGCCTTGCTTGGCGAGGTGGGGGATCAGCATTGTCGCTCGCTCGCTTGGTATGAATGCAGCAACATGTCAGTTTTCTGGTAAAAAAGTGCGCCTATTCCTTGGCCTGTAGGTGTGACGAGCATGTGTGTGCGTGACGAGCGTCCAATGGATTCTCGGGATGTGGTTGAAAAAGGAAGGACGCGGCGGATGGGCTCATGTCCCGCCCGGTTTAGGTAAGAGAATCAGGGAATGCGGCGTGGCAGACGCGCAGCCGTAGGCGGTCGAATCGTGCTTCTCTCTCGTACGTTTTGATTTCTAATGAACAGTGCGACTCCTTGTGAGATGATCTCCCCGTCGGCCTTTGGCGAGGAGAGAACGGAAGAGGGAGCAAAAGCCCATGCCGTCAGGAGGTAGTCGGTGCGGCGCATGAGTTGCGAGAACGGGTTCATTTCCCGATCTCAGTGAGCCCTCTTCACGGGACGTGATGCGCGCGCGGGAGGGAGGGAGATGAGCGAGGGGAACCCGCAAAAGGGGGCGGGCGGAGGGGGCGGGCATGAACATCACGAACTCTTCGCGCATCTTCTTTCTCGTGGTAATGCTAGTTCAGTAGCCTAGAGGGGATCTATCTATTCTTGGGTCTGCTGGTCTCGTGGTGGGGGCGCGCAGAATAGGATGTCAAGGAGAATGCTGGTTTGGTTTTCTGCCGGCGGCCGACATGGGGATGCTTGGGAGAGTTTAAGAGCCTTCTTTTCATCGATCAAATGCCATTGAGTTTTCTGTGGGGGGTCTGATGTCAGTCGTGAGTGAGCGAGGGAGGGTTGATTCGGACGAGGTGGACGCGGGGAGAGGGTGGTGCAGGCGGAGCGGGAGGAGCTCCCGCCGGTGGGCGAGTCTATGTTCTCTTTTCTGAGCTTCCTCCTCTCCCATTTCGCAAATTCGAACTGAAGTATCAGGGGTGTTATCTACGTTCATGTAGGCCTTACTAACATCGCGCCGCTCTCGTGCACATTATCTCGTGAGAATTGCATGGAGAGCAGACAAAAAAGGGGGTGTTCCTGATTCGGAAGCGTAGAAGAGCTGCTGGGATGAACCCTCCCGGCCGTCGCGATGTCCGGGAGGGGGGGGGGCCTCGGGGGGGGACTACCGCCCAGCATCGGCGGACGACGGCGCTGGCGGAGGGGCGGGGACAGAGCGACGGACGGAAAGCAAGCGAAGATCGTCGTCACCGAGGAGGCACTGGCACAGTTGGTCTTGTGGTGGAGCAGGCTCCGTGGATGTTGAATTAACCCACCCCTCATCCACGGGTTTGACGATCTTTGCGTCACAGGGTGGAGCCCTGCGGAGGGACAGCTTTGAGCTGCTGGAAAAAAAGGAGAAGAGTCGGTGACAGTGGGCTCCATCGCGGTGGAGAAGGACCTGGCAATCGTGGTGGCTTCGAGCTTCAGGGACGGGTTGGGTTGCAGTTCACAGGCAAAATGAAGACCAAGTTTTTGAAGTTGTTAAAAAAATGAGAATTGTGTTTGGGTATCCTATCCAGCGTAGAGCGTGCTTTCCTAACTGCTAAAAAAAATGAGAAGAAATAAATGGCAAGAAAAAGGTGCTTGTGGGTGTCGTCGATGGGAGGGAGCAACATCGGTATACTTGATAAGATGTTGGACGCCCCTCGAACGGCCCCCACCGGTGATACAACGGAGGAGCATCATCGGTGCGTTGCCCCTGTGGTTGTCGTCGATAAAGTGGATTTAATGCGATGCCCACGTATAATGGCGTGATGAGTCGTTTTCTTCTCCCCCCTCCCTCCCAAAACCCAAACACCAAAAAGAACCCCCTGAAGACGTGTGTGTCTGTCTGTCTGGTCGTAATTCTGCGCCGCAACTCTCGTAGGTTGAGTTACATAAACCGGAGCGACGGGGGCGGATCGGTCTCCGTGCGCGTGGCTTGTAATTCCGATGCCGTGGTGTATGCATGTGTGGTTACCGCGGCGGCGGAAAGGTCGCGTGCAGCTTCTGGGAGGAAGTTGAAGCCTGCGAGGAATCCCCGGTGTAATGGCGATTCCGATTCCGTCCCATGGTTAGGAACTCTGCGACGTAAAAAAGCTTGACCACCCCCAATGGCGGCTGTTTCTGCGTGTGCGTCTGAGCGTCCTCTGCGTGCCGGCTCTGATGATGCCCACGCACCCTGATGAGCAGCACCAAGTACCGGGCAAGACCTCCTCGTGAGACGCGCCTCGTCTACTTGGGGCCGGAGCGCCACGACGAGCTCGACGATGACCGCGACATGGGAACGCCGGCGTCGCTGCGGTCGCTGTCCATGGACCGCTTCTCCGGGGACGGGCTTCGGGGGAAGTAGGAGGTCATGTTGGGCGCCTGGATGCCGGGGGAGGGCAGGTCGGAGGGCGAGCGGCGGGTTTCGCGCCAGGAGGCGTAGATTTGCTTGCACAGGTGTGCGGACATGGTGTACGTGGGCGACATTTTGTGTAGATGTGTGAATGCGGTGAGGCTGATGGAGTTGAGTCTGGCGTGGGTCGAGGAGGCTCTTTGAAGATCAAGAGGCAGCAGCCGGTTGTAAGTATAGAACTGGAGTGAGGCTGAGCTGTGACGGTTCGGGGCAGGCGGCTCGTGAGCGGTAGCAGCTAAAAGACCTTGCTATATCAAGGACGGGCGTTGTATTATTAGAATCCTGAGAGGCGATGAATGGGAATCAGAACGGTGGCAGGCATCACCTTCGTGGGAAGAGGGCAGGCAGTCAGGTTATATTTGGGTGGGAGGACAAGGTAAAGCTGCCTGCTCGAGGTTGGGGGGACCCTTTTTTTCGCTCCTGTCAACTCGGGCCTCCAGGCTGGATCTGGCATCGAGAAAATAGGTACATTGGTACGAACCAGCCGCACGTAGTGTATGTAGTACAGCTGTCAAATCGACCCAAGTCGACGGACGGGGTGGCCACGGAACATGCGAACATGGCGTCAAAACCACTGGAAAACGGACGACATGAGGCATGGGTCCAGATGACAAAGTGGGAAGCGTCGAGTGTGACTCGCTCCGTCCACTGTGCAAGGCACGTCCACAGGGAGGGCGTCTACGGCACGTCTGCCCCACCGCCGTCCACCTCCACCGCCAGACAGGAGATACGCCACAGCACAGCTGCGCCAATGAGGAGACAAAGGGTTCGACATTGAGCCTCTCTGACCAATGGAAGACACCCTATAGTAAGCATGCGGAAGGAGGAAGGTGGGAGGGAGAACGTGCGATTCGAGGCCTGTGGCTGTGCTGAATGGCACCACGGGCGGGTGGGCGTTGTGGTCCGGAAGGGCCTGGCTAAACTGGCACTGTGATCCAAAATTGATCGTCCTCCCTTTTGGCGCGCGCGCTCTCGTCGGTTTGCCCAGCTCCACCGGCGTGGTGCGTGTCTGCGCGCCCCCCAATCTATCCACCTACAGAATTTCATGTTGGGACGGTGGGAATGGAATGTTTGTTAGCTGTTCGGAAGACGTAGATGCCGTCGAATCTCGTCAGATCGAGTTCCTTCCAGACAGATCATGACGGTCCTGTCCAGCCGTAAGGAAAGGTACATTGCAGAGAGCACCCAAAGTACGAGCAGCAATATGGATGTAAACCGCAGGAGGGGCGTTTGGCCGATACGTCACTGCTTGCGTGCTCGAGATGGGGAATGAGCAACACCAAGACGGCGCAAGGTGGGATGTCAGAGCCCCCTCCACCCTCACCTCGACAGGCCAGCCACAAAGGGGCGATCGTCAGGGCCTTGGCGGGATATCCAGGGGAGGGAACCACGACGAGGCCAAGGCAGTTTCAAGGCAGTCCAAGGTCGACTGCACTTTGGGCGCCTTGCTTCGGGTCGGAGCCCCTGCCGAGCCTGCTCCGATTTCCATTCCCGAGACGTGTGGGTTTCTCGCTGCGCAAGAGACCCGAGGGACCTGACCAGGGCGAAAATCGCCGTGGAGCTCCACGTTCCGAGCCGTGGGGAACCGACCAAACCGCTTCGCGAACCGATGCGATGTGACGGGTGACTTTTTCTCGACGCTGTCTCGCCCAGTTGCTGCAGCCCTTAGGGAACCTTTGCCGTTTGGGCCTGCCGGTGCTTTCATCCTTCCTTCGTATTCCCCATGGCTGGGCACGCGGGGTCGCTAATCTTCCAAGCCTTGCCGTAGATGGCCGCCCTCCTTGGGCTTTTGCGTTGTTGATTGGAAGACCGTCACCCCGAGGCCGCTGACAACTCAACGGGGAGTGTGCAACTTCCTGGTACTAGATCTCCACTGCTTTCGCTGTTTTCAATGTCGTTAGTGCTGTCATTGCAGTGTAATGCTGTCGCTATTTGGCGCCGTTGTCATCCGTCGCTGTCGTCACTATCATCGCTGTCCTCAGTGACCGTCCTTCGTGTATGCCGGAGTGAATACGTCTTCAGGGAAGTGTTGGCTGATGCGAAAAGGGAACTGCGGGGGCCCACAGAATAGAGCGTTTACTACGGATACCTAGGTAGGACATGTGGTTGGCCGGACTGGAGCCGGCTGACAACTGGGTGCGCAAGCTGCAGGCAAAGGTACTTAGTGACCAAATTAAGGACCTCTTCCAATAACATCCGATATGGTGTAGTGGCCAACATGATGCCCTCTCATTAACCCGAGAGGTGAGGCATAGCCCCGAGTTCGATTCTCGGTTTCGGAACGCTTATTTTTTGCCCTTGGCACCATCTGTATACTCTTGTACTGCATGCCAGTCAGCGGAGTCCGTAGGTTTGTTTGCTTCTTTTTCACGTCGGTCACTAAAAGAAAATAAGAAATAGAGCGTTTCTTTATTCCTTGGGTTATTGTGTGCGTAACAACACTTTGCAACAGACTACGGACGACTTGATGAGAACATCTATTTGTTAGTAGAAGAGAGCTCAGGCATAACTAACAAAACTGGTCAGCGAATGAGGGCCTGAAGTCAGCCTAGCCAGCTAATGTAATACGCATAGCAAGAGGGTTTGACGGATCTCGCAGGGTGCTACCGGCGGTTCCATCGCTTTGGAAGGCGGCCGCTTATAGCTCATCAAGCCCTTTCCTCCCGTGATGGTCATAGTTGAGAATGAAAGTAGTCCTTGGCACTGCCAATTCGGCCATCGAGTAGCCGCTGCAACGACTGGTACTCTCAGACAGAGCCTACGTCCCAGCAGCGACATACCATCATGTTCAAAGCCTCCCACCTCTCTTGGTCTCTCACTCTCAAGGTCCCCTCGAAATACAGGGCGGCTGGGTGGCGAGAAACTCACGTCTGTCGGTCCAGGCAACCTCCCAGTCAATGAACCTCTGGATCACGCGGCGGTGGCGGCGGGCGGGGACAGGAGGAGATTTGAGGGTGGTAGGAGAAGCAACCCGACGGCGTGCCATTACGGCATGGCGCGCGAAGAAGAAGCGCGATCCGGCGGATTGGGCGTTCGCGGCGTCCCTCGTTTGATTGAACTGGAGCTCTCGACGGGTCGGGCTCCGGGCCTGGCGAGCCAGGAGCGAGGAAACCCTCTCGATCGCCTTTAATGAGCCTGTCCCGCCGCCGACTCAATGCGTCAGGTGAGGCTGTGGGTGAGCTAGCCCGGCCGAACAAGAGATGGGGGAAGAAGCTTCGGGTCTTGGGAGCAGCTAAGCTGGGATGAGTACAGCGGCGATTACATATAGGTGCCTGACATATGGTTCGACGGGCATTTTCCTCTCCCAGCGTCTTCGCGTCCTTCTGACCCCTGACGGTGGTCGTGAAACAGGCAGACCCCGATATGCCGGGATGGCTGTGTCGGCGCATAAAGGTGTGAGTGGCTCGCTCGACCGCCTTCGCATCCCCGTTTCGTGAGCCACGAGGGACGAAAAGAGTGGTGGCCGTGAAATCTGTGGACGTAGGCAGGGCTTCCCAGGCGCTTTGGGGGGGTTTTCTTCTTTTTCGCATGAAAGATCGAGGCTTACTGCGTGGTGCCAAGAGAGATGTGTCCAATTCACAATCGAGTCGAAGGTGGAGGATGACGGATGGATGATGGTTGTCTTTTTCGAGAGGTGCAGCTTTTTCCACACAAGACTCGGCTCGAGTCGACTTCTAAAGATGGAAAATGCACAGTGGCATGGCCGCCTCTCATTGGTTGTGGGCGACAGGCACTTTAACCCCCTGAAAGGCCGCCTTCGAGGTACCTACGGATTCAGTAAAGTGGTTGCAGGACTGCGTTCCACCTGGTTCCCACTGGTTCCCAGGACATGCCGGCACATGGGAGCTCTCTACCGTTAGTGGTGTAGACAGCTGTTCCTTTAACGGCCACAAGTCGCGAGCTTTGTATGATCCGTACCTGGACCTTACCTTTACTTGGAGAGGTACCTCACCTTGGATATTGTCCCTTACGTCCCATCTACTGCTCCTCTGAAACGGCAGGAAGGCTGCCGGCGTCGAGCCAGGCCACCATCGCATCCATCCCATCACTTCACGTCTTCCAAATCAGCCTGCGCCGCACCGCAGTAGCTCCCGGATCGTCCCTCTGCCACGGCAGCCTAACAATGAGCCTTGTCTCCCATTGTACGTACACTATTGCGCGGTCTAGCTCGCGCGTTGTTCAGGTTGGTGATGGCCCAGTACCGCAGCGCCGGGGACCGATTCTCGGATCCCATTCTTTATGCGTCCCGACGAGACGGAGACGAGGCAAAACGAGGGTGGGCAGAAGCGTCCACGATGTCAATGCCTGGCCTGCGTCGCGGTCCTTCCTCGCCATCAACCTCGCGCATCCATGATCAGTCCCGGTAGTCTGATAATGCTGCTCACCGGCCGGCCAGACTTGTAAGTTGAGCGCAGAACTCTGACGAGAGCTCATCAAAGCTCAGCCACCCCTTTTCGTCCTGCACGGTCAACGAGCGGGCACCGGCCCTCTTGTCATCCAATCCTGCCGGGTGGAAGTATCCAACTGACGGGCTGGCTGAGTCGTTCGCCGCGAGCAGAATGCCATCTCATCTTGCATCTCCAAGCGTCTGCCGCCAACATCCTTGGATCTTCGTCATGTCCCGAGCCTCGTCATCCCTCCCTCCAACCTTGCAACAACTCTTGGGCCCCAAGGCCCCTCTGGCCTCCGGACCTCTCACATACCCACGCAGGCTACGCTTGCTCCAGCGAGCGAGTCTCGAATCCCCCTCCTTCAAGCTCGCAAGGGCCGTCCCCTGTCCATGATCTGCCATGCGCTCTTGATCCAATAGTCGGCGCCCACTCCGCCAAAACTGTGCCCTTGTCAGTGCCGCCTCTCCCGCACCAAGACCCATCGGGGTGTATGTGAGAGGTCGGATGGACGAGCCCTCTCAGTCTCGACCTACTTGCTTGGTAGTACATCCTACACTACAAGACCTTCGCAAACCCTTGCGCGCTCGGCCATGGGTGCCTCCTACTCCTTCTTGCCGCCTCCTTCACCAAGCGTGTCAGCTGCACGTCACTCTAAAACTCTATTCTGTTTTGTCTCTTGTCTCTTTTCTTCCAGACGAGACGAAATCTGCAAGTGCCTGCACTCTTTTGGCCTTGCTCTACACCGTCCCGTCCCGTCGTCCTTGCATACCTACACTGTACCTTGCCTGGAAGACTATCCCCCTCCTTATCCATATTCTTATCACCGCCGTCGATTTTACTCCTCTTAATATCTTCATGTCTTTGTGCCGCGCATTTCCAACTGCGCTGCTGTCCTCCGCGAGGTCATGGAGGTTGTAATTCCGCCAAGAGACCATGGCCCGTCCTACAGATACACGTGGGACGACAACGGCGACGTTGAGAGGATTGAGAGGATTGAAAGGTTTGCATCCGCCGGTTCGTCCCCAACAGCAAACTTTGCTGGTTAGCTTACACGCGCTGCAGGGTCCAGGAGGAAAAAGCACACGACCCGGAGCAAAGGCAAAGTACTGTCAGCAGACAAACGGTGCAATGGCCTTTTCTTCGTCACCAGAGCTCCGCTTCCGATGTAGCGTCGTCAAGGCCGTTTACCGGCTTTACCGGGTCTTACCCGCAAAGTTTTCCGTTCGAAAGAGAACCTCCGAGAAGGGCGACTTGGGCGCCGGGAAAGCGTAATTCGACCGGAACCGTACTCGAAAATATCGTTCCGGACTATATTGTCAACTACATCAGGGGAGAGACGCCCGAAACCATGGCGCGTAAGAGAGAGGAAAAGAAGCGGCAGACGGAAGGCGGCGAGCTCGCTGCGCAGGCGGTGGAACGACACGAAGGAGGCGAAGGGTTCTACGACGAAGCGAGCACGCATAGCCTTTCGACGGCCTCCGCCAGCGAGGACCTGGAGCGGATGCTTCCACCCGGAGAGAGGCCGCCCGGCCGAGGCGTTTTCAGCAGAATGAAGTCGGGATGGAGGGCAGGCATCGCATTGAACATCGTAATCGGCTTCATCATCCTCATCGTCGCCATCGTGTGTCTGGTCCTCGCCCTCGTAGTCGTCGGCATGGTCAGAGGCGAGAGCAGACTATTCGAAGGGTCCTGCACCAAGTCAGAGGATATTAAAATCGGCATCTTCGTAGTCATCAACGTCATCGTCATCGTCCTTTTGGCCACCGCCAACTACGTCTTTCAGGTGCTTAGCAGCCCGACACGCACCGAGATCGATTTGGCTCACGACGAGCACCGCTGGCTCCATGTTGGCGTCCCGTCATTCAGAAACCTCCGTTTCATCTCCAACCCGCGGGTTGTCCTGACGGTCATCATCATGTTGGCGGCCGTCAGTACCCAAGTAATGTGCGTCGCTTTCTTGTTCTTCCAACTGGATGTCGCTGACTCTATTTAGCTATAATGCCGTAATATTTACAACGAAACCTGGCTTCGCTCATCAAGTCGTCTTCGTCACCCAAAGCTTTCTCTCTTCCGGCCAGTTCAGCAACGCTTCGTCGACAAATCTCGGGGGTCTCTCGAGGGGTGACATCTTGAACCTCCAAGACCAGGCCTCTCGGGGACAACTGACTAACCTCACCGTGTCGGACTGTCTTAAGCAATTTGGTGGCGTGTATCAGTCGGACTTCAGCGCCGTGTTATTGGTGACAGACTCTACCTCTGTCAGCAACTCCGTCGTTCAGACTGCACCGTCCGGAACCTCGCTTTCGCAGTTCGTCGACCCGAGAAATCCGTCCGCCATCCAGGTTAACGGTACGACCACCGACTACTGTCTTGCCCGACCAGAGTCGCCGGAGTCCTGCTCAGTGATTCTCAACGGCTCCCTCCTCGGCGTCATTGCAATCCTGAACCTCGTCTCCGTCTCAGCCATCGGTGCTGTTTACTTCTTCACGGGATTCGAGCCCCTGGTGACTCTGGGCGATGCTTTGGCGTCCTTCATCACACGACCAGACCATAGCACGAAGAACGCGTGCCTCATCGACAAGAGGGATGTCAAGCAGGGCCGATGGGGTTACCACGAAGCCAAGTACTGGATATCCAAAGAACACTTCTGGTTTCAATCGCCCGGCTTGTCCATGTGGATCTTCTGGTTTCTTACCTGGGCCGCACCGGCCGGCCTCGCAGCCGCGGCCCTCGGCGTACCTTTGAGCCAGGACTCCACCGCCAGCCTCAGCACTTTTGGCCGCGCTCCCGATCACGAACTATTTGTCTTGCCCAACGGAAGAGCCCGGGCGGCGTTTGCCCTCGTCGCTGCTCTCCCGCATCTACTGCTGGCGGTTCTCTACCTCTCCACCAACGCTCTCATGTCCTCCTACTTCCTCTCCCACGAAATCAGCCAGTACGCACTGCCGGGCCTTACGCTGCCCCTCCGCGTCAGCTCCGGTCGACCTATGGGCGCGCAGACGACGAGTCTCTACCTAACTTTGCCGCGGCCATACTCGTGGCTTCTCCTCGTCCTCTTCGCTGCCGCGGGCCTCGCGCTAAGCCAAGCCGTCGTCGTTGTCTCCGTGGACTCCCTCCCAGCCACCAGAGACGCGAAGTTTCCCGCCCCCATCAACGGCGTCGGGTTCAGCGGCGTCGGCCTGCTGGCATTCCTCGCCCTGCTCGTTGTGATTGCCGGTTTGGTCCTTGGCCTCGGCCTGCGCCGTGCGGACCCGACGCCGACCCGCGTCGAAGGCGATCCAGCCGGGAACCCACTCGTCTTGAAGGGCGGAAGCTGCTCCGCCGTCATCAGCGCCCGGTGCCATCGTTCGCCGGGAGACATCGGCGCTGCCTTCAAGGAGGTGGCGTGGGGAGTCTTGCACGAGGGCACCGGGACCAACGTCGGGCATGCCACGTTCTCGAGCCTGCCTGTTAGCGTACTCAACCCCGTCAAGAGTTACGCTTAGGGGGTCAGACCGATAATGTTCGTTTTGGTTTTTTTTCTCGGCTGCTAATGTTTTCACCTCGCATATTTCTGGTTTCTGTTGTACATTTATTTGGCATATGCTGTCTCTGCAGCTGTACATATTTCGGGTTCGAAGACTCTCGCCCACCAGAAGAAGGGAGGAAGTCGTCTCTATGGGTTGTATAAAGATTTGGTGGCAGGTTTGTTTTGTGGAAAAAGTATCATGTTCTGGGTGCATTTAATGGTGTTAATGGAGCCTGGTGGCGGTCTGATTTAAGGCTTTACAGATGAACGGAGATAACGGAACGGAACAGCGACAACGACCACAGAACTGGGGACGGACGGGCCAGGAAAAGGGGGATGGGGCCATTATCTGGATAGACATGGTCACGGTTTCTTGTTTCTTCAATGGTATGGTCGGCTGGAATCATGGTAGTAGTTTATACCCTAGTGTTTCGGTGTTGGAAACGGAATCTGGAAAGGCAGGGGTGAGAGGAAGATGGTGGGCGTGAAGATGTCTAGACTCGTCTCTGGACGGGACTACGGAATTGCAACGCAATACAGAGAGTTTTTCTCCTTATTCGAGAGCCACAGGCAGGTCTACTACCAGGTGTACTCGGGGGTGCTTTGGCCGAGAGAACGATCTCGTCAAGACTTGTACGGCAGCCTACCCAACCAATTCTAGCCATCTCTTTCTACTCGCAAAGCAGATGACGGCGCCGGCAGCCTAGGTGGCTTCCCACACGGTTGCGCAGGCGGCCGTGTCCAAAAGCTGATGTGCGCGGCCGGGGGATATTTGTATTAACCAAGGTCAACAGCACACGGTTACCAAGTCACCGTGCGAACCGAAAGACACATCAGCGGGAGAACAGTTTCGGCGCGTCAAAACCGGCGGCCTTCTCGCCCCGAGGAGGGCGAAAATATGGAATGTTTTGTAACGAAAAAGGGGGTAGTAGGTAGTGTTGTACAATTAAATCAAAATCCAGGAACGACTGTGGCCCACTTTTCTCCACGTAACGTAACCCCTTCCCTCGCATCGTAATCAACGGATGCGCCATCCGACAATTTCCAAGACAGACTCGGTGTGATTGGAAAAAGGAAATTGTGTGTTCTTGTGAGCATTGTTCTTCGGAAGAGAACGAATTGAAAGAAAAGGTGGCTTCTTTGCGACGAATACCCTCCCGCGATACGCCTATGCTTGCTTCTGCTAGTTCAAAGTTTCCATCCAAAGGTTCGCGTTGAGCAAATTATGTGTACAAAGAGCAGCGGGCCCACCGCTGCTGAAAAGGGACGAGGGACGGGCTTGATTGTATGCAACCTCAGTCTTCGATGGCAACCTCATCGGCAGTCTTGGCTCCGCTGGCCAGGCTTGTCTTGACGTTGCCCCGGGCTTTTTCCTGACTTTCGACAAAGCGGTCCCAGTGCATTGGATCGAGGGCTCGGAGACCTTCACGGACCTGGTCGCGATCTTCGTGGAAAACGCACATTATGCCCTTCTCTTCCACCTTTCGAGTCAGGTCTGGGTCGTCGATTTCTTCAATCATCTGGTGCAGCATTGCAGTGTGTTTGGGATCAAGCCCAACCTCAAGAACACCGCTGAGCAGCCCGTAGTACTCGGGCTTGATGATGCCAGATCGGATCTTGTGGCCAGCTCTGTGGATTCTGCCCTCCTCCTCGACGAGCGCCTTGGATGTGTGTGACAAAGTGCTGTTCGTCCGTGGGAGACCTGGTCGTACTTGCAAGCTCATCTCGTCCTCTGGATCTGACGGAATAGTGCCATGGTCGGGGTCCTCAGTAGACGATAAGGAAGTGCCCAGCCGGTCGCTTTGGCTCGGCAGCGTGCTTTCGGAAGTCTCGTCGCTCGACACGCGAGTATCGGGGAACTCGTCCTCGAATCTCTTGATAATGTTGGCAAGCGTGGTGTCCAGGAACATCAACTTGCGTAGGTTGTGCTCATCCTCTTCGGGGTTGACCCTCGCCTTGGACAAGGCAGGCTGTAAGCGAAGGCGAATTTTACGAGCGCTGGCAAGCAGATGCTTCGACATGTCTTTGGCCTTCCCAGGAGGCAGTTTGGGTCGGGGACTAGACGGGACCGGTACGCCGTCCTCGAAGTCTCGAATAAACTCGCCGGACTGCCGCCTGGATTCGTCTCCTCTGTTCTTAAGGCAACAGGTGAGCGCCTTCACAACACCAGTACCGCCAATGACGTAATCGTCGTCAGGCGCAGACTCGTTGTCTGAAGAGTCATCCCGCAGCACGTCGTGACCCACAAGATGTGCGAGAACGTCGGGGTAAGGGGGGATTGGACCGCCCTGCTGCAGCTCCTGGGACTCGGCGAGGACTGTCGAAATAACTGAGCTGATGTCTCCGATCGGGAAGCGATCCATGTTTCGCAAGCAGTACGCCACCACCTGCTTGGCCAGCGCCTTGACTATTTCACCAGAGTTCTCGCTAGGAGGATCGATATCGACACAGACAATCGTCTTGGAGACGCGAGTGGCGGCCAGGAAAGAAGCATAGAGGGCACAGGCTTCTTCTTGAGCCTCCTCTGTCTTCGCATCTGCAAGCTTGACCAGCTCCGGGTTCTCGAGGAAGCTGATGTGGGCGAGAAGTTTTGCTTCGGGAAGGATCTCGGCGAGCGCAATGGCTTGTTCTGCGGTCATAGCAACATCGGCCAGGTGGACACGTCGAAGGCCGTTCAGCTTCGGCAGGTACCTATGAATCATTAGCAAAGGGCGGTGGGAAGGTCGGTCGGGTGCTACCCACTTGCGCAGGAGACCAATTGCACTAGGGTCTGCTTTACACAGGTCCTGATTGTGGGAGAGGTCAATGAAGCGGAAGTCCTTGAGCTGTGCAAGGGCAGGGAAGATCTTGCACAGCGAGCCAGGTTTCAAGTTGCACTCGGCGAGACTCAGAGCCCACAAAGAGTCCTTTTCTGAGATAGCGCTTGCAACCACATCCATATGATCACGAAGATCGTTTCCACCCAAGTCGAGGCCTTCACAGGTGCTCTGGGACAAATATCTTGCAATGTGCTGCAAACCCTTTTCGTCGACATTGTTGTGGGCCAATCCAAGGCGCTTGACACCACACTGGATAATGCCGTCTATGACCATGCCGAGATCGTCCGAGTCGAGGTTGGTTTCTCCCAGGTTGAGCAACTCGAGCGTGGATCCGGCGAGCCTTTCGCCGATTGCCTTGGAGAAGAGGACCGCGGAAACATTCTGAGGGCGTTCGTCATTGGAATGCCGCAGCAAATGGTGGTTGTTATGTCCATTCTGTGCGGGCTGTGGGGGGCGTGGAAAAGAAATGGTAGACAGGTCCAGGAATTTGAGCGTCCGGCAAAGGTAGAGGAAGAGACAGATATGCTTCCAGCCCTCGGGGCCGATCTTGTTGTTTTTGAGGACCAATCGTTCGACAAAACCTCCCTGGACGGTCAGGCCGTCGGGTTGGGTGTGTTTGCGCCGCCTTGACTCGGGCTTCCTTGTGGCCAGAAGACCGGCCAGTATGACCCTCAAGCCCTCATCCGAGAGTCCACAGTTCTCCAGGATAACTTCCTTGACCGGGACAACTGCCAAATAGTCTCCTAGTGTCACCAAGTCCGGCAACTGAAGCCAGTAACCCGTGAGATCCAATTTTTGCACCATGCCGATGTCGGAAGAGCAGTTCGCCGGGTTGGTCAACTGCTCGGTGATCTTCTTAAGAATAGGCGTCTCTCTTAGCTGGCAACACCGCCGATATATCCTCACGGGGTTCGTCGTGGGAGAGGCTGTCGTCTTGGGTGTTGCGGTTGGAGTGCCTTCGCTGGAAGAGTCACTGTCGTCCAGGTGAATCTCCATTGGTATCGTGCCGTTGGCCTCAGCGAGTTTCCGCTTCTTCTCTTTCCTAGCTTTCCTCTCCTCTTCGCTCTTCTTCTTCTTTTCCTTCTTCTTTGTATCCTTCTCCTTATTATCCGCCGGCAAGTCCAAGGTATTTGTGTCGCTTGGCTTGGTTTCCTTCGTGGGGTCCGTCCCCTCTTTTTCCGGTTCTCTTGGCACGGACTCGCCCGTAGTTTGTATGACTCCATCGCGCTCTTTTTGCTCCTCCAGAGACTTGGGGTTCTTGAGCGCCTCGCCCTCGCCCTTCTCAGTCATTTTCCTTGTCTTCGACTTTTCCAGGGGCTTCTTAATGGGCGCATCAGTGTCGACGTATTTAGGCATGGGGGCGATTTCAACGTCCACGCTAAACGCGACTCTCCGGAGTTTCGCCTGGTGCAAGTCCGAAATCTGACAGCGCTCGCGATTGTGGTCGACATTCAGTATTCTCCTCTCGACCAAGCCGTGGGTGCCTTTCGCGGTCGGACTGAGTACGCCTCCAGAGGAAGATAGGCGGCGAAAGACTCCGAGAAAGCCAGCCTGGCCGCGGCCGGGAGGGGCCGGTGTGTAGGGTTGGTCGCCATCGTACTTGGCTGCATGCGGAAGCACAGCGTTCTTCGCCGGAGTCACCTTCGGGGGCATCGGACCCGACTCTTTGGGCGGTGTGTTTTGGGGCTGCTGGCTCGCCGGGGAATTGCTGCTGTTCGGGGAGGAGGAGAACTTGGACGAGATGTTGGAGAACCATGAGTTGCGACGCGACGGGGGAGTGCCGTTGGGTCCCGACTTTTCGTTGGACGGACTCCTTCCCATCGGCGGGCGCGACATTGGGATAGGCTTGGCGCCTTCTGTTGTTCCCCTCGCCGCATCTGGAGAGCCGTTGGCGCTGCCATTGGCAGCAGGTTGACTGGTGGTCGGGGAGGCGGGGGTGGGCAACTCTCGAGGGGTTGACGTCGAGGGTCGCCGAACTGTGGAAGGTTTCGAGACCTTGTCTGTGAGTCGCATTATGGATTAGTACGGAAGGCTCCGGGGGCGCTTTGGAAGAAGAACGAGGTGTCGAGGAAAGACGACAAGGAAGACGGAAATGACGGGCTGTCGAATATATCCACTGGCAGGAGGCCCAGAGATGCGGCGCCCAGTGGCGAGCGCTCGCGCTTATCTGGTCCGACTTGGATTATGGTGGTGCTGTAGGCGAGCGGCGTGCAGTGCGAGTGGGCGAACGGGGGGGGTGGGCGGCGACCAACTGAGGTGCCCTGGAAGATGAGGTCAGATGGGACACTGATGCGTACCTTTGGGAGAGCCGTGGGTCATCCAGCTAACATCTACTCCATGAACCTGCTCCATATTGTATGCCGCCAGAGATGCAGAATACACGCAGAAATAGAGAGAGAAGCAGAGTGGAAGCGAGAGGGAAGAGAAGAAGAATGACGGAAGAAGGAAGACCGGCGTCCGCGCTGGGCGAGGAAGACGAGGTCGTCCGCGGCTGCGAAGTCGTCCGGGAGAGGGAGCAGCAGTGGTGGTGGTCGACTTTTTGGACGCAGCGGGAAGGGAAGGGAAAAGAAGACGTGCGTCCCGGTTGATTTCTAAAAAAGACGCGGGAGGTGGAGGGCACTTCGTTATTGTCCGGCCCCGAGTCCTGGGGCCGCTGGTCGGTAAGTAGGTAATAAGGAGGTACCTGCTCGGTGTGAAGAGTAAGGCAAGGTAGTATGAAGTATACCTCGATGGACGGCGATGTTCCCCCGTCACTCGCGGCGTCACGTTTGGTAAGGTCGGTACCTACCTCAAGGAAAGGCCGGACGTGGCAGCTCTGGCGGGGTTCATTAACCTTTTTAGAGGGGGAGGCAACATCGTCATTGGATTGGGGGGGCGTAGAGGAGACCTGAAGCCCTGGGACCGGCTGTCTTCTGTGCCTACCGTTAGCTGTGCTGGGCGGGCCTGAACCCGTGGGAAGTCCCGCGGCCGCCACCTTGGATCGGACGGACATAGTGCAACCTACTGCTCACTGATGAGGCACTAAAAGGTATTAACAAGTAATTTACCTACCCAGGTACTTACTTGCTTGCCGGATGCTATAAGCACCTTAGTTGTACTGAGGTGGTCCCGGTACATAAATCATGCCATTACATATTATTATCGGCCACTTCACTTATGTATTATTCCACTCTGTTTCCTCTCTTCATTTTCTTTCTCCGTCTTCCCCCCTCTCCCCCTGCATCACTTTCATTGCTGTTGTCCGGCTTATTCTGGCTAGCAGGTAGCTTTCGGTAGCTTCCGCACATCGGAATTCCGTCAGCAAACCCGTCGCTGGCTTATTCATCCTTCCTTCGGTCAACAAAGATAGGGATGCATTGTTCAGCAACGCTGCTGCGGTCAGAGGCTGAGCATGAGCAGGGCAGGCCGATACCTACCTAGATCGCAGCGCAACGAACCATCTGGCCACGGCACCAGGTTTTAACCTAAACCGCAAGCAGGTGCCACAGCGCGCGGCGGACACGGACGAGGAACCGCCGCCAGAACACTGGTGACTGGAGCACCCATGCCCCCTCGTCCTCATCTTGAGGTGGAGACCTGGAGGGCCCAGGACCTGGGGACCGTCAACAGGTGGCTGGTGGATTGCTTCGGCGGCCGTCTGGTAGGATGCCACTGCCGTGAGTACCCACCCACCCAGGAGCGGGGATTATCAACGTCAGAAAGCTCTGGTGGTTCCCATGGACTTGGGCACGCCCTCTCTCCGCGCCGTCCGTCGACCGTCCGCCATCAGCCAGCATCCAGGACCTCGAGGTTCGCCCGCCTCGCCGTCCTTCATTCTTCTGCAAGCTATCACCACCGAGAGTCCGCACTACTGCACAATGCGCCGCCGGACTGCAAGAGAAAATGCACAAGAGCCAGGGTTCTTAATCATCGCGCCTCTTCGAATTGGCGCCATCCCCCCCACGGATCTGACTTCGCCATGCAGCCGGTGCCGTGTCTGGTCTCTTCGGTCGGCGCGAACGACACGTTGCTGAAAGCCTTGCAGCGCCAACAAGAACCGGCCGCAGGACTTCACACTCTCCCGTCGCAGCCATGCTCAATTCTTAATAGTAGCTGAAAAGCCCGCCCCAAAACTGCGGGCGGGGGCGATTCAGGGTCCAGTTGCTCTCCGCGCCTACTCCGTACATTAACCGACAACTAGTCCCTGGAAAACGAAGACGCTGGTGTTTCCCTGGAAGTTGGAACTGAGGTGCTCTGGACCTCTTGTTGACTGACCGCCGCCTGAGAGTCCCTACATCACGGGGTCCTGAATTCCACGCAGCACCCATCGCGATGGGGGGTTTCCCCTGCCTGCAATCAGCGGTGTCCTCCATTCCATGTCAGGTGAAAGCCGACAGGACGGGGACACCATTCACAGCACGAATCAGAAATCTAGATGCTGCTGGCTTATCCACTTTAGACCCTGCACTTGGTCTCTAGAGTCTTGGAAAAGACAAGGCATGGCAGCTTAACGTTGGCGGGCTCTTTCCTCGTTCTGCAGCAATCTCGCGCTGCTCGGTGTTGCCCGCCCAAAGATGACGCCCCAGAAACACCCCCCCAGAGCGAGCACCTTTCCTCTTTCTGCCGGGTGGGATGATGTGCTTTGGGGGGGCTTCGTGGTGGGAAAGTCGCTTCCTGGCTGAGGCTGGGTCTCATCCCCTCCGTCCATCCCGTAATTCCCGCGCGCGAGGCGTGACGAAATGCGTGAGGTAATGCACCCGAACCCAGGTGGCCCGCCGCGGCCCCTCTTTTGTGCCTATGTCGCCATTCGTGATCCAACGACACCGCTTTCGAAGCCTTCGTCGTGGTTACACCCTCGCAGCTGCAACGCCAGTACATCCAAGGAAGACGAGTATCCGTATGCATACCACGAGAATCTAGAGGCACCCTAGGTTCACGGTTCACCATGCTCAATCGGTCGGCCGTTTCGACGGTTTCCCTGGGAAATGGGTCCATCCCGGGCGCGTCCGATCCTTCGACGGAAGCCCGCAGATGCCATCTCTTGATTCTCGAGGGAGATCGTCATTTTTCACACAGGCTCTGGCGTGATCTGATATCATTGGTGCTCTCATGCGGGGTCCCATGGGCCATGCCCTCCTCGTCCTCGCCTCACCACACGTCGCGACCTCGTCTCGATGCAACCTATGGCACGCCCAGCCACGCCCGGCCCTTGGAAAACGTTAGCGAGCAATTCAAGCATTCGCCCTCGCACCGATCGAGGCGACGGCGCCGAACCATGCCATGTAGTACACTCTCACACAACACACGCATTGCACCTACTAAAGTAGGCACGCCAGCTACGATCGCCAAGGCGGTTAGCCACAGCATGTTTCACTTGATCTGTCTTTCTCGACCTCAAATTGTCTGACGTCTGGCATTTGGGATATCTCATATTGAATTGTGTTGGAGTTCCTTTCCCTTGACCCTCATAATCCCCTTCCGGATTTTTGCTTTTGCCTCATAACTCCGAGAAGACTGCGAAAAAGTCATGCCAAAACGTCACAAAATGCCCATCGTGTTCCACCACGCGAATGAATTAAACTGCTAGAAAACGACAAGTTTACTCCTCACGGAGAGCGGCAATGCGCTCCTTGACGCGCTGCTCCTTCTGCTCCTTGGTGAGGCGGGCGACCTTGAACTTCTTGGACTCGGCCTTCCACTCCTCCTTGGTCTTCTTGGAGCCCTCGGGCTTCTTCCAGGGGTCCTCACGGATGGCGGCGTGGGCCTCGGAGTAGAGCTCCTCAAGGCCGTCGGCCTCGATGTCGTCGTCGATGTACTGCTGGAACTGGGACTTGTAGCGCTCCTCATCGTCGTCGGCAAGAGTCTCCATGTACTCGGCGACGTGGCCACCGAAGATGTAGTTCTTCAGGGTGTCGGCGTCGAGCTCCTTGGTCTCGATGTCGTAACCGGGGAAGCGCTTCTCGCTGTGGGGGACGAGGATGCCACCGTCGGAGGCGCCCTTCATGGCACCGAAGACACGGGCACCGGTGGAGGTGCGGTGCAGACCGACGTCGAGGAAGGCCTTGAAGGGGCGGCGCTCGCCGTCCTCGGTCTCGGCGGCCTCGGTGAGGGTGAACTCACCGTCGGCCTCCTCGACACCGGTGAAGGCCTTGTCAATGCCGAGCTTGCTGAGGGCACGGCGGGCGATCAGGAGACCGGTGGCGTAGGCGGCAGCCCAGTTGGTAAGACCGTGGGTGATGCCGTAGGCGGGGAGCTCGTGGGCGTAGGCGGAGACGAACACCTTGTCACCGGAGATCTCGGAGGTGACAATTTGCATGATGATGTCCCGGTTGGTGAAGCGGACCACAAGACGGTACTTGGGGGCACCGTACTTGTTCTTGGCCTGGGTGATCAGGCGCTTGCGGGCATAGTAGTCGGTCTTGCCCTGCTGTCTGCGCTTGTACTTGGTCTGGAAGCGGCTGTAGAGCATCGAGAGTCAGCGAGCGCTGTCCCACAAAGCTTGTACGCGTTGCGCTCAGGGAAAACGGGTTGGGGAACGAGTAGGAAGAAATACTAACCTGTAGTACGCGCTGTTCTTCACCAACTTGTGGAAGGCCTGTCGCAAATTGAAAATCCCGAGTCAGCAATTTGCGCTTCAGATGTGGCCCTCGATCCGAAGCATCTTGCTTTGACTCCTATCCCAAAGAGACATTTCTGCCTGCTAGAAGGGCCATGCCACTTTCTCTCTTTCGAGAGAAACGGCAGATGTGGTCGTCGTCTTCATCTTCGATTCTTCGGCCGAAGAAATGGCGTTGGTTTCAACTTACCATCTTGACGGTATTGGCTGGCGGTCGGATTGGCTCAGCAAACTTGTCTACGGTGTTGTCGTGGGTTGTCGATCTCGAGATCGAAAGGAAAATAAAAAAGTCAACTTTCTTGTGGGATATCTCTGGCAGCCCTAACGAGCGGCCCCACTCCGCCCAAGCGGGCAAGCGCCGTCCCCAAATCGGTTGGCGACGAGTCACGTGTACTCCATCACCTCCTCCGTTCCGCTGGTGGACTTGGGCCGGGGACGAGTCACGTGATACCTGACCGGTTTGGCCTCCGTCACCCACCCGGGCCGAGGTCCATCGCCAACCTAATGTGGGGGGCGGGGCCTAGTGTCCCCCAGGTTTCGGCCCCGACATCGTCGTCTCCGCCTCCAGAGCGACGCGTGACTTGTAGCATAAGTAGACGTAGATCTGGTACCCCTTCACGCCATGCAGTCCTTGGAAGAGTCTGACAACTTCTTGATTCATCATGTTCTTGATACGATAGATGCCATGACTGGATCCAAGCAGCCCAAGGTTATTCTATTCGACATCGGTGGAGTCTGTGTAAGTGCTGCCCTTGAGTCCTCTGCTCATCGCTCAACGTTTCGAGGAACGTGCAATCTCTTATTGAGCTGTCCACTGCTGGAGTAGTCGGCTCGGGCTATCTGACTAACGACTCAAAAGGTCGTTTCTCCCTTCCAGTCCATCCTCGACTACGAGCTGAGTCTCGGCATCCCGCCAGGATGGGTCAACTACTCGATCTCCAAGACTAGCCCCACCGGCTTCTGGCACCGCTTGGAGACGGGCTCCATTCCGATGGACGAGACCTTCTTCAACGGTTTCAATCAGGACCTTCGCGATCAGTCTCGCTGGGAGGCGTTCTACACTGCACAGCAGGCCAAGAACCCCTCCCTTCCCAAGGAGATCCCGCCTCTGCCGTCCATTGATGGGGAGTTTCTTTTCAACACAATGATGACAAACTCGATCCCGCCAGATCCTTGGATGTTTCCGGCGCTGAAAAAGCTCAAGGCCAGCGGGAGGTACATTCTCGCAGCACTGAGCAACACTGTCATCTTTCCGCCCGGCCACAAGCTGTGGAGGAAGGATTTCATGGACGACCCCGTGCGCAGCCTTTTCGACGTCTTCATCTCCTCGGCGCATGTGGGCCTGCGGAAGCCCGACCCGAAAATGTACCAACTGGCTCTGAAGACCGTCAACGAGTATGCAACGAAGAACGCGGCCACAGAAAGGGGGCAGGCCCTCGGGTGGGCCGATGGCATCAAAGTCGGCGACATTGTCTTTCTCGACGACATTGGCGAGAATCTCAAGGAGGCCAGGAAACAGGGGTTCAATACCGTCAAAGTCCACCTGGGTAGGACATATGAGGCGGTAGAGGAGCTTGAGAAGATCACTGGTCTGGCCTTGGAAGGCGATCACCCCAAGATTCCCGTGAAGCCGAACCTGAAAGGCAGCAGCAAAGAGAAGCTGTAGAAAGAATTTCGGGTCTCTGTTCTGATAGACTGGCAAGCATTTTGCTAGTTCCTTCTGGCGACATAGAGATACACCGCATCTACGTTTTCAAGCTTGCCATCGACGGCGTCCTTCTTCCACTCCTCGTGGAACAGTGCCCTGGTCTTTTCCTTGAATGCTTCCGTCGCCATGTTGATGGTCAAAGGAGTCCCGGTGATCCAGTCGAATTGCTCGTCGATCTGGTCCATGCCGTAGTACGTGGTCCCCTGACCGGAAATGTTGTCCATCAGCTCAATCTTCTCCACAGCGTACCCGGCCCTTTCCAATATTCCCTTGAACGAATTTCTGTCCTTAATCCACGTCCTGTTGCTGGGAAACCTCGTTCCAAGCCGCTTCGCCGCGCGCTCCAGAAGCAGCCCAACCTTGAGGTTGTTCTCGTGGGTTATGTCGATGAGCAGCCTGCCGCCGGGCTTGAGGTACTTCCGCCACGACTCGACGACCTTTTCCTGGTTGTCGAGGAGCACGAACGCGCTGGAGCACACGATGACGTCGAAGGTCTTGCTCTCGAGCTCCGGCAGCGTGTCCAGGTCCGTGACGTCGTGGTTGAAAAGGCGAACGTTCGCCTTGGGTCTGAGACGCTCTCTCTTCTCCCGCGCTTTAGCGAGCATGGAGTCCGTGACGTCGACGCCGACGATCTCGCCCTCCTCGCCCACCAGGTCGGCTGCGATGAAGACCTCGAGCCCGGTGCCGCAGGCGAGGCTCAGTAGTCGTTCGCCGGGCTGGACATTGGCAATGACCATGAAACGCTTGCTGTAATCCGGATGAAACGAGTTCTCATAGTTGTCGGCCCTCGCAGTATACATGCGCTGCGAAGAGGCAGCCTGGGTCTCGTGACCGAATTCCATGTTCGGTGGGGGCTACGGAGTCGTCGTTTTCAAGCCACTTGCTGATGCTGATATGTTCTCAAAGACAACGGCAAACAAAGGTGGTCTGGCTGCCCTCGAGAGATTGCGGAGAAGTCCAGCCCATACTGTACTGCAATGGTGAAACTAACCAGCGTTGGCGCGTTGTGATGTCATAGGCACATGAAGAGGTTTTATCTCCCTAAAATCCGGGCTGACTGTACAGTCCAATGATCTGCAAGTGTGCACTTGTAAGTTCACTTTTGGGGTTCGTGTTTGGAAGTTCCCCGTGAACAGTCTTCAAAGTCGGATGTCGAGTACGCAAAACGAAACTTGCGATATCTAAGGTATGCAGTCAGAAAACGTCGCTGGCTATGCGGATATTTAATCGCTCGGCCGCCATAATTTTCTCACGATTGTCAACCGTCCTCTACAAATATTGAACCATTTGAATGTGTATAATCTGTACGTAACATGAGTGCTGACAATACATCTTCAAGTTCTTTCTTCCGATCCCTTCGTGAACGTAACACACGCAGGCATCAGTTCATGTGATTGCTTCTTCGCTGGGATCTCTCAACGTCAAGATCTCTACTGGGCCCGAGTGTCAACGGAAAACGTTTGCTCGAGGATGCGAAGCCCGCAAATATGCTGCTCGCATACAAACGTAAATCGTCTGAGATACAACAGACACCTTCGGCCGAGAACTATGCTCTGTCTGGGTCAACAGTTTCTGTCAGGGAGTTCTGCAGGAGCTACACGCGGCAACTCTACAGGCGCTGTTGGCCTCACCTCCATGGTTCCGAACAGGAGGTTTCTGTCGGTCCCCACCCGTGTTTCTTTTCACTCTGTACTGTTATTGGCTGCTGGACTGATTAGCTTCGGCTCGATCATCGCCAAACGGCTTCGACGCTCCGCCCCAAGACAATCCGCTCGACCTCCTTTCTCCAATTTTGTCGCTACTCCTGTTGCACGGCAAGAGATGGGGACTTCCACGGCTGTGATGCAGATTCTTACTGCAATACCGCCTACAACACCGCCATTCATGATACCACATGACTAGGTCCTCCGAAAGAGACAGCATCGTCGCCCGCGTCTCAGTTGTTGCCCTGGTGCCGCAGGCAGTACAGGGAAGGTCCCCTTCAAAGATCCCCTTTTGGCTCACAGTTGAACAACATTCGTTTGAAGATGAGCTAGATTTCAGTCAAACTGGAGCTTGGGTTACTGCCACTGAAACCGACCCTGTGGATATCATGAGGCCCCTGATTTCGCTCGTGTATGTCGCGACAGTTGCCAGTTCCACAGTCGCCCGCAGAGAGGACGGCCATAGGTCGTTTTGGGTATTGGAGTGGCACCCATAGCCGGTTTAGGGATACCACAAGTTTGTGGACGCCCAGGAAAGGCGGCAGGCGGCGCCGGCTACAATTTGAAGCGGCCAGAATGGCCAGCAGAGAGAGATATGATGGGTGAAGATAGCTGAGCTCTCACCAAAAGAAGTGGAACGGAGTTGGACAAGGACCAGTAAGTCATCGAAAGAGAACGGCATCTGCAAAGCAAGTCGCAAGAGAACTGGCACGTGGCCGGCAGAAAGACGGCACATCTAAGTAACAGACGTCTCGCAAATCCGACCTCTGGGCGTTCACCGCTAGATCAGATAACATGATTGGTAGGTGTACCCAAACTCTGGGAAGCCCAAAGCCGACGTTGCTCACGACTCGTCTACGTTGTCCGCCAGACAGTAGACTGAACGGCGACCGAGGGTGCACGAGTTCCAGCTGCAGTGTTCCGAGAGTACGGTTGACCCTGGACAACTCATTTCCCGCGACGAATTAGACGACCATAGTCGCCATGCAGCACAAGTGACCGAACCCACCGCGCCGCTTAGATCACAGTACTAGCAGAAAGTCAAGGGACCGGAGAATGTGCTGGGAGAGCGCAGACCAAGAGGTCGAACCAACACTAGGTAGTAAGGAAGTGGATATCTTAGGACTTTGTTTGCAGGACCCTTGTCGTCGTGTGCCAACCACGGCGGGCCGGTTCGCTTTTAATCGCGCGGCAAACGCTGCGCTCCGGGCAATGATTTGACATGTCGCAGTGTCAAGGGGCCACAGTCACCAACTGACCATGGGTGCAGTCTTATCCAAACGACACCGGGGGGTTTCTGTTGTGTTCGGCTGTGTTGTTGGACCGGACCACTTGTCGTGTTTGTACATCCCAAGGCGACCCCTGGCAATGTACGGGCCTTTCTTTCTGTTTCTCTGAAAGCCAACCTCAATTGTGTCTTCTCTCTTCATCCTCTCTCCTCGTGCTCAACACTGCCGCCTTCCTGGGGCGATGCGATCATAATTGACGATCTCGTGCAAACATGGCGAGACGAAAACTCGTCGTCTTCGCCCAGGCCTGCACTGTCGGCCTGCTGCTATTTGGGGTGCTGATCGCGTACGATCTATTCTCCGGACGCGACTACCTGGACATCGCGTACAGGCCGTTCCGTAAGTGGCTGTTGAAGACATCTGCCGATGAGCAGAGTCGTGGCAGACAAGATGACGGCCTCAGCTAACAATCAGAGCTATCTAGGAAAGCCAAACCCGACCGAGGAGAAGACGCATGGATCGTCTCCACACGGCGCTGATGACCAGACGAACCCTACCGGAACTGGAGCCGGAGCCGGAGCCGGAGCCATGACATCCCATCCGGTGTTCACTCCGGCAGCGGCAACGGCCCCGCTCGTATCAACGCCGACGCCGACGCCGACGCCGACGACACATCCCAGTAGCACCACCAACCCTGCGCTACCCGCCGGCGACCCCGAAAAGGCCAAGGCCGCCCCAAAGTACATCAACGCCATCCTCGACCCGGAGGACAGGAGCTTTTCCCGGCTGGACTGTCCCCGCCCCAACGTCGAGCGCTACCGATACCTCAAGCCCGCTGCCGAGCTGAAGAAGCCAAAGTTCTTCTTCGCCCTCAGCATACGCCAGAAGGTCGACCTTCTCCCGCGGCTCGTGGGCTCCATCGTCGAGGCCCTCCGCTTCCTCGGCCCCGAGAACTGCGTCCTCTCCATCGTCGAGGGCAACTCCGACGACGGCACCTACGAGGTGCTCCGCGCCCTCGCGCCCGACGTCGAAAAGCTCGGCGTGGGGTACCACTTCGCCCGGAGCGACCTCGACCCGGGCGCCGGCGACCGCATCAAGAAGCTCGCGGAGCTGCGTAACATGGCGCTGGCGCCTCTCGTCGACGCGCCCCGCAGGTACGCCGCCGACGCCGTCGTCCTCTTCCTCAACGACGTCGCCATCTGCCTCGAGGACATCCTCGAGCTCGCCCACCAGCGCCTGTACCTCTCCGCCGACGTGACCTGCGCCTTCGACTGGACCTACGTCGGCGCGGACCCGACCTTCTACGACGTCTGGATCAGCCGCACCATCGCCGGCGACTCCTTCTTCGAGATACCCCCCGACGGCAACTGGAACTCGGCCTGGAACCTCTTCTGGAACGACGACGAGTCGCGCAGGCGCTTCTTCGACCACAAGCCCGTCCAGGTTTTCTCCTGCTGGAATGGCGCCGTCGCCATGACCGCTCGCCCGCTGCTCGACCAGCTCGCCAGGTTCAGGGCCCCCGGCCGGGGTGAGTGCTTCCAGGGCGAGCCCCAGCTGTTCTGCAAAGACATGTGGAACGCGGGCTTCGGCAAGATTGCGGTGATCCCTAGCGTCAACTTGGAATATAGTGACGATGCGGGCAGGAAGATCAAGGCGGCCAAGGGATACACCAGCCAATGGGTCGGAGACGAGGATGAGATTGAGGATTTCAAGTTGGACTGGAAGTCAGATCCTCCCGAAAAGGTCAAGTGCATGGGCAGTTATGATAAACAAACTTGGGAACCCTGGAACCAGGGATTGGAGTAGTAAAAGATATGCCATTCGACCTCAGACCATTTGAACTCCTCGTCCCTAGGCACACTGTCGTTGGCTCGAAACATGTGTGGTGGCGGTGGCATTGAGCAAACCGTAACCCGAAACGCAAACCAATCTTCCCCAACCTCTGTCTGGGTCTTGTTGTCTCCTCTAACCTAGTACAAAGAGTCCGTCGAGCTGTCCTAGCCCACAAGCACAAGAAGGGTATTATCTGATCCTAAGTACCCGCCCGCCCCGCTGCCGATTAAACAATTCAAAGTGACTTTTGTATTCTGACTGCCAAACGACGACACCTAATGATGTGGTGCCATCCGGGTAGACGCATTTCGCTGATTCATAATCATGTCTTGCCTTTCCGACAATGACCGATCCGGTCCACTACATTCGCTGGATCGCCGGGCATCACTGTTTCCAAAGCTTCTTCACCCGCCACTCCTCCCGCCAAATGTCCTCATGTTCCGGGCAACTTCTGGTTCAGTCCCCGCAATAGTTGCTTCACCGTGGTCATCAGGTGCGTCTCGATTCCACTGAACCCTGCTGCCGTTGTGCCTGAAGCGCTGGCTTCCGTGGGCGGAGGGACGATGCTAGCTTCGGCCAGGCCTAGCACCCTATCAATGGCAGACAAGGTGATGGCCTCCGCTTTGGCCTCGCCTATCCTACTTTTGAGAGCATTTGATGAGACCTTCTTGAAACCAAGCAGCGCGTCGAACACTTTGGGGTCAAGAACATTATTTGGCCCACTTGGCTGCGGGGTGCCCCCTGACGTGGACCCGGGGGTATTGCTTCGAGCGGCATAACCGACAAAGAGCTTCTGAATCCCCTTCATGCATATATCTTCCATGGCTTGGTTCTCTGTGGCGGCGTTTTTAAGTCCCAGGCATCGGTTCAGAGCAGACATGAATATTGCTTCCGGTTTGGGGGTATTGGCCTTCTTTAGCTGCTCAATCAGGCCATTCTTGAAACCGTTGATGGCGGTTAGCAGTGCAGGCTGTAGAACTGGGCGGGGTTCGGCTTTCGCAGGCGTTTTCGATGTCGGCGTGGGACGGGCTTGCGGCGGTGCAACGGGTATGTGTGGTGGTTGTGCTCCGGAGATGGCGGCCGGAGCAGGTTGCGAGGCTGGCGGGGCTGATGCCGACGCAGCGCCGTCTTCTGTTTTGACAGCAGGGTTGGTTGGGGGCGGCCTTGATGCGTAGGGTGAGCTGTAAGTAGGCTGTTGGCCGGGTATGCCTTGAGGTCGGGCAATGGCAGCGGCAGCTCCATAGCCAGGGAGTGTTGCTGGTGCAACTGGCTGGGAGGCCGGCGGGGGCGCAGGATGGCTTGGGGCTGGCGTAGCTCCTGGGGGCGAGTACTGAGGTGTTCTCGCCGCCGCCGCCGCCGCCGCCGCCGCCGCCGCCGCCGCCGCCGCCGCTGCCGCTGTCTGAGCCTGCTGTCCAGCATAAGCTTGTGCGTGGTAACCATGCGCCAGCTGCTGGTAGCCAGGTGGTACTTGACCCTGTTGCGGATGCTGCTGGTGCTGCTGGTGCTGCTGTGGTTGTTGCTGATGCTGGTGTTGCTGGTGCGGATGCTGGTGCTGCTGCTGTTGGGGGTACGGAGCGTACATCGGGTGGCCGTAGTGCCCGAATCCTGAAGCCATGGAACGATCTGGCGAAGAAGCCTTGCGCTTCTTGCCGGCATCGAGCTCAACACCAGGCACTCGCGACCAGAGCCCTGTCGTGTCGTCCTTCTTAAACGCCTCGTTTCCGATGAGGTTGTGTCGCACGCTGGATTCCCAGCCCTTTGTTTCCGTGTGGAAATAGAACCAGGGGTATCGTTGGGTGATCCGCTTGTAGATCTGCTTTAGTGTGAGGCCTTCAGGCCCGGCTGCGGTCAGAGTCTCGTCAATGAGGACACCATAATTCTTGTTGGGCTTCTGCAGTTGTTCTTCGGTGTAGTCCTCGATCTTGAGCTCGAGGGGCGGTGACTTCGGCCGGACCTTCTTCTCTTTCTTTTCCTTGGCCCGTCGCTCTGCGTCAGATCCCTCTGCACCATCTTCGCCTTTGGGTTTTCGAGGCTTGTACTTGCGCTTCTCTGGCCTGTCAATCCCGTCTTCTGGTAGCGGGTGCTTCCTCGGTCGCCCAACCTTCCTCTTGACAGGAGGTTCTCCTGGGGGCGGCTGTGGCAGTGTCTTCTTGGCCATCTCCTGCGCTTGCTTTTTAAGTAAACGTTGTTCTCGCTTGGACATAAAGCCGTTTTTAGGTGGCCTGCCGGGCCCTCGTTTCTTCGGAACAAGCGGCATTAATGGTTGCGACATGGACGGCAACATCTCCGCCTCCTCCGCCTTGACTTCCGTGCTCGGCGCAACCCCTCCTGCGCCTTCCTCTTCCTCGGGCTCAGCTTCGAGCCCGACTTCTGCTGATACGTCTGCTGATACGTCAGCTTCGGCGTCGGCAACGCCGTCTGCGTCTGCGTCGGCATCAGCGTCCTCTCCTTCAGCATCCGCGTCGGATTCTTCATCTTCAGACGGCGCTGGCGGGCTGAGAGACGAGTCGCTCGTGTCATGGAGCTCGCCATTCCCATGTAACGCCTCGAACTCAAAGCTCATCTCTTTTCCACCTTCGGCTCTCTTCTTCTTGAGCTTCTCTTCCTCTTCGGCGTACTCTTCAGCACCGGTACGGCCTTCTGGGACGCCATTGATGACGAAACGAAAGTCGACGTCCTTGATCTGTAGGTGATCACCGCTCCGGAGCACGACTACACCGTCCTTGTGATGTACGTCCTCGATAAAGAACCCGTTTTTGTGCATGGGAATGGCCTCGAAAACCCCGTCTTCCTGATTGAATTGGATTTTGAGATGCTCCCTCGAGATGGCTTTGGTCTTACTCGCTATATCCGGCCCTGGCGAGTGAATGCCGATGAACGGGACGTGGTAGGGAGAAGGTCGGAGGGAGTCGAGGTCGACGGCTGCCGCGCCGGGCGTGTGTGAGACGTACTGCCTGTTGGAGATGAGGTTTTCCTGCGCCTCCTCCTCTTCAGGCTTCTGCGAAGATCCAGTGCTAGTGGTCTTGCGGCGCTTGGCTGGTCGAGCGTCTCCGTCACTGTCGGACTCGGGTCCAAGCATGCCTCCCTCCTCACTGACATATGACTTGCTGAACTTCCCGCGGTCGTGTGCGTCAAGAGGAGGGGGCGGGAGCCCAAACGCGGCGTTCTCCTCGGCCTTCCTCCGGTATGCGGCATTGCGCTTCTGGTCCCTCCGAGCCTGGACCATGGCCTTTTGATCGCGGCCGATGATGACGGCGTAAGTGGTCATCTGGAATACACTGTCTGCGAATTCTATTCGCGCGAAGGATTCGAGGCCCTGTGTTGCCGCGGCGAGCGTATGCGTGCTAGCAATGAGCGGGTCGTTCCCGTTGCCAATAGTGCTGGGAAGCGTGACCTGGGCAGGCGTGACGGTCGGCGGAGGCGACATCTGGTTAGACATCTGGCTGCCGGCCATCTGCGCGAGAGCCATCATCATGTATGCTTGATCGATTGTGGGCATCGGAGTGTGAGGATAGGCAGACGCGAAGGGAGCGATGCTCATCGGCGCGGGTTGAGCCGGCTGGGACGTCGCGGCCAAGGCGGCGCCGGCGTCGAGGTCAGCGTCGGTCATGACGGTGTCGACGATGGGAGTTGTGCAACTGTTGGTAGGGGCGTCGTTGGATGTATTTCCAGCGACCAAGGACGCATCGGGGTGCGGTTCGTCGGCAGTGGTCGCGTTGTTGTCGTCGGGATCAGGTCGGGGGTCGGCTAGGGGCGTCGTGGACTTGGGTGGCGGCGTGGTCGGCATGGGTGCCTGGCCGGGTTGGCCGGCGTTGGACGAAGTCATCGCTGCTCTGCAATCGGACAGAGGAGCTCCTTCGTCTTCAGCAAGCCAGAAGAGGCTGTTTGGTCAGTTGCGACGGGGTTGCAGAGCAAGAAGAGGCTGAGGACGATGTTCTCCGGATCCAAAAGAAAATTGGAGTGAGACCCAAGCACTTCGCGATGGGAGGGTCGATGTCGCTTGCTCATTGGCCCGTTGTAGGGGACAAGGCCAGCCTTCCCCGCGCTGAGGAGGTATTGAGGTACCTTCCCTCTCGCCTTGAGGCCTTGAGGCAGGCGAATTTAGGCACCTCAGGTACCTATAAGTCGGTGATAAGGCACCTATGTACTTTGTTCAAATGATCCTTCCCTTCAACAAAAATTAAGTTTTTTTTTCTCTCTTGATTGGCTGCATGCACCAAAATAAGTATCAAAGGCACCTGCTGAACTTACATAGGTACTTCTTTGCTCAGAGGCTTGTTGGCTTGTTCACCCAAATACAGAGAGAGGAAGGAACCCAGGGGGGTACCTGGGTGATCAAATGAGGCATGTAACACAGTGGGGGTATCGGAATGGCCCAACCTCGGACCACCAGCCACGCGATGGACGCAGCTGAGTCATAGTGGGCGCGCCCCATTGTCGCTACCCCAATTTGGCGGTGAAGAGGCTGGTAAAACTCACGATGCATCTCGGTCAAGATCCGAAAAGCCTCTAGGCCCTGGCAATGTTGCGCATGCGTTTCTCGTGGCCACCACCCTGCGTAGATCGCTCATGTCTCCGACCAGTTTCCACTTCTCTCGGTCAGCGCCCAATGGCGCCCAGCTACTCAGTGTCGGTGAAAGGTGAAGGTTTTCTTCTGTCTTTTGTGTTTCCCCTTTTCTAAAGTCAGGGAGGCACATGCTGGGCAAGTGACTTTGGCAGAACTTGGCATGGTAAGATCTTTTTGCTTTGTTTTTGTTCTTCATATTATATGGTTGTTGAACTTGAAGGCAGTAGGTCTATGTTGAATTCCTCTGACTGCTGACCCCTTGTACAAATTCCCAACACTTAAAAGACATTCGTTTATTGCTCGCAGCCACCCGAAAATCCTGGCCTTACCCCTGACCCTAGCGTTCGAGAAACTACAGCGTACTGGAGGCAATCCGACCTCCTAACTCAGAAGCGGTTCTCGCTCGCCCAAGACAGAGCGTCTGGACTCCCACCAACGCGATATTTTGTCCGAGGCCCTGTAGGCCCAGAAACACAGCATACCGGCGATGAAGCCGATGGCATCGTTCCTGAACGCAAGAAGCCCAGCCGTGGTTATCAGCATGACCGTCCACCGTTCAGCCCTCTCATCGTCCGAGAGCGAGCGGTGTTGCCGCAGGATCCCCGATATCTCATTGGCATTCCCAACGGAACTCTCCCAGAGGTCTGAGGCGCCGTGGTTCAAGCTATGTCCAACCTTGGCCAGCTCGAGACCGGCTGCGATGACCATGACACCCAAAAGGCTCTTGGGGTAGTGTGAAAGCAGGCCGAGAAGAGTGCCGCCCAAGACGACGCCCAAGACGATCTTGAAGAGGCCGAGCATGATCACACTGGCACCACTGCGAGCACCAAAACGATACTGTGCAGCGAGCCCGCCCGCCCCGTGGCACACCGGCATGGCACCGAACCATGTGCCCACCAAGTTCATAACGCCCACGCTCATTCCCATGGCGGTGACTGTCGGGGTGGGCATATCTGGCAGCAGATCGGCCGCCAGCGCACTGACCGCGATGACCGAGTTGAGAGTAGTCAGAGGCAGCTGGCCGATGGCCATCGATAGAGGCTTGTACATGAACCAGTTGAAGTTCCAGTGGAGCAAGTGCGGCGTCCAGAAGTGGAACCACGGGAGATCGTGCGGCCCGTGGTCATCGCCGGTAAGTATGGATGCGAAAGCAAACGCCAGTGACAATACGAAGATGTACAGGGCGTACGGGAAGCGCGGGAGTCCCTGAGTGAAGATGAGCACAAGGAAAGCGGCCAACGCCCACAGCCGGTTGTCCAGAGCGGGATGGGTCCAGTGCAAATCTCTGAGGAGGCTGGAACCGGCCGCCATGACGAGGGAAAGCCCGGCGCCGAGCTGGATGCCTTTGACGACGGGTACGGGGACATTTCGGGTGACCCAACGAAGCAAGCCGGTGATGCTCATTATGAGCACCGCCAGACTAACCCACTGGCCGGCGGCCATCACGGTCCTCATGCCGCTGTCTTCACTCCTCGATATGGCAGCAGCCGCGATAGCCTATAGATATCAGCCCTGGTAGGGCAAGCAAGGGGCGACTTGGAGAGGCTTCTGACCTTCATGGGTTGGACCGGCAGGGGGATGCCAAAGACTGCGCCAGTCACAACATTGAAAATGCCGGAAAACACCAAGGTGCTGTCCAGGTAGATGGAGCCCTGCACAGCCAGGGCAATCATCAGGGGAAGAAGGGTTCCCAAATCTCCCAGGGCGCCGGAAACTTCGGCCATGGGCGATCGGCGTAAAGTCGCGACATTGTGGTGATGCACTCGTCTTAAATGACTAAGAAGCGTCATGGTGTGCGGGCGGGAGTGACGGGAGTGGTTTTCTGAATTTCGGGGGCAAAGATGTCTCGATTTCAAACAGAGAAACTATCCAAACGGGATTCGACCTTCGATTTGTAGTTTGAGAGAGAGGAGGAGCAGGGGCGGCCGTTGAGAAAGCTTTGGCGTTGACGAAGAGCCCCTCGTGATTGATGTCCGTAGCTCACTGACGGAGTGTGTCATCAGCATCCGCGTGAGCTCTGATGCGCCGACCGATAACCCGCTAAACATCGGAGGAAGCAACTCCTCGGCTGCCACTGTCGCAAGACGGTGATTGGCCACCCCATCAGCCGTCCGCTGCCGCCGCCCCTGCTAGTCGGTGGCCCTTCAAAGTTCACACACTGTTGCAAAGACGCCGTGGTGGATCCCCGTGCCCAGGTTCCACTTTAACATGAGACGTGGAAGTACGGCGATGTTCAGATAACACAGGCACTGCCTCTTGCCTTTTGCTGGTATATAGTGTCCCTTGTACTGCTGGTCTGCACGAGGCCCCGGCAGTAAATGGTCTGTCTAAGGTCCCCAAACACACTGAGATGGGAGGTCAGTCTGTAACCTGAAGATCGCGGTCGACGGGCTTGGCCGCGTGCATAGTTTCGTAAACAATATTCCATCTGCGTTGCAATGTGCTGATGTAAGAATGTGTGATGAGCACCGCAAGTTCTCGTGCCCCTCTCGATCCCAGAGCTTCTTATGGTTTACTTGGGTACCTCGGTGCCTTTTTGGGGATGTTCCATGTCACACTGTGACTGCTGTGATCCGGGTCCGGGCCCCACAACAATGAAGACGGAGCCCGGATGTCGGGGCAAGCCATAAGCCGGTCGGTTCCATAGGTCCGGGGCCCGGCGTTCTCGGCCAAGCAAATGGCGTTTGACGCCGGGACCCTCTCCTCCCTGAAAGCAGCCACGAGACCATCTGGAAGACAGAAGGCCCCTATCGTAAAAAAGGAATGAACGCAGTCTCAAGAAGGGAATGGTGCAAAATCCACCAGTATGAGCCCCTGGAGAATCTACCACTTGGCGTAGATGAACACTCCCGAGAGAAAAGACGGGGTAAAGTCGGGTGCTGGCTGGCTGCAGCGCGTCATGTCGTCACAGGTTAGGTGAGGACAGTAGAGTTGCGAATGATCTGATTTTCCGAGATTACAAGAGACCTAACACCGGGACTATGTAGAGAGATGGACTACGCAGTAGTAGCGGCTCGCCGACACAATGCCGTTGGGTTCGGGAAGACGGATAAGAAGGCTACTAACACAGAGGCCAGTCTCTGTTCTTCCATCAACGGCAACATAATTCGGGCACGATCGGCGTGGGGCAAACCAGAAAAAAGTGGTATTAACGGGAAATTCTCTACTCCAACTTAGTTGGTACCTACCGGCGGGATGCCCGGCCGGATGGATCAGGCCTTCGCGCCTCGGATGTGTACCTGCGACTCACTCCAAGTAGTAAGTAATATGAGGGTTTTTTTGGGTCATCAAACTAGGGCGTGACTGTGGAAACTACAAGAAAAAAAAATGACGCTGCAACGCTGCAAGGCAAGGGCGCGGGCGTTGCAAAGAGGTAAAAGAACAGTCGGCCAGGCCAAGGCTGGACCAGGCCGTGGCCATCAGCCATCGGCTGCTTTCTGGGCGCGAACCCCGATCCCAGCCAGCGGCGGCGATGGACATTGAGGCCCACGGGTAGGCTGTAGTTATGTACACTACTATGTACGTTATCCGCCGAAAGAGAAGCGGGACTGTGACTGCCAGGTATCGTACGGATACGGAGTACGGAGCATCCGTAGTCTCCCAGGTAATAAGGTCCGAAAATGGCTGACTGATTCAAGTGATTCTTGGCCCAAGATTCTTGGCTCGAGGATGCCAGTACATCTTTGAGTGCCTGCCACTGCCAACATTTTGCCAACCCATCCGCAGCGGCTTGGCCGGGCGCAGTCAGCGACGAGCGTGACCAACCAGCCGGGGTCGAGCTGTTGCGGTATTTCTAGAGAGAAATGGGGGAAGGGGAGCGTGAAGACGATCTGACGAGTATTGCACCTAGCCAAGTTCTCAAATACCGTCCGTACTTGCGTATGTACCTCCAAAACAGGTGATGGGACGGGAGGTACCTACCTACCAGGGGACGCTAGACGGCGGCGGTTACTAATGGGTGGGCAACGGAAGCATGGCAGCGCTACGGTTCCCTCGGCCTCAGGTAACAATAATGTCATCAATTAATAGTATGTAAGTCGTCGCTTACAGACAAAAAGAGGGGGAGGACAGCGACGTTCCCGGGAGGTATTCCCGAGAAATCGGCGAAGGCGACGACACTGGACGGGCCATGGCCTTTCATCCGCCGCGACATATTAGTAAAGCATAGGTCTGCTGGTCAACCAACACCGCACACCACGCACCTGTACCTACACTACCTAGCAATGGAACCAAATAGTGTAGGCACCTAGGTACTATGTAGGTAGGCGACGAACGCACTGCCTGTGCTGAGGCCCCATCTCGGGTACAGGCATCCAGGCACGGATGCTGGCAGGAGCCTTCGTCCATGTCATCCGATCAACCAATGAGGTCTATGAGCACAAGCTGGCCCGAGTGCCTTCCACGTTTTTCATCGACAAAAACAAAGAGAAAAAAAAACCTAGGGAAACAGTGGAGTGTAAGAAACACCTCAAGATCAATCCACTCCCCACAGCGGTAAGGTTGCGTATGGCGCATGGGTGCAATGGACGGACGGAGTACTTTTCGCAACCCTACACAGTACACATACATAGTACCTAGGTAGGCACCCTGCTTGCCTGCCCTCTTCCCGGCATCCTTGGAGACAAGCTTTCTGCTGATCTTGGCGCTCTTTCTCTTCCTCTGACATGACGCAGTCGTCATCATAGGTAGTGCTTGCTACCTTAGTGCTTGTACGGAGGGAAAGAGGAAGATGGAGATAGAGAGACAGATGGGTTACCCGAGGTGTACGACGTCGAGCTTGCCGTCATCGGTAGACAAAGAGGTATTCGGCGCGTACCGCTAAGTAGGTGTCGGTCTGCGCCGAGCCTTTAGATTGCCTGAGAAGTTTGCTACTCGCTACCTACCTACCTTGCATAGTCCTAGTGTACGAGGTAGCTTGGAAGGTATATACGGAGTACACCTACATCCATACTGTCCGTAGCTTACCTTGCCTTACCTTGAATCTCGCCATGCCGACCTTGTAGGCACCTTGCCCTTCTTGAGAAAGTATCGGCCGGACATCGAACACCGAGCCAGAGGCAATACTCGCGCAGGGTATTTACTACCACCTCGTCCACCCGCCAAGCTCTTCGTGAATATTTCACGTTCTCCCCCCTCCCAGCTCTCCCTCTCTCTCCGTCCAAGCCATCGATCGCCTCAACGATAACCACGAAAACTCTCAATTGAATCCACCTACCTATTCATTTACCCTCTTCCCATACACCGTTGACCCGACGCCTCTTTGCTTTTGCGTTTGTCTATCCACCGGCGCAGCCAGCCTAGGTACCCAGACGACTGCGATCGAACCACCTGCACCGGCCGTACCCGGTCTCCTTCCCCACCTCGACTCTCTGCCTCGAGGTATTAATACCTACCTCATCCTTACACTGTCCGGCGCAAAACAGTGTACTCGGCCGACCAAAATTCTCAACTTCCACGAAACAAAACCAAAGGTAGCACTCACCCATTTTCCGTCTCAACTGCGCGCGGCAGGCGGATGATTTCAACTCTGACGGCGGCATCGCGCCCGGCGTCGCGCCCGGTCAGATGGTGGATTCCAAGCAAGCACGGGGATACATCGGCCAGCCGATGGCCGGATACCCCGGCAATGGCAATTGACGATGCGCAACAATCTCGCGACAGAACGGTTACGCTTGCAGCGTCTCCATAAAATGCCTTAATTGGACAAGCTTCGGCCCCAATTGATTTGTTTGCATGGGCCGTTCGACACTACCGTGGTCGGCACTGAGGTGCAGATGCCACGACCTCGTACATATTTCGCTCGCCCGTCATTGTCCGCCGCCGCGGTTGTTGCCGTTGTTGTCACTGTTGCTCTCTGTTTTATTTTCCCTCTGTGCTGCCGCACACTCTCAACCCTTTTACTCATCGCGCTGACAATTGCTCTTCGCTCTCCAGCCCCAAAACTCAAGTCACAATGCCCGCCATCAACTCGATCGTCACCCGCGACGCTGTCCACCAGCTCGCCAAGCGCCAGAACTGGGCCGCCCAGGAAGCCGGCGTTGTCGTCGTCTTCTGCATCGTCTTCCTCGTCGCCGTTGGTCTGATCGGCCTCTGGGTCTCCCGCTGTCTCTCTCGCCGCAAGGCGAAGAAGGCCGCCGCCGCCGCCCAGGCGTAAGCGTAACGTCGCCCTCTAGCCGCACTTAGGTGGGAAGCGCCAGGAGAGCAAGTGGAAGTGGGAGTAATGAATGACTTCAAAATGTATGGTTGAGGACGGGATGGTTAGCGCTCTACCGACGACAACTTCCGAACGGGGGGGAAACTACGTTGGGCACACGGAGGAGCGCAAGCATCGTGTGGTCAACAGTGAATCGCCTCAGACACACATACACACGCATGCGCGTCATTCACGGATCATCCACCGCCCTTCATACCGTCCACGGACTCTAATTCTCGACCAGATTACCGACCCGCTATTGGAGTTTCACGAGAGACGTGGTCACGAGCTGTACATTCCAGCATGATGACAGACCGGATAATTCGTGGGAGCGGTCGCAAGTAAAGTCACGATGCTCCAGGATATTCTCAGCAATTTTTAATGATACCTATTTCTTCTTTCCATAACTCTGCCTTTTCTCCCTCCGCACACACTCTGCTGTGAGCATTTGACGTAGTACCTGTCTTGCAATTGCCCACCGGCACGTACATTCCTCTCTCGAAATGGGAGCTAGGGGTTTGTTTTGTCTCGTTTCCTGGAGCAATCGGTACCGGTAAGGAACTTGACGTCCATGTCCCGCAAGAGAGCCAGGGTCATAAGGTATTCTGTGCTGGTAATTATGTTGTGTGCGCGAGCTGCCATCTCCAAACGCCGACATCAGATGGCGTGACATCTCGCATCAAGGTACGGACTGTCGCAACAAATCAGACCGGAAGGCTTGGCAGATAAATCGTAATGCGTATGTATGTTGGTGTCCTCAAGCTGGATCGCAAAATCACAAGCACCGAACGCGATTAAACCATCGCAAAGGAGGTGTAAGTAAGTATTAATTACTAACCCTCTGATCCCGATTGTTTACCTCCCCCTCCTTCAGCCTGGACCGAAGGATTGCTGACAGACAAAAGTCGCCGGGGTTCTGGCCGCTAGTGCCGCAGTGCGTGAACCACGCAGCTCTTAGCACGCCTAATCCCGGTGCACATGCTTTCTTATCCCGGACCGGGTTAATGGGCTTTGTTCATCCGCGATGGCCTCCTCCAACACCACCAGGCTGCCGCCGTCTTGTTCGATAGAACGCCGTGCTGTGCGCTTGTCCTGACCTCTGAAAAGGTATAAAAGCTGGACTCCGTAATCGCTTGAACTGCGGCACCGGCCATATCTGTAGAACGAACGTCGTTTGGCACTCTGCTCGACCTCCAGGGTGCAAGATTTCCTCCCTCGAGCAGTTGGAAAACACAAGACTCGTGCCATTTACACAGCTCGGCCAAGCGAAGCAAGAACTATTGCACATCTCCCTCCATGGATCAACCCCGCAGATCAGCCAGCCCGCCCCGCCGGATGCGGGCCTGCGTGCCGTGCACAAGGGCCAAGGCCCGCTGTCACTTCCGCGACGAGAACGCCGACCGGCATCTGTGCGATCGGTAGGCCATCGGTCTGAACCCCCATGCGCGGCCGACCACCCGGGCTGACTCTGTAACGTCACAGATGCGAGCGGCTAGGTGTTGACTGTGCGGCCAAGACGACAAGAGTCGTGAGGAGGCCGAGGCAGCTTAAGCCGCTGGTCAAGTGAGTTCGCGCACCGAGCCGGATCGTGTAGACGGGCTTTCCGGGGGTGTATAAGTGCCTTCGGACCGGAGCTGACGCAAATAGCCGAGTTGCGTCGTTGGAGCAGCAGCTTGCCTCTCTCGTCACCGGCGAGCGAAGCTCCGGCTCTCTTGCAACAAGCGGCCCCCCTTCGCTCCCCACGACGTCCTCTGAGGGCTCTACGTCCGAGTCGCACTCGCCCCCGCATCGCCAGAGGGCGTCCAAAGACCGCGAGCTAGACCCCCGGCGAGATGAACATGTCGAAGATATTCATCCGGGGCCGGAAAAGCCCCCCTTTGGATTGACGTGGACCCAAGCCGTCTTCGTCTTGAACGACTTCCGGGAGCTATACGCGCCAAACTTCCCCTTCGTGCTGATCAAGCCATCCACGACCCCTCAGGAACTTCTCAGTGAGAAGCCGTTCCTCTTCCGGGCCATCATGCTGGTGGCCGTGCCGCTGCCGCGCTCCCGCGCCACCAAGATTCAACACGAGGTGATGGCGTACCTGGGACAGCGCATGCTGCTGGAGGAAGAGGCAAGCCTGGAGATCCTGCAGGGAATCCTCGTCATCGTCATGTGGTGCGCAACCCGCCCCCGCTGCCGCCCGCCACCGAGCCGAACAAGCTGACCGATCCTCAGGGCGGACATCAAGTACTTCTACGACAAGCAGATCACCCGCCTGGTCTACCTGGCCCTGGGCTACGCCCACAGCCTGGGCATAACGAGGATCCCGCTCGCCGTCCTCGAGGCCAACGGCCGCGCCGCGCAGCCAGACGACTGCTTCGCCGCCAAGCTCGCCTCTTCCATGGCCCAGCACCACACGCTAGAGGAGCAGCGCGCCTTCCTGGGCCTCTTCTGCGCCGTGACGGTCAACTCGAACCAGTTCGCCCGGCGAAACCCCCTGCTGCAGCAGAACGGCGGCGGCGGCGGCGGGGTCGGCCTCTACCTCGACATCTGCTGCGAGAACCTCTCGCGCTCCGGGCGCGGGGGGGACGTGGCGGCGGCGAGGATGGTGAGGTTCTTCCAGGCGTCCGGCCGGATCGCCGAGATATTCGGGTCGTTTGCGAACAGGGCCACGGGGGAGACGTATTCCACGCTGTTCGAGGCGCAGGCGACGGCCGTGCGGAGGGAGGTGGACAAGATCGGAGAGCAGGTCGACCCCGGTGACCCCTTGCAATGTGAGTCCCTCCCCTCAAACCCCTTTTCCCACTTCCCCTTTACGCCGCGGGCGCTAACGTCGACGGCCGGCAGCTCATCTCTGGATGCAGTACAACTCGGTGCTCGTCCAGCTCTACGAGCCCGCGACGAAGGCGGCGACGTCCAGCCCCCTGCACCGCACGTCTTGCCTCCTCGACTGCCTGTCCGCGGCAAGGGCCTACTTCGACGCCCTCACGGCCCTTCCGCCCGAGAGGTTCCTGTACCGCACCTCGGCCTTCATCAGCCACGCGCAGACGGCGGTGACGGCCACGACGCGGCTGCTGGCGCTCGAGGTCGAGGGCTGGGACCTGGAGTCGGCGCGGGCCGCCCTGAACTTCCTTGACGTCGTGGAGAGGCTGACGGGCCTGTTCAGGGGGGCGGCGGCGGCGGGCAGGGAGAGGATGCGGCGGTTCGCGGCCGAGACCGGCACGGAGACGGGGGAGGGAGGGGGGAGCGTGGACGGCATGTGCGAGGAGCTCGTTGAAAAGATGGGCTGGATCGGCGACTGGTACAGGTCCAGGCTCGAATCGGAGCAGAACAGGGTCGGGGCAGACGCCGCGAACAGGGACCTGATGGATGAGATTTCAAGGCTTTGGCACTGGTCCCCGGACGCGGCTAGCATGCCTTTCTTCGGCGGGCTCTTGAATCCTCTCGACGTGAGCTACGAAGGTATTTGAACTGGGGGGCAACGTCTGGTGTCGCGTGATGTCGCGCCGTGGTATTTATCTATCAGTATGAGGAGACGAAACAGTAGCGCAGCAAATTCAACACAATAGCGCCCTAGTATATGAATATCTCGCTCAGTGCATGCGCCCTTTCCAAAGCCAGAAAAAGCAGACTCTCAATCTATCGTAGCAAACTGGATGGCGACTCCTCCATTCATCAGCCCCGCTCCCGGGCACTACGCAGCCCTCCCTCTCCGTTCGCTCCCAAGCCACACAGGCTCGGCTCCATTAGACAACGTCCCATGCAATCATCAAGGGCAGGGCGACGAGCAAGAAGAGCACGGCCAGCAACGCGGGGACGACAGGGGGGATGGACTCGGCCACCCCTTCGAGAAACTGCAGGGCGTCGGCGAGCGGGACCAGTACGACCCTGCGGAGGAGCGAGAGCGGGTCCCGGCCGGCGCGGCAACAGCGGCAGCGGGTCCAGAAGCCGTGGCGGTAGGTCACGTCGTCGTGCTTGGGGGCCTGGAGAGCGGCGCGGACGTCGGCGCTCAGGTCCGGTAGAGAGCGAGACTGAGGACGCTCATCTTTAGATTGTGTTCCGCCTCGGTCAGCGACGGGGACAACGTGGGGCGAGATGAGGCAGGAAAATGGGAAGAGATGCGCCTGATTTCATTGCACGGGGTGAAGTGGAGAATCCGGGCCGGAGGTGAGGGGCGCAGTCTCGACGCAGCGGACTCGACGCAGCGGACGTACGACGGAAGAAGAGCGTGCTCAGCGGACTTACTGAGGGGTGTCCGGGGCGGCAGCGGCGACCGAGCGCCGGAGCCCAGGAATGGAGACCGGGTGCCGTCGGGTGGGATCTCCTGAGTCCGGCCCTTGGTCCTCGCATAGTACGCTGTGCCGGCGTTAGAGAGGGGGGAGCGATACTCAGGACACACGATGGTGGAGACGAGACTCACGCATCTTCACTGCTGGCAATTCTGGTCCAGGTTTCGGCTAATACTGCGACTGTGTCCGTCCCTGCCTTGCGGGGTTTCCGTGTTGACTTGGGCCGTTCGCGCTCGTTCCGATGGGCCGCCCGTGAGGTTCCTCAGCTGCGAAAAACTGCCCAGATGAGTACCTCCGTGGACGAGGGTGAAGCTGATTCGAAGCCCCGTCGAACTTTTTGGCGATTTTTGCTAGGCCTCAGTGAGAAAACAAATGAGAGAGTGGTCGTTCGTACTGAAAGCCTTCTATCTCTCCCTTCCTTTTTCCTGATCGAAGGAAAGATGCAAGTCCTGGAAGATGGCGTAAAGGGTCTGTCGGACTGGACCGAGCCTAGATAGAGAGAGGTGCGAAGTAGATCTATCCCAGTCGATAAAAACCGCCTCCGGTCGCCATAATCCCCCCGTGATCAGGCTGGCTAGCTGGCTTGGCGTATGGCCGTTTCTGCGGAAGTAACTGGGTGGGCAGTTGTGATTGGAGGGAGGATTGCGGAGAGAGAGGACGCCAGAAGCAAGATGTGTGGTGCCAGTGCAATCAATGCCACTGCAATGCCGACCGTCGAAGCGAGATGCCAAGACTCGAGGCACAAAGGTCGACAGACTCGGAGGCGATGAGCCAGGACAGCCAGATGAGATAGACAGTCTGATGGGGGGGACAGGTCGTCCAAGGTGAGCGAGGTAAGGTGAGTCCCCGAGAGCTGTGCGATGGGGCGAGAGTGAGGCTTGGTGCCAAGGGAAGAAGAAAAAGTCAAAAAGAGAAGAATGGGAGGTGATATGTCGCCTCTGAGGGTGTCGACGCTGAAAACGGCAGGCACTGGTGGGGAGAAGGAAGGAACGCTCGACTCGAGTCGAGTCGGTGTGAAGACGGTGTGTTTCCTGTAATTTTTTGAGTTTGTTCGTTGCCCAGGTACCTAGTGTACACAAGGAACCTCATCTATTTACCTCGGCTAACTACGTATCTTTACTGGCTGGCTTGGTGAGATGATACATTGATGAGGTGCGGAACACCTGGTCGATGGATGTACCTGCTATCTAAGCCACAATGCCCAGGCGCCGCACCGCGCCAACGCAGACTCCGACTAACGAACCGCGTGGGCGAGTCTGTCGGAGAGGTTTCCAGCCAAAGAATGGAGGCGGGTACGAGAAGAGAGCAGATGCGGGAGAGGTCGCCTCTAGGTTCGTTTGGGGATATTGAACCGCAGTGTAATCGCCTGCATCGTGGGAAGCGGGTCGTGTGTACGGTAGAAGACACTGGAGCGGAATTGGTCCAAAGTTGCAGATACCAGGTGGTAATTAGATACTTTCGGTAAGTACCTAATGAATACATAGTACCTACGTACCTATGGTACGTGCTCCGACAGCACTGCCTCCTTCGTTTCTCGAACGGCTTCCAAGGATCACTGCAATTACAACCTTCCACTGTGTTATGGACTACAAACCACGTGGCAAAGGCGATTCATTATACATACCTACAGCACGACACACAGATGTGATCGAGCAACAGCACCTTATCCCGGGGACATACGAGCGACAAACGCCAAGAGCCAAGGAAGACGAGAGCAAAAAATAAACTGAAACAAAACTTAGGATTGGGTCACCAAGTGTCTACTACTATCCTACAACCGGATGTCTTGTTATTCAAGCAAGTCACACGTCGGATGATGGTGTGTATGTGTGTGGTGCACTTGTGTGAACCAAACTGGTATCTCTGAAACTCCAATTATCCCGAGACAGAAAAGAAAAGGTCCGAAGAATCCATGTGCCCGGCCGGTGTTGTTGCTCGACGCCCCCTCGGACGTCCATGGACGACTCTCTCTTTCTTCTCTCTCTCTCTCCCCCTCTCGCATCACAGCCACGTCCGGCTCGTGCTCAGCCTCTTGTAACTGCTCCGCTCCTTCGCTTGACGATATTCCGCGTCCGTCGACAGATCCTGCGTGGAGTACCGGCCGCGCCACGGGCGGCTGTTGGCCTCCTCGAAGAAGTAGTGGTTCGGGCCCTTGGCGTAGGCCACCCGCCACGGCACCACGAGGTCGCGCTTGATCGGCCCCCCGCCGCAGCTGCCCTTGAGCTGCTCGCTCGGCGGCGAGTTGACGGCCAGCGCGAACAGGTTCTGCGGCTCCGTGTAGTCCGTCACGAGGCCGGAGCGGGACAGGAAGTAGCCCAGGCAGAAGACATTGATGGCGAAGACCAGGGCGAGCACGATGTAGAACACGTTCTGCCACTCGTACTCGTGCGCGGACGTGTACTCTTGCGTGCGAATGGTCGCGTTGAACGGCGCGAGCGCCCCGGGCTCTCCAAGCTGCATCGTTTGGTAGCCCCAGTAGTGGACGAACGGCGAGCCCATGCTGCCGATGATGAGTGTCGTCGAGGCAAACACCGCCAGCGCCTCGGCCATCGAGGGGAGCACGGAGCTGAGCTTGCCCTCGGTCAGGATGAACTGCGTGATGGTTCGGGCGTTGGATGCGTTGTTGTTGACCGTGCCGCCGTTGATGTCCATCGACGTTCGCCACCGGTCCGCGACGTGCTGCCATGTGTGAGCGACTGCGGTACTGTCCGGATTACGGGGTCCTTACTCTCCAATCCCCGTCGGGCTTTTCGGGCGTGACGTCGGGTACGGACTTGATGTAGCTGTCCGCATCGTCGGGATCTTCGCAGTGTGCCCGCATGTGTGAACCGGCCGTGCCGGAGATGTTGAAGTGGGTCGAGCAGTAAGGGGTCACCCACGAGCGCATCTCGCAGAGCGTATATTCCGTGACCTTGGGCGACTTTGCCAGGAGGTAGATAGCGTCGCCCAAGTACACCTGAATACGTTAGTCCCATCAGGTCGACTATCCAAGCCGGACAGAGACGGGGGTACTTACCGACGTGTTTGTGATGGTGTTGTAGTTTGCAGGAAACTATTCCAGTCGTCAGCACCCAAATTCATCCCCATGCGGCAGCCCCCGACTGCTTGACACTTACGAGTTGGAATACGGGAGGGCGCCGACCGTATTCCTCCCCCCAGCGGAAGATATCGTCGACCACCGTCCGGTTGAGCCATTCGGTCTCTGAGTAGACGGGAACTGCCTCGTCCCAACCGGCACTTCCCGTCTTCTGACCCTCGACCGTTGTGTTCTCCTTTCTGCTGTTCGGCCATTCTGTGTATACCAGGGGTGCGAGCTCGTCTTGAGCCATGTTGACGCACATGACATTGATGACGGGGGACACGACGCTTGCCTTAAGAGAGTACTCCCCGACGCCGGAAAGATCATTGGGCTGGAGGATTCCGTTCACCGGATTAGTTGCTGCGTCGTATACCCCTGTGAGGATAGGGGCTTAGCAAACAACAACTTCGCCGGCGGCACGAGCTTCCGCGAAACTTACCAGGATGCGGCATGGCCAGAGTGACATTGTTGATGACTCTTCTCGTGTTTTCGAACTGCGCGGTTGCGTTGCTAAACTCTGTTTTTATCCAGGCCGAAGTCAACGTCGTGTTGTCGTACAACAGCGTTGTCCCAACCGGCCTTTGCGACATGTCCAGAGAGGCTCCTGTCCCATTACGATTGATTTCATCCCACACAGTCATGAAGGACATCAAGTTGCGATATGCTTCGGTTCTATTAGCATTCTTGCTGCTGAGGGGTTGACTCTGGTGCTGGTATTACTTACACTGGCCGGCGTGCTGGATGTCCAGACAGGCGATGGCCCCATGATCCTCGTCGACCCTTCGCAGCGGAGTGGGGCAAGTACTCTGGGTAAAGGGGGTATTCGCGTAGGAGGCGAGGACATGGCCGCGAATTTCCTTGTTGTCCCAGCCGCCGTACTTGAGTTTTGGCGAGACCATGACGTCAGACGCCGTGGTGTAGAATGTGGAAGCAATAGTCGCGATGAGAGAGACCGCCCCGAGAAACGTCACCGCGGCGTAAGGGAGGGTCTCCCAGTGAGTAATCATGAATCCAGGTTGCTGAATCTCGTTAGGGACCGACCAAGGCCAGGGCTAGTAGTATGAGGAAGGGGTTGCGTACGATGACCCAATTCCTCATCGTCATCTCGGCCAGCGTCATGCCTTGGGATTTCTTCACAAACGACCGACGGGTCAGGACCTGACCGATAAACGCCACGAACACGGTGACGAACGATATTTCAATCGTCTTGGCGAGAATGGCGCAAACCATGGTTGCTGTCGACGGGGCCATGCCGCTGCTGGAAGAGATGCCCGTTCCCCATCGCGGTTGCACTATTGCCACGATGAACCAAAGACAGCTCATGCCTGTGGAGTAGATAGAAAGAGCTATGATTGAGATGGAGAGCCAGTTGGCCCTCCTTCTGTGCACATCCTTTCGAGAGTCGCAGTAGCTCGGCGGTTGACCTGTTTCGACGTCAGTACTGTAGGGCCTGGGCGACGACGACGGCAAGACCAACTGAATCTTTGGTAAAAGGTTTCGTCGTCCATATAATCGTGATCCTCTAAATCGAGGTCGCTGCGCGTTTGTGACTTTTCTGGCGTGTCTGATCCGACTGACTTCGTCTGTTGCCGGCTGTCGTCCTTGGTCGGGGTCGCCCGCCCAATGTCGCCATCTTCCTCGGATGTCGCATGCCAGGGACCGTTTTCCGTCGGCGGATCGTCCCAAGGCATTGGCGGCTTTCTTCCAGGTGTGGCGGCCGTGGCAGATGTGTTTGGATATGTCGTGGGTGACTGCAACGGCGAGATGAGGCGCTGGTCAGGTTTGGGTGACAGCGTCGTCTGGCCCGTCTCTGCTCTTCGGGGCGATGTGGTTTCCGACTCTGGCGAGCTGAAGAGCCCTTGGGTGGATCGAGGTGTCGAGGGCGTGCTGCTTTTAGAACCTACGGGGACGCGTGCGAAGGACATGCGGTTCATGATTCCTTTGACAGATATGCCTAGGGGGTCTCTTTGATGAGGGCCAGAGGTTTCGGTATGACGCGTGTGCTGATCTTGGGTAGCACCGTCTAACTGAGAAAAGTCGACGGAACCAGATGGCATTGACCGATAGCCATCTCGGCGGAATATGGATGAAGATGAAAGTGGCCTTTGGACTGGCGGGAGCCCGCTGTCGTCGTTTGTCTGCGAGTCGAGCAGATGGGCCTCCTCGGCTTCAGGGACCGGGTGCAGGGAGAAAGGGATGCGGCTATGATCGCTCTCCGCCATGCTGGGCTTCTGGGCTTCTGGGCTTCAATGCGAAATCCTGCTGGGGGTTTCTCTGGTCAAACAGGGTACACTGATTATCTAACTAGACATTATTTCGGGACCAAAGGATAGCTGCAGCGGCCGGAGGAGTCTGATGTCAGAATCCTAGTCGGACTTCTGTGGCAGGGAGGAACTGCAGGGATCCACTGGGTGCACAGGAGGCAAACGAGAGCACCGAGACGGCCCTAGCTGGAGAGCTGGAATGTTGGTGAACCCTAGGGATGGAAGATCGCCGGGGAGCGCGCGGAAGCTAGCGTTCGTTTAAGCCGTGAGGGTGTAGCGAGTTGCGTGATCCCAGTCTTGGTAACACACGTGCGACTTGAAAAGAGAAAGTCGATGCTTCTTGCAAGACTAGGAGTAGGGAGCCCGGGGCAATCCAGTCGGGAACCAGCAGGTTTGCCTTGACCTCCTAGCTCCCCTTGTGTCAGATGATACGATACGCGGCGGCAGGGAGGTCTTCTCCAAGGACTTTGACAACTCAAACCAGCATTGACGAGGGGTGTGGACCAAACTGACGCAAGAGAATAAAAGAGAGAAGTGAGGTGGTGAGACTGAGTAAGGTAAGAGCTTAGCAGAAGGCCTTCGGGAGAAAAGAAGGAGAGAACGGATTCAAGGAGATGGAGACATGAGTGCGGCGGGAGGGAGACGGAGGCTCTTTTGAGTCGATCCTTCGGGGCATAGGGATGTCAGCATGCTGGGGCTCTTCGGCAAATACCTAGGAGAACGACAGCCTCGATGGCGGCTGGCCCGAATTCCTGCCTGTCCTCCGCCCCTCGTGGTGATGATCGTTTCCTCATCCTAGCTGAGAGAATGCGGGCGTGGAAATGTGATCAAACAGGAGGCGTGCATAACACCTCGGCCAGCCTTGAGCTTCACCAACACATCTGGCACCTAGCCTTGTGTCAATTTGGGTCGTTACTTGCCCCGGGGAGGGGGGGTGGCGGGCGCGGGTAGCGTTCCCGAATGACAGCATGCCATGCCTCCCCAAAGGTGCAGGGAGGAGACAGAAGAACCTGGACTGGTTGAGGACGCCTTGCAACGATGCAGACATCTCGATAGTCCATGCGGGTCTAGCTCAGAAGGCCGCTGCAACCAACACCCAAAGAGGTTGCTTCGTCTATTGCCAGATCATGCCTCAACCTTGGCAGCGGTGCTCCAAGAGCCAGCCAGCGCTTCGCGCGAGCAAAAGGAAGCGAGGGCCACCTTGAGGGGGGGAGTGGTGAGGTACGTAATTCAAAACTTGCACATTGCATTCCGACATGCAGTGGAACATCGGAAACGAAGCCACACATAGAGTCCGGGTAGTCGTTGCATCCAAAGACGACGTCCGTCTGCTGATTGTAGCCAGGCCAGGCCAGGCGTGTGACCGATGGAGAGAGCACACAGATAGACGCAAGATATGCCCGTAACGAATGAAAGCAAGCCGTAAATATTCCCATAACCTAGGCATAAACTCATCAGCGATCTGTGGTCCGTATGAATGCATAAAATTTGACTCTCGAAACAAGAGCATTCCATCCTCAAAATGCGTAGCGAATTCATCTTGGGTATGCGACCCAACGCTCTGGCACCTTTGATTAAACCGACCGATTTTCCAGGCCTGCCGAGCATGGGGCCCCCCTTTGAAGCAAACTGGGGACGAGCCTCGCATGATTACGAAAACGGCGAGACCAGATCGACTCCAACCAAATCCCACGCGGTCATCATCGAGCGCAGCCACCAGGTAGCTCATCCTTCGATTGTGGGGGCCATGCAGCCTGCTTCCTCGTCACAGCTGCTGCATGTCGTTGTGGAGGCTGTGTATACGCATCGCCGAAGAGTCTTCTTGGTCGGATTTCTAAATTTGTCCGTTCTGATCACGGCGGAACTAATCGTTCGTGGACTGTTCATCCGATAATGCCAATTCTCCTACCCACCCGTCATTAGAGGCCCGTCCCTCACCGGCAGGCGGGTCGTGGCCGGGTGGACGCTGGCAGAAACGTGACTTGGTCCTATGCTCCTCGAACAAACCCCCTCTCGAGCCGGACTGCGAGAAAGAACTACAGAAAAATTAGTGCTAGACAATATTAACATATGTCGCCTTGCCCCGAGACACAATCCACCATGCGAGAGGCGACGGTAAACCGCGACTATCGCCCTGCAAGGCTGGTCCTCGACTCCCCACGAGTCCGGCAAACACTAGGAATCCATGCGTCTCAGTGACGAAAAAGCAGTAAATTTCCCAGAATTACCCGACATCATACCTCGAACAGCATGCATCCTGAACATGTGCGCTTCGCCTCTTCGCCAGTCGCCGCCAGCCTGATTTGCCAGCATCTGAACACCTTCCTGCCCTGACCCAAACCCCCCCGAGGGACCGCCGCCCCTAAAATAGACCACCCCCTCCTCGTTCTCATGCATTCACCGACGCCGCTCGTCTCGATGCCTGGGTGGACGTCCTCGCCCTCTTTTGCGAGTTTCCGCCGGGCCGGGCCAAGGTGTATTTGGCGAAAGCCCGCGCCAAGGCCTTCTTGCAGCTGATCTTCTGACTGCCAACAAAACTCTCAACCGTCACGGCGATCGCCCTGTCAATATCTTGCGCCGAGCAGTACTCTGAGAGCCTCATCCTGCAGAACGCTTCGCTGATACGGATGATGGCCTCGAGATGTCTCACCTGTCAAGTCATGATTAGCTAGGAACCTCGAGACATTCCTCAATGGAATGCTTACCGTGATCGGGTATGCGCCGGTAGCAAGGGATTCCTTTCTCATGTCGGCAAACAAGCGCGCTACCTTGTCCTCGTCCATGTGGTAGAGCTTGGGGCTGCAATGCTCGCGAGCGTACAGTATGTACTTGCGAAGAAGTTCCTGGGAAATCTCTCCCTCCTGTTTTTGCTCGTCCTTATTCTCCTTCTCGGCTTCCTGCTCGACTTCCATCGAATCCTCCGCAGGCCGGGAGTTCGATGGGTGACTGCGGCTATGTGAGCCGACAATGAACTTTGCAAGGCGCTCGTCTTCCGAGGGTTCTACAGTGTCTCGGACCACACACAGAATGTCGAAACGAGAAAGAATAGGTTCAGTGAGCTCGACGTTGGCCGAAAAGGGGATAGTCGAGTTGTAACGTCCTCCAATAGGGTTTGCCGCCGCAATGATGCCACAACGAGCCTGGAGAGTCGTGACAATGCCGGCCTTGGAGATGGAGATAGTCTGCTGCTCCATGGCTTCGTGGATCGACGTGCGGTCCTGATCGTTCATCTTGTCAAACTCATCAATTAAGCAGGTACCCTTATCCGCGAGTACCAGAGCACCGCCTTCGAGGGTCCACTCGGCGGTGAGGGGGTCTCGTCGCACGCTGGCTGTCAGACCAACGGCACTGGCCCCCTGGCCGGTCGCGAAGACGGCGCGGTGAGCAGTCTTCTCGACGTACTTGAGGACCTGGGACTTTGCAGTACCAGGGTCACCCAGAAGAAGAACGTTGATGTCGCCACGGACCTGGTGAGCACCCTTTCCAACTTTGGCAACGCCGCCAAACAGGGACAGTGCCACCGCCGTCTTTATATCGGTGTGCCCATAGATGCTAGGGGCGATTGAGTTGATGATCTTGTCAACAACCGCAGGGTCACGCGAGAGCTTCCGGATCTCTTGCTCGTCCTCTTCAGTCATGCGGAACCCTGCCAGCTGATCGTGAGACTTCACGACGTTGTTGGCTTCCAAAATCGTGGCAAAGACGGGAAAGCCGTTGCGATTGTTCAACTGAGCGTCATAGTTGTTGCGGTAAACCCCCGTGACCTCAATCTCCTCACCAGGTTTGGCCTTGTCGATGAGGTCCCAAAGAAGAATGACCTCTCTATGACGAGGCAGGCGACCAGCGGGAACCGTCCCAGGAGATTCCTGGAGGGTGAGTTTCTGGTAGTTGCGGTAAACCGTCTTCTCGGAATTGAGGGTGAAAGGCCCTCGGGACTGGCAGGCTTGGCAATAGGTCACCTTGACTTCGACATTCGAGTCTTGTTGGAACGGCCCAAGAGTGATGCCGCACCTGGTGCAGTCAAACTTTACGTATTTGAGCTGGGGGAAGACGCCCGTTCTCTTCGTTACGACACCACTGACTCGGACCAAGCAGTTCAAGTGCGACTGACGGAGCTGTCTGAGTGTGTAGTGAACGGGAAGGTCGAAAATTCGGACGTGAATCTCTGAGTGAATGCGCTCGTAGTCAGGGTAGTGCAGTAGGACAACGTCCATGGCGACTTCGTCGAAGAGCTTGAGGACATCGGCCGGTGCGTTGGCCAAGAAGTAGGCCAGGATGGCTTTGGATGTGGACAGATGGTCGTAGGAAACCTCGAGGGATTCGGCGTTGACCTCACCCAGGGTGCGGATGCGGTTTCCGTAGACCGAAGAGCCATGCTCATCGGTGTATTCTGTCAAGAAAGCCTTGAATTCCCTCTTGATAGTACGCTGGACGGCGGGCATAGACACCCACTCCGTCAAGTCCTCCGTCTTGATGTCTTGCAGAGCCTCGAGAGACAACTCCTCGTCGATGGCATCGGCATCCATGTCTTCATCCGGGTCTTCATCGTAGTGGTGACGACGGCGGCGGGTTTGAGTGGAGAGGTCCATTTCACCCTCGTCGTCTTCACCAGGAAGAAAAGCAGCAGGAATCCTTTGGCGGCGAGCAACTTCTCTGTCTCTCCGGTTGAGCTGGGCTTCGAGTCTTCTCCTGGCAGCTAGGTCCATGTCGTCGAAGTCGCCATCGTCGTCGATGTCAATGCCCTCGTATCCATCATCTTGCTTGCTTTGGTAGTCTCGCTCAAATCCCTCGCGGAAAAGATCAACGTCGTCTTCAGCCATCTCATCCATGTCGTCTAAGTCGTCCTGGATCTCGGCCTCCTCGTCAATGTCATCGTCGTCCTCGCCGCCAGGGCCGACGAAAGGCGCAGGAGGAGATGAGGGCATCGGGCTGGAACCCGGAGCAATGGAAGATGTGCCATCGTCTCCATTCGTACGGGAACGCTTGCGACTCGACCGCGTGGGTATTCCTCTGTTTGCGGAGCTGAAGTTGCTTCGAAGAGGAGAACTGGATGGTCGTTTAGCACCGAACGAAGTCTTTTCTTGTCCTTGTTTTTCCCTTTTACCCCTGCTAGCGAGCGGAACAGCCCGCGCTGCGAGGAACGGCTCTCTAAACTCACCTCATGATTGCGATATGAAAAGAAAAACGCGCGAGAAGTCGTTGTTTATTCTCGGGAAACTTTGCGACGAAAGAACGCAAACGAGCAGTTGTGAACAGGAGGGAGGGGATGCAGAGATGGGGAAGAGGGGGCCCAGCAGGAATGTGAAATTAGTTTGGGCCCCTGTCGCGCACCACAAAAACGCGTCAGGGGCATGCGCGTTAAGTGGCACTTTACCTAATTTGGACAACGCGTAAATGGGCAATGAGTTGCCGGGGGGAAAGCTGGGGATCTTATCCGTACATAGCTTACCTACCCAGATCAGGTACTGTGTCGCGCACTTCCCATCACGACGATTCAGGCTCATTACCAACTTGCATCGATTTCTTTTCCCTTTTCCTTCTTGCACCGACAACCTTCATCAACCGACGTTAATTAATCCACCCCCATGGATCCTCCTCCCCCGTCATCGGCCGCGTCCGGCGACGCTATTGAGAATGCCCCTGCGCCCACCACCGCGCCCGCGCCGAAGACGTCGCGCAGCGAGAGCTTCTCTTCGCAAAAGTCCAACAATTCCCAAACTGCTGCGGAGTGGGTGATCGCCTGGATTTCAAAAGAATTAGAATTGGAAATAAGAGGGCCAACTGATGCTTAACAGGTTCATCCGCGATCAGATGCAATTAGAAGCTGATGCCCGCGAGGCTCTTCCATACGTACGTCTCGTCGCTCGTTGTCCGTTGCTTCCGTGACGAGTCTGACCATCTGCAGAGCATCGAGAATTGCACCAAGATTCTTGGCCCGCTCCGGCAGAGCGTCTTCGCCTGCCTGACTTGCAATCCGCCTCCCACGGACCCGAAGGACCCATACGACGCTGCTGGCGTTTGTTATGCTTGCTCAGTCCAGTGCCACGGCGAACACACCCTTGTTGAGATCTTCACCAAGCGGAACTTCACCTGCGACTGCGGCACCACGCGATACCCGGCCACTAGCCCTTGCAATCTGCGACTCAATCCCGCTACAAACACCAAGGGTGGTGTGCACTCAGAGGAGCCGGATGCCAATAACAAGTACAATCAGAACTTTAAGAACAGATTCTGTGCTTGTGAATGCGACTACGATCCATTTCAGCAGAAGGGTACAATGTTCCAGTGTCTAGGCCTGGGCACAGCCGAGACTGGCGGCTGCGGCGAAGACTGGTATCATCCTGGTTGCCTCGTTGGCATGGGACCCCGCTGGTTCGAGGGCATGGTGAAGGAGACTGCAGTCGGCGAAGAAAAAAGCACCAGGACGATTACTGAAAAGCCAGCCTTGCCTACAATCTCGGAGAACTCAGAGTCACGTCCAGCAGAGGATGGTGCAGCTGTGGAAACGAATGCAGACGAGGACGAGGATCCACCGATGCCCCCTGGCTTCCCTGGAGAGGACGACTTCGAGGCCTTCCTCTGCTACAAGTGTGTCAACGCTAACCCATGGATCAAGAAGTATGCAGGCGCCAACGGATTCCTTCCTGCCGTCTTCTCACGTCAACAAAATGGGGATGCGCCGAGTGCTGCGGATGCTTCCAAGAAGCGCAAAGCTGAAGAAGATGTGGACTCTGAATCGGACGCTAAGCGCCTCAAGAGCGACTCAGAGGTCGTGGAGAGTCCTCTCAGTGGCAAGGAACCCACGGCGAAAGAGGATTCGGGCGATTCCACTGTCGCTTGCAAGTTGGCTGCGCTGCCGTCGCCACCTGCAGAAGAATTCTCCCTTTTCATGAAAGAGGACTTTCGTGACCACATTTGCCGGTGCTCGTCATGTTACCCGAACCTAGACCCGCACCCCCAGCTTCTCGAAGAAGAGGAGACCTACGAGCCGCCACTATCTGACGGGGGTCACTCGGAGCACGGCGGCTCGACGAATGGTAGCGGCAGTCTACTTGAACGAGGCGAGAGCGCTCTTCGAAACGTTGACCGCGTTCGTGCGATTGAGGGTGTCATGGCTTACAACCATCTCAAGGAGCAGCTCAAGCCATTTTTCCAGCAATTTGCTCAGAGCGGCCAGGCGATTGGTGCCGAAGACATCAAGTCCTACTTCGCCAAACTGAGAGGCGACGAACAAGCCATCAAGGACGCAGGGGATGCAGCCAGCAACTCAAAAAAGGAGGAGGACGGCGACGATCATCGTCGGGAGCAGAGTGGCTACTGACCACCGAGGAAACTTTTGACTTGCCACGCTTCCTATTGTCGGGTATTTTTTTCCTTTGGGGTCAATAACTGTACGATACGGATCATGACTGAGGGACGAAGGCAATATCTGGAGGATACTCGCCACCACGACACGCGATAGTCCCGCGGATGCGCAATTGACTGGCCGCCACCTAGCCCGTCGAGAAATTTACTTCAATATCTGGCGAACCCAGGCGCCTCAATCACGTAATGGTACGATTGCAGCCCAACAAGGCTGAAACTTGCTGTGCTTTGATTGCCGTCACCGGCAACCTCGACAGATAAGCCCGGCCCCAAAGCGGGCAGAGGCCGAGGCCACGAGGTTCAGTCTAATCGATTTCATTTGTAAACCATCAGTGTCACATGCCGTGGGAAGAACGAGTAATCAGGGGCGGATATGAAGCCAGTACTAGAAATATGACGATCGATGGTCTCAGGGTTGAATCGCTGCGACGCCGGGATTTGTTTGTAAGAAACGTGTGAAGTTGACTTGAGACGATAAGTTCCAGATGGGATTTTCCAGATATATGGCAAGGCCATAACTATAAGGATACAAAACGACACTCGCGTGTGCAATTCTTGTTGCCCTCTTTCCGATCATTCGTTCCGACGTTAGAAAAGCAATGTCTGCGGTCTTCTTCCGCCACGAAAGAATGTAGCAGCAAGGCCGAGACCTCTATCTTACGTTCTACACCTGGGAGCTACTCCCGTCCCGGCCCATGACCAGAACGCCCGAGGCCCACCGTACGGCATTCCCGTGACCCCTTACCGACGATGGCCGGGGATTCATGTAGGCATGGCGTAACATGGACGAGACTGGGCCACGCCTCGTGATCCGATGAAGGCGTACCCCAGAGCTCTGTCGAAGTCACGAGAACTAATTTATCTCAAGGAGATAAATGAAACCCATCTTCACGGATGTCTTTCGTCACATTTGCATCTTGCCAGAAGAGTCTAGGTACGATCATCAACACGTAGCAACGAGCCATTCCTAGCTTGAGAATCGAACCAAATCCGCCACTGACCTCGGTCAACAATCGCTCTTGACCTGGCTTAAACACGGCATCATATCGTCTTCCAAGGAGCAGCCCCAAAATGTGGCCAAATGTGTCGAAAATGCCCCTGGGCGGAAGCGCGCGCTCAGCGGAGGCGCTAGCAACGAGGAGATCACCACCGCGAGCGGCCAGCTAGAAAGGAATATCAGCATCCGTCAAATGGTGTTCATGGCGCTGGGAGGCTCTATCGGCGCCGGCTTCCTCGTGAGCTCGGGTGCTGCCCTGAAATCTGGCGGTCCAGTCAGTCTTGTCCTGACCTTCGCCCTCGTCGGTGCCGGCGTTGGATGCACCATGGGCTGTCTCGGCGAACTTGCAGGTAGGCTATTGCGCCGTTCCGAAATCCTGTTGTCTTGTTGACGTAGTTGGCAGCTTCGTATCCGGTCGCCGGGGCCTTCTATGTCTACTCGACGCGGATGATCTCAGACGCATGGGGCTTTGCCGTGGGCTGGAACTACATGATTAGCTGGCTCATCGTCTTCCCGTTTGAGCTTACAACCATTGCCGCCCAGATGAAATACTGGGTACCGGATTTAAACCCGGCCTATGTCATCGCCCCTCTCCTAGTCGGACTTACTGCCACGTCGTTCCTCGGCTCGCGCTGGTATGGAGAGATTGAACATGCGTTTGGCGTCGGCAAGGCTATCGCCATCACGGTCTTCATCTTTGTGGCGGTCTTCATCATCGCCGGGGCGGTGCCTTCGGATCCCCGGCAAGGGACGGGAATTGAATACTGGAAAGATCCTGGTCCCTTCAACAACGGGGCTTCGGGCTTCTTTCTCGTCTTCCGGACCGCCGGCATTTCTTACGGTGGAACGGAGCTTCTTGGCCTGACGGCAGCTGAGTGCAAGAGACCTCAAAAGGCGCTGCCGTTGGCGACCAAGATCGTCTTTGCCCGCATCGCCTTCTTCTACATCCTCGCCCTCATTTTCCTCGGCCTTGTCATCCCGTCCAACCACAAGGCCCTGGCGCTCACCGGCCACGGTGCCAAGTACAGCCCCTTTACGCTGGCGGCCGAAATAGCCAACATCGAGTTCCTCCCGAGCTTCCTTAACGCCTTGATTGTATCCGCGATCATCTCCATGGCCAACGCCAGCCTCTACGCCTCCAGCCGAGCCTTCCATGCCTTGTGCGAGATGCGCATGGGCCCTCGCTGGGGTAGGAAGCTCTGGAGGGGTGTGCCGGTCAACGCCTTTATCGTGTCGTTCTTCGTCGGCCTCCTCGCCTTTGTCAACATGGCCCCGGGCGGTGGCGCCATGTTTGACTGGCTGCTGAGTCTTTCGGGCGCCAGCAACTACTACACCTGGGCCTCTATCTGCATCAGTTACATCCGCTTCCACCGGGCACGGGTCGTTCAGGAACGTCGGGAGCCGCTGCTTTGGCGGAGTCCCTTCGGCGTTACTGGCGCCTATGTCGGTTTTTCCATTTGCGTTATCGGACTTCTTGCGAATGTGGTAACCGCCATCTCGCCAATCGCTGGTCGTCACTCGCTGACCTGGGCTGTCCGTGATAACATTGGCACTGTCATCCCCCCCCTGCTGTACGCTGGCTATAGAGGGTACGAGAGATGGATTTTGAGGGACAAGAGGCCCACCTTTATTCCTCCGAATGAAGTCGACCTTCAGGCAGACCTTCGCATATAGCCAACAAGTCCGGCGCGGATGAAGAGCAGCCCGGTGTCGTGCATAGGATCGGGAAGTGAGGTGGGCCTGAAGGAGGGAGGGGTTTTGACGTTAATTTTACAAAGTGATAAAGTACTCACAACTCACTAGATTGCGGGGATTCGTACATTTCGTCTAGGCGTTCCGGCAACGAATGTGGTTCAGGGATGGAAGCATGCGGTGATTCTGTATATAACCTTGTGAAAAGACTATAGCTTTTCGTTGCGGTAACCGGTTGCGAATTCATGAGAAGACCGGCCAGAGACGCGACTGCTCGGCAAAACATAACATGAGGTATAGTGAAAACGCTCACCCTTGAGCATTTCTGCAGTCCAGATTCAATCCCCAACGCCGTTGACTCCTCATACCAAGATCCCCCATTCGCCCGGACTTTGACTTCGTAGCTCAAATATCATCATGTGTCGAGACATTCACTGACCAGAAGAGCCGGTGCTTGATGTAGCACTCGAGGGTCGCGGCGGCGGTACAGGCATACCCATGGGAGTCCCCAAGTCCCTCTGCATCGGCACGCCGCCCATCACTCCCGTGTCAGGAGACTGCGGGCGTGAGTACTCGTCACCCATTTGTTGGCTACCAGCAAGCTGTTCCTGGGCAACCCTTTTTTCCAACTCCTTCAGACGCTCCTTCTCGGCGGGATCGATAAGGTCGTCGTCATCGCTCCAGCAGGGGTCCTCGTCGCCGACTTCAGGCATCGCCATTCGTTTCCAGAAGCGCACCTCTTGGCGCGCGGCGACCTCCTCAACGCGCCGCTCCCACCTTGTCTCGTCTTCGTCATACTTGCGGCGGAAGGTGCGTAGCAACTCATTGGCCTTTCCAGCACGCTCCTGCATTTCCCAGATCTGCTCTCTCAGCCTGCTGTTCTCGGCACGTGCCTCGGCGAGCTGGGAGCGGTATGATCTGTGCCATGCGGCGACGTCGGTAACGTGCTTGGCCTTGTATTCGTGGAATTGCTTGAGCATCGCGGCAAGAACCGTCGCATATTGGCTGAGGAGGGTGGCGTTGGCGTCGCGGCTGTACTTGGCCTTTTCGAGTGATTCGGAGAGAATGGAGATTAAGGTATCGAGGTTCCGGTCTTGAGCTGCAGTTTGTCGAGTTAGCGCATGACAAAGACATTGCCAACCCAGTCGTTTAACGTACCATTAATGTCATCAGCGGCGCCATGTATCAGGTCTTCGTTGCCCATTCCCTGGTTCCTTGCGCGAGTTCGTACCCTGCCGAGGCCCGAAACAATATCTTCAGTAACACGACGATTCTCTGCGAGCTGTCGGCTCAACTCCTCCACCATGCCGTAGATGTAGTTGAGCTCAGCCTGCTGGCCGGCGGGCGTTGGCACGCCGCCCATGCCAGCTGGCATGTTACCCCCGTTCATCCCATTCATGAGGACGAGTTGCTGGTATTGTGCGTGGGCAAGGGCTTGCTGAGCGGGCGACAAGGAATTCGGCGCGCCGGACGATGGCGGGGGCGGGAGAGGGTGCTGCTGCTGCTGCTGCTGCTGCTGTTGTTGCTGCTGTGGGTGATGTAGCTGGCGAGAGGGGTATTGGAGCTGCTGCTGCGGGTGGTGGTGTTGCTGCTGCTGGTTGGCGCTGTGGGCAGCGGCGTTGGTCGCGTTCGAGTTGGAGCTGAGGGAAGAGTCGCCGGCGCTTGACGGAGGAGCGGGAAAGTTCATGGCCTTTGGTCTCTCGGTAAGGCACCTGCGGTTGGTCTGGTGGTTGCAACTGGCTGACAGCTGTGAGATGCTCCGGATACGAGCCGGGGGCGAGCACACTGGTGCAGGTATGAGAGGCAATGTGCTGGCCTCCGGAGGTGGAGCTTATCTGGAAGTCTCCTCGTGGTAGGTACCTTAATCGCTCTTTAGGTACCGTTTTGGGTTTGGAGGTGTGGAGGGCGAAGCGGAAGGGGGTGCCCATTGCTGCTGCAAGACATTGGACACTTTCAAGTGAGATATTTCTATAACGGAGCTACCTCCCCCTTTTTTCGATATATCATGTTTGTTTAAATAAATAAGTGGGCGTGACTAGCACCCCGCTTAGTCATGGACATCACACGCGTCACACTAGTACACCGACGACGAAAGCACAATCTACAACATAGGATTAACATATGAGCTTTCTGGTCTATCCATGCCAAGTAGTTGGATCACTGCTGCAAGTGGCGGTTCAGTATAGATGCCTTGGGGGTATCCTCATCCTCCGTATCCTCCTCGTCCTCATCATCCTCATCATCCTCATCATCCTCACCGTGATCGCTTCCCTTCCTGGTCGCAGCATATTGAGAGAGTATCTCGCGCTCTCGTGCCACATCCTGTCCTGAAAGAGAGACCGTCTTCTCGAACTCCTCTCGGACCCTTTTGCTCTTTCCCGCTTGCTTAATAGGAGTCTGGGGTGTTTCACCCGCGAGGAAGGGGCGGGGCCCCATCGGACGTGTGCTAGGATATTCGAATGAACACGCGCGAACATTAAGACTCTCCATTCGGCGACGGAGCGGACGAATGGAAGGAGACTGATCTCCTCCCGCGAAATCCGGAGAGTAGTACTGTTCGCTCGCCTCGGACGCGACTGACTGGGCGGTCTTGACAGAATGGGGGCGACTGGGAGCCGCCTCGAACTCGTCGGATTCATGACCAGGCTTCGGAGGAGTTACAGCGTTGTGCTCTGGGTAATCCCTCGCAGCGTTAGCTGACTTGTTTCCCTTTGTACCAAGAGCCAAGTAGTACTTGGGACTGGGATCAAAATCGAGACTGCGGGCCGCGCCGGGGCTAGAAGCGTTGTCGTCGCTAGTCGATCGAGTGCCGTCCGGAGCATGGAGCCTAAGAGCCTTTGAGGTACGCGGCATCTCCCCTCCATACTGTATACCTGACGCCTTGGGAGTGGAAGTGTTGTCGGAGCCATCCAAGGCCATAGGTTCATGAGAGATGTCGAGAGAGTTGGTCGTGGAGCCGATGGCGGTGAAACGATTTCCTGGATATCCAGAACCGAAAACTTCTCCTTCGTTTCTGATTCCGTTCCGGCCCAAGATAGAGACAGGCTGCAGCATGCGTCGACCCGTGTTTCGGCTGCCCAAGTCGTTCTCGACATCAACACGAGTCGAAGAGAACGAAAGCGACGCAGTATCTTGCTTGCGAGAGGGAGTGGCAGCTTCGCCACCCGTTTCTCCCCCACTCACAACCTTAGCTACGGGCCGGGCGCTAGGCCAAAGGACGCGACGAACATTATCCTTGTTGTTCTCATTGTCTTCAGAAGCCATGGTGCCAAACATTGCTTTGTCTTTGTCTTTGACGATCTCGATTTATTCTTTTGAGGATGTCAGACCAGGAAAGCCAGTGATCCCTCAGTGGACTTACAGTTGAAAGGTTGGCTGGAAGGCAACGAAATAAGTCACACCATGATCCTGGCAAAGCCGTTGTTTGTTGGAAGACCAAAATCAAAAATCCTTCTTCGTGGGTGCTCTGTGGCGACTTCCTTTGACACGGCAAGAGGCGAAGAGGGAAAAAGGAAAAGGCAAAGAGACCTAAGAGCCGGGTGATGGAAGGCACCTGGGGGTTTGTCTGGACTTGACCGTCTCTCGTGGAGTTGCTGTCCACATCTGCTGCCAGCATCTGAGGCGGCGGGTGGTCATCGGTCCAAGCTCACTATCCACGGGGGAACAATCACATCTCGAGGCCGGTGTAGGTCCCGAATTAGGCTTCTTGACATGGTGGTGAAATGCAACAGGAATCTTCTGACAGATAGTAGCTCCCTAGAGTGTAGGCACGATCTATGATGGACGGATTTGGTATGGATTTGACGGATGGGTACATATGCTCAGCAAGGTCTTTGTTGTGCTCCGCGAAGCAAAAGGAATACATCGCCTCATACATCGCGACGTAGGGAACAGAAACACCTGAACCGAAGACAGGCCAGTGCGGAGTGACGCATGTTGGGGAATGATGCGGCGATCAGATTTCAATCCGGATATGTGTGTCGTCTTGCCAGACGTTCGATTGTAATCACCGAAACGAAGTCGACAGCTCCCGAGCTGAGAGTCCCGAGATGGTCCAACTCAACAACTGTTGTCCGTCCCTTACGATAATCTCATCCTGAGGAACCAATCCCGACAATGCAAATAATCCTTCCGACAATTGGGCCGACGTCAGAAAACCCTAGGCAGCCTAGGAAGAATCTGAGTGCAATGGCCAACCTGCAGTGCAGAGACGACGGCGCCGGACAACAACAGCGACAACAACAACATTGTACCGTCGTCACTGGACCAAGAGCCTGAGCAAGGAGACGTGGAGACGTGGAGCTAGCGGAGTCCCCGCTCCAAGGCCCGGCTCGGTAGGTGTGACTGAGGGTTGCCGGCTCCACGCGGGTGCGGGGTGATGCGGGGCAGAGAAGCCGCTGCATACCCTGTAGGTACACAAGACTCTACCTCGGCACTATGACAGGAGCCTTCAGTAGCGCGGCTACCTCTGGCGGTTGAGAAGCTCGCTCCAGGTACCGCATCGGGTACTAGAGGCCCCTGCCCAAGTACCTGCCGTCCGGTCGCTGAGTCCTAATAGCCCCCCCCGGTCAAGCCACTAGTCGGGCCGTTGGCTCTATCCGAACTGCACGCCGCCCAAGGCTCGGGTTTTCCCCCGCCTGGCAGCACCAATTGCGCAGGCTCGCCCAGCTCCACGTCTCCTCGCGCCCCTGCTCTTCGCATCACCGTCATCTTCGTGGTGTGGTCGACGTCGTCACACTCAGGGTCTCGCGATGCCAGTGCGGGGAAGCTCGAACGAGGTGTGCTTTGCTGTCGAGGAATACGAAAGACACGGCCTTACCTCGCTCCATTCGTCGCTCGCTTGAGCATCGGCAGCGCCGCTCGTCAATTACACCTGTCCAAGCAATTAACCTTGACCAATTCGATGCTACCACATCATTCAAGGGACTCCTATCCACCGCGGATGAGAGACCGGATGACGTTCATGCGGCTACCCTGTCCTATCACAGGACGTTTACGTCCCTTCATTCAGGTCCATACCTAGCTACTACCCAGGCAAGGAATGGCCATGGTCTACCAGAAATTGAAAGCAGCTTTTCGGGATGAACAGTTGGAGAGCCCACTACCACGTCGGCGGGGCTGGACTTTGCCAGCCGATGTAACTGCTCGTCCTCGGATCTGCAGGCAAGTCCACGGCTATAAAGACCACGATCCAGCCCGGTTCGTTCTGAATGTTGCCACACCCCCAGCCAAGCTCTGCCACCAGCCCCGAAATAGCAGCTCACCATGGCGCGGAGCCTCCGTGTTCTCACCCTGCTTGCCGCGGCAGCCAAAGCTGCCGTCATTCGACGAGACTATCCCAGTGACGATGTCCTTTCGAAATGCCCAGGTTACGCAGCCTCCAATGTCCAAACGTCCTCGACTGGCTTGACCGCGGACCTGTCCCTGGCTGGCGAGCCGTGTGACGCCTACGGAACTGACCTGACAGACCTTGTTCTATCAGTGGAATATCAGACCGGCAAGTCTTGCCTGCGTTTCACCAACGGCCGGTGCTAACGGCCACACTAGACACCCGTCTACACATCAAGATCCAGGATGCCGACAACACTGTGTACCAGGTCCCTGAGTCTGTATTCCCTCGCCCCAACGGCGCTGGTGTTGATGCGTCAGAGTCGAAGTTGCGGTTCAACTACACGGAGAACCCCTTTTCCTTCACAGTTAGCCGATCCGACACTGGCGAGGTTCTGTTCGACACATCTGGAGCCAGTATCGTGTTCGAGAGCCAGTACCTACGCTTGAGGACCAAACTGCCCGACAATCCCAACCTCTACGGCTTGGGCGAGCACTCTGACCCGTTCCGACTTAACACGACTGATTACATTCGCACTCTGTGGTCTCAAGACTCGTACGGCATTCCGTCAGGTGCCAACCTGTACGGAAACCACCCGGTGTACTACGAGCATCGCAAGACTGGCACCCACGGCGTCTTTTTCCTCAACTCCAATGGAATGGACGTTATGATCAATACAACGGAGCAATCGGGTCAGTACCTCCAGTATAACACACTCGGTGGAGTCCTCGACTTCTACTTTGTCTCTGGCCCCTCTCCCATCGAGGTTACACAGCAGTATGCTGAGGTCGTCGGGCTCCCCGCCATGATGCCCTACTGGGGTCTGGGCTTCCACCAGTGTCGCTACGGCTATCGTGACGCTTTCGACGTCGCAGAAGTTGTCTACAACTACAGCATCGCCGAAATCCCACTGGAGACCATGTGGACCGATATTGACTACATGGACCGACGGAGGTAGGTCGGCATGCCCACGACTAGATGAGATCCTATGCTGACCGGCGACTTACAGAGTTTTTTCGTTGGATCCCGAGCGCTTTCCTCTCGAGAAGGTGCGGCAGCTTGTCTCCCATCTACACGACAACGATCAGCATTACATCGTCATGGTAGACCCTGCTGTGGCCTACCAGGAATACCCGCCCATGCTACGGGGCATAGAGGACAACATCTGGCTGCTCCGTGGCAACGGATCTGTCTGGGTCGGCGTTGTCTGGCCTGGCGTGACCGTGTTTCCCGACTGGTTTGCGGAGAACATCACGAGCTACTGGAACAACGAATTCGCCACGTTCTTCTCGGCTGAGGACGGGGTCAACATTGACGCCCTCTGGATCGACATGAACGAGCCGTCGAACTTCCCTTGTTACTTCCCTTGCGATGACCCTTACGCGTCCGCCGAGGGCTTCCCCCCCGAGCCACCGCCGGTCAGAGAGAATCCCAGAACTCTCCCAGGTTGGCCGTGCGACTTCCAACCTGCTGGCACCGATTGTGGGAACCAAACCAAGCGCTCTGAGGTTCTGGATGAAAGATCTCCTAGCACGCTGGCCCCCAGCCAGAAGTTTGACAATCTGATCATCTCAGAGAGACAGGCCTCGGGGCAACAACAGGGCCTCCCTGGCAGAGATTTGCTATTCCCCAAATACGCCATTCACAACAAGGCCGCTTGGGACACCGAGTCCAATGCGGCCGGCGGCGGCATCTCCAACAAGACGGTCAACACCGACGTCATCCACCAGAATGGCCTGACCATGTACGATACCCACAACCTATACGGCTCCATGATGTCCACGGCGTCTCGAGTGGCCATGCAAGCTCGCCGACCCGGTCTCCGCCCGCTGATCATTACTCGTTCTACCTTTGCTGGTGCCGGCGCGACCGTTGGACACTGGCTCGGCGATAACCTGTCCACCTGGGAACAGTACCGCATCTCCATTTCTCAGCTCCTCCAGTTCGCCTCCGTCTACCAGGTGCCTATGGTCGGCTCCGACGCCTGCGGTTTTGGCGGCAATACAACTGAGCAACTCTGTGCCCGCTGGGCTGCCCTGGCCGCCTTCTCAACCTTCTATCGTAACCACAACTCCCTCGACAGCATCTCGCAGGAGTACTATCTCTGGGACGCTGTCACTGAGAGTGCCAAGAAAGCCATTGATATCCGGTACCGCTTGATGGACTACATCTACACGGCCATGCACCAGTCGGCTGTCGACGGCACCCCGGTGATCTACCCAACCTTTTACCTCTACCCGCAAGACGAGAAGTCGTTCGGTCTGGATCTGCAGTATTTCTACGGCGACTCTGTCCTGGTGGCACCCGTGACGGAAGAGAACTCGACGTCCGTGAACGTGTACCTGCCGGATGACGTCTTCTACGACTGGTACACCTACGAGGCGATCCAGGGCAAGGGCGAGGCCGTTTCCCTGACGGAGCAGGACTATACCACCATCCCACTACTCATCCGCGGAGGCTCCGTTCTTCCGTTGCGCGCCAACGGTGCCATGACGACCAAGAAGCTCAGGGAGGAGAACTTCGAGCTCTTGATCGCCGTCGGCAGGGATGGGACCGCCAAGGGCCAGCTCTACCTCGACGACGGTGTCAGCCTCGAACAGGCTGGCATCACCCACGTCACGTTCGACTACAAGGACGGCAAGGTGGCGGTAGACGGCGAATTCGGCTACGAAACGCCGATCAAGGTGTCCAAGATTACGCTTCTGAACGGAGGGCAGCAGAATGGGAAGAGGGAATCGGCTACCAAGTCCGTTGAGGTCGACAAACCCCTAACTGAGCCGTTCATAATTGATCTCAACTGAACTTGAAGGGCCGGTTAATTTACTAGAGGAGATTCCACGCGTTCTCTCAATGTATACTCGTAATGGATAACCCGAACCAGCTCGCAAATAGGAGACGCCTCGTGTCACAATGCCTGGAAGCGCGCAAGTGCAGTATGCTAATTGACCGGCACAAAGATCCGATCAATATCGGCAACCCAAGACGAGTCACTGCTGGCGATTCTGACCGTGTTGCTCGAGCCCGAGTTGAGGTTGCAGAACAGCGAGCTGCTCCCAGGGGTGTTGCCGTCGGCGGTGGGCAGGAACGCAACGGTCTGCGAGACGCCGTTGCACGTCACCGTGGCCCACCGCTGACTGGAGTCGCCGTTGAGGTGCTTGATTCTGATGGTCGTGCGGCCCGTCGACTGCGCGCTCACGCCGGAAAACTGCACAGCGCCGCCGGCCGATCCGCCAACGTACCCGGCCGCCGAGCCGCCGCTGCATCCCGTGCAGGAAATGGTCCGCGCGCCGCCCGAGAGGGTGGCAGACTCGCCTTCGTACGAGCTCTCCGTCGGTCCGGCCGCCCACGTGCCCGCTGCTACGTTGGGCGTCCAGTTGACACGGTCTGAGAGAGTGATGGTCGTCCCGGAAATGGTGAGCGGAAGCCAGACGTAGGTGCTCCGCATGAGATTTGTGCTGACCCAGCGGTCACCCATATATATCGCCATGTCGCCGACGGGGAGGATGAACGTGGTCTGACTGGAGAAGGTGTTGGAGCCAGCGGGAGCGAAGGTTCGCCAAGAGGACCAGGGGCCCGAGAGAGAAGTAGCGTAGCTGTAGACCTGAGAGGAGTGTCAGATTTGGATGCGTGCGATAACGGCAGAGGGGCAAGCGCACGTTGTCATTGGGGTTCCATCCCGTGAGCTTGCTTCCGAACATGAAATAATATCCGTTGCGCCTGAGAATGGCGGGAGACTCGATGCTCTCGCTCCAAAGGTAGACGTTGCGCGTGACGTTGAGGTAGTCGGGCGTGACCGCGTCGATTCGCAGGCCATTGCGCCTCTGTATGTTGGAAGTCCTTAGCCCTCGTCCTCGAATGGATAAACCACCGTCAAGAGTCGGTACTTACGTCCTCAGTCAGGAGATAGGCAGATCCATCGTCATCTTGGAATAGGCCTATGTCGCGACTCTCAAACCCAAGGGGCCGCCAGCTGCTATTGTACGTGTACTTTCCACACACCGTGTCGGACGTAGCAACACCAACTTTGGCCTCGCCGTAGTTGCTGCTGTCTATATGCAAGTACATGACATATTTGCGGGTAGAGGCGTTATAAATGACCTTGGGGCGCTCGACGACGCGGCTGGGGCCCAGGTCGCCGCTGGCGGTGCGCGAGAGCAGGGCACCAACATAAGTCCACTCTACCAAATTTGTCGAGGAGTAGCAGTTGATGTTCTGAAAGGCCGAGCCCTCGGTCTTGTCTTCACCAATCATGTAGTATGTCGAGCCAACCTTGGTGATGCCTGCGCCGTGGGCTTGAATGTGACGGCCGGTATTGGTCTGCGACAAAATGTCAGCCAGGACCGCAGACAGTGCGTTTATCTGGGATGAATACCGCCGTCCATGTCCCACCGGGGATGACTTGGAGCGTAGCCTGTGCGAGACCAGCAGCTGCCAGGAGTGGGCAGAAGACACCGAACAGACGCATGGCGGGCGAGATGCCGAGGCTGGTGCGAACGAGATCGCAAGGCGGAAGTTGACAGGAGTCGCAAATCCTAGACAAATCAAGGTCGACGACGCATGGCCGATGAGGTATCGGGCGGTTATTATATACACACACTTGCTTAACACCACTGACTACTTAGCCAAGGCCTACCGTTGTCAACCATCAATCGCACTACCTGCCCAGCTCCGGGACTCCCATGCTTGTTTCTGTCGCCTTATGGTGTGGTCTCCGAAAACAGCCTGTAATCTGCGAACAATCTGACTCGGCCGGAGAATTGGTCTCCCTTCAATTGGAAGCATCGGTTCTCCCCCACCCGTCAATATTGGGGTGGAGGTTGTGGGCGTATGTCCACGAGGTGGTTAATGACAACAGCCATTCTCGGACACGAAAGCCGCTCCGAGGTTGCAATAAGTGAACGCAGACCGTCGTAAGAGAGGTGGGCAGGCACAACAGACATGAGGTAGGCACTATTGCTAATACCAATTCCCCGCAACCCCAGTGCAACGTTGATCGTGTCGACCCCCGGTTTGACTCGGCATCTCATTGCTTCTCAGGCTAGGCACCTCAGTTCACCGGGCGTCGGTGGATCTTCCGGGCGGCAATCACACGACACTCGTTGAAGCGCCGCATTTCCGGGTCGCACCCAGGCTCTCGATTAAGGCGTCCGAGGGAATCATGGACGATGCGACCGCATGTTTCGATAACCCACCTGTACAGAATAATGGATAAGAAGTGGCGACAACGGACGAGGAAAATGTCGTCTTACGGTCGCCCTTTTGCAGCTCGCACGCACAAAAGAAAACCCCTGGATAGCTTCCCGGAGTAAGGACACACACGCGCTGTTGAAAGCTTCCTGATTCTTGTTTTGACTATTGCTCGCTTTTGGGTCTTTCCCTTGTCGTCCTGAAGAGATGCGCTTTTCTTCCCGTATAAAGCAGTGTGATGGCTTCGCAGTGAGACGATCCCAGCCAGCCATTTGGGGGTTTCCGCTCAGGCGACCCCATGCCGGCAAGAAGCGAACATATCCATCCCCTCCTTTCGCCCCCTCAAGGGCAGCGCGGAAGTCGCTGATGAGTGTCGTGTCAGTCGTTCCCCGATAACTCCGGCTAATCATTCAAAACAGAAAGAAAGAAAACATCATAGTATATAGTCGAAGAAAAGCAAATGCGCCGCAGTAGTCGCCGTTCGGAACAAAATCGCTTTTGTATGCTTCCTCGGGGCCTGCGTGCTAGTTGTCCAGCTCCATCTTGTCCTCGGCACTGTCTCCAGCATCTGCTGTCTCTTCGATCTCCAACTTTGGTTCTGGAAACGCCACGGAGATGGAATCCTTCGAGTTGTCGCCACTAACCGGACCACCGCCACTGCCTGTGCCGTTACCTGCACACAGTCGATACTCTCCGTCGCCCTTCGGCTCTATGATGCCTTCTTCAAGAGCCCACTTCGCTAACAAACGATCCACGCCGAGTCGCTGACCTTCGCCCTTTTCCATGTGCCTGCCGACGTGCTCCGTCCACTCGTCCCAGGAGCCTGGCCCTTCAAACACGCTCTGGCAGTCGGGCTTTGGGCATGCCGACTTTTGAGGCGGCGAGCGGCGTGTGACGAGACAGGTCGTCTGCATCTCCTTGACGTGACCCTCCCACTCGACTTGGAGCTTGCTGTCGCCCTTGGCAATGGCCTTCTTGATAGCAAACGGCGCATGCATGCGGCGGAGGTGCTGAGTGAAGAGGTCTTTCCGGTTGAACTCGTTCCCTTTGCCTTCAACGGTGCTCTGCGGGCAAGACGAGCATCGGTAGTATTGCAAACAAAGATGTTGAGAAGCAATGTGTCGTTTCCATTCGTTCTTTGAGCCGAAAGTGCTAGTGCAGCCTGCAAAGGAGAATGCACAAGGGAACGGCCGTGTATGAGCGGCCGCAATGTGTTTGCGCAGCGAAGACGAGTCTTTGAAAGGAGCATGAGTACAGAGAGTACACCTTGTTTCCTGTTTCGGCGTCGCTTTCTGCAGGGACCTCCTTTGTTTTGGCCTGGAATTTGGAGTAGCGATATCAATGGAATGTACCGTGTCGTCTGCTCCGGAGTCGTTAGCGTCGTGGGATGAGCCCGTGTCCTCATGGTTGGACGGCATTGCGCCGTCAGGTAGGGTTGTCCGCTGCCGCTCTACCACTGGTGGAGGAGCCTCATCACTAAGATGGCGAACATGGCTCAAGGCTTTGAGCTGTTCTGCTGCCTCTTGCATCTCGGCAGAATCCTCAACATCGTCCTTGCCATCAACGGCTGCAGCAGCCGCAGCAGTCGCGTACGAAATGCCCGAGGGCGTGGTATCTAAGCGGGCTACCGCCTCGTGGTATGCGGCATCCTTGTTGTCCAACGAGCGTCGGTGCATAGCCGGCGTACTGGCTGCCAATTCTCTTGCCTCCAAGAGGATGCGGCCATCTTCAACCTCCTTTGCCGTGGCCTTGATACCCGAAGAGCCCTTCAGCTTCTGATACAGGTGAATCATGTTATGTGATGTGATGTAGCCCAGGAAACAGCAGACCTTATCATGCTGCACGACATTCCAAATGGAGTGAGGCATCGATATCAGAAGCATCGTCGGAGGACCGAGAAACATGCCCTCGACTTCAATCTTGGCAGCCAGGGGAGGAGTGTTGTGGAGCCAGCTGTTGAAAAAAGACATATCGGGACTGGCATCTCCCACGAAGGTTGTGCAGACAAGAACCCTCGCCTCATCGAATCTGAGATCGGCGACGGATTCGGGGTCAATGAGCTGGTCCTCTCTCATCCTCGGCTGAGACTCGCCATCGGCGCCATTTCGCGGCGATTGCTGAACGGCACGAGGGGGTAGAGGAGCCAGACTCAGACTTTGGCCCTTGCCAGGCGTTAAAGTGAAGCAAATGGGAAGCTGTGGAGGCGGAGGCGGGCTTTTGCTGGCGCCATTGGTTAGCTTTGCAGAGTGCGCACTTTCCTGCTGCCGAAGAAGTACGATCTCTTCGTGCAGCCGCGGGACGCTAAACGGCCTCCCAACCGCGCTCAACTTGTGCAGAGCCTCGATGAGGTGGTAGGTAAAAGATTTACCAACTGTCTCTCGGGCGGTTTGCTCGGGTCCGCAGGCGGCGATGGCCTGCTTGACACCATGGCTGCCCGACATTGGGATGTCGCGGACAGTGCAGGTGTCAAGCAGGAGAAGGATATCAGACTGCGCGTCTTCAAAGAGGCAGCGGACGCCGTCCCATTTCAGTTTGGCGGCATCTTCTCGATCATTGCTATTGAGGAGCGGTCAGAAGCATGCAAGGAGGCGCGAAGCGTATGCTCAACTCACCAAGCCCAGTATAATTGGTTATCGGAGCCAACGTAACCGTAGCCGGCGTAGTAGATGATCAGGAGATGGTTATTCCTGGCGTGCTCGAGGAAAGAGGCCATCTGAACACCGAGCTTGATGCTCGGATTGGGGACGGTCGGGATATTCCATCGGTCGGTCCGGTAGTTGTAGCGATCTCTGAGGATGTTTTCCAGAGCTGCCAGGTCAGGCTCGGCCGATGCGTCGTCTTCCCACCGCAGCAGCAGTACCGAAACGTTATCGTAAGGGGGCCGCTCGGTCTGGCGCTGGATCAACATGGCAGCATCTTGAAGATGCCGCGCGAAGGACTCGAAATCATGACGTTCGGCGGGAGGAGCCTCTTGAACCTGGTGCTGCTGCGGCTTAAGGTACCAAGGTTAGCTGGGAGGTACATAGTACTCGATTGAGATTCGGGCTTCCGGGGCTCACCGATTCGAATGGCTGAGCTGTCGAAGGCGCTCTGGGAAGAAGGCGCCGCTTTTTCGGTTGAGGTTCTTCCATCGGTGTATGGAGCGGTGAACTGAGTGCAGAGGCGCAGGATGGGATCGAGAGGCGGTGCGATCATGAAAGGCGCTCAATGATGGTAAGCGGCTCAGGGCGTGTCGAACGCAAGACGAGGTGCCGGCCTACCTACCTTGCCTTACCTAGTTGCTCAGGTAGGCAATCAAGGCACCAATTTGGTGCAGTCGGGAGACAATGTATTGTGGACGGGGGACGAAGGACGAGTAGGCGAAGTCCAGGAAGAACGTGGATGCAGAAACGGGAAGTAGAAGCAAGAAACCTGCCCAAGGGACGGAAGGCTGCTCGATGGTTAAGCCTTCCCACAGCGAGGCTGTACGCTTTCAAAAGGGCCTGTGGATGGTCTGATTGGCTGGAGGGTTCATGGCGATGGTGCATGGACCACCACTTCTGCGGGCCGCGGTGCATTTCCAGAAGAGAGGCCAAAGGAAGAAAAAAAAAAAAAAAAAGAAGGCGGGAGGGATGGGCAGCGGACGGGTGGCGGGCGCTTCTAGCGGGCAAGCACCTCCTCCTCCAATGGGGAAACCAAGTGCAGTCAGCTTCCATCATGCCCTCCCACCTTATCCCGCCGCTCTCTTCCTCCATCTCGCCTGACAACACACTAGGTAGGTGCTGTCGGCCACCACCACCTCTCTCACCTTTCCCCTCACCGTCGTTCCTTCCGGCCTAAGGCAGGTAGGAAGGAGGCACAAGAGTCAAGAGTCCAGACAGAGTGCAGCGACATGATCCTGCCTAATGCCTCACCAACCTACCTGGGTAGGTAGGTACCCTAGGCAATAGGCTGTTATGGCGTGGCAGCCCCTCCTCCGCCTTTCCTCGCCCGCCGAGTCTCCACGCCTTGCCGTCCTCGGCCGCGGGCCATCTCATATGCAGCCATCGCCTCGGCCGTCCTCTTCACTGGTGCCACATGTGCGAGCTTCTCCAAGTCATGCTGCAAGGCAGCTTGTTAGCTCCATCGGGCACGCCTCAGCCAAGCGGGGTCCAAAGCACGCTGCACGGCGAGTCCGGCAACCAGTGACAAGTTACAACGGCAAGATAATACAGGCAGCCCTGCAAACAAGGTCCCGGGGAAAGGTCGTGAGCACTGGGTGAGCACTGGGTGAGCGAAACGTTGGCAAGACGTCTTCGCGTCGGTCTGACATGTTGACCGACGGGCTCAACGCGGCGCCTAGCAGTAGTACGGATAACATACCAAGGCTCCGCCCGCAACATTGACAACTTACACTATGAACCCACGTCGGCAGGGCAGAAGCACTGCAGTCTGCATGTGGCCAGTCTCCACACACACACACACACACACACACACACACACACACACACATATATCCGTACCACACACATACTCAACATCTCGCCGCCCGCTGGCCAATTATTACTTCGTATTACTGGAACCTTGCCGTCTTGCCAGATTCCCGTGCATCCGGGCGGGCTCTAATGGTGCTGCTTCGTCCTCGAGCCCGAGTGATGCTGTACATCCGTCATCCTTCACAACCCAGAGAGCAACTACACCTTGACATCAAATAAGGGGAAATAAAAATCAGAGGCACGAGGCACGAGTCGCGGTTGAAGCAGGGTCGGTTGCGGCAAAGGGTCTTTCCTGGTAGTAGGGGACATAGCTCCGGGAGCTTGGGGACACGACGCAGAGCGATTACTGGTGGTGTCCCATACACAGCCCAGCCAGGTCAACCAAGCATTTTGAGGTCCAGACTCACAATGCCGCAGAGGGATTACATCCGCTTTCATTACCTGAAAGCTGACCTCTAGACCTCTAGACCTCTAGATGCCGGACAACACTTACTACCTAGTTCAGTCTCTGCATAGTATCCGTACATATCCGTAGTTGGCTCGAGATTGTTCGGCGAGATCTCTTACAGCCCCGGGCCGGTAAGTGGGTCTGTCTCAAAGAACCGTGGGTACTGGTGGACGGAGCGCACGGGGCCCGGGATCGTGACAGCTCCCCTCCCGCCCTCCAAAGCCAGAGAGCTTCCTCCCATAATCCATTATGGCCTTTGGTCATAGTCGTAACCCGAGCCAGGGCTTCAGGAATAGAGACCACCAACCTGTATTCTGTGCCTCGCCCAGTGGATGTGGGATACCTGCTCAAAAGCAAAATCGGCAATGCGAGGAACCGTTCTTTCTTTTAAACAGTTTGCCGAGAAACCCCCAAGATCCCCAGACATCATAAATATCCATAGGGACGCGGGCGGGATATACGTATAGTACTACCTACATCCGTGGACGGGATTGGAACGTTTCTAATGTGGCGCAGGTGCTCAGCCACGCCAGTCCACCAATTCGTACATGGACCTACCTCCATACCTACCGGACTACGACCTCCCGTCATGAACTATACGTCAAGACATCTACGTACCTAGGATATGTACCTGTCTATTGATCCTCAAGGGGTGATCTTGTCGCTGACCACAACATTGAATTGAAGTTTCCAAAAGGGGGACTGCGGTGTCAGTGAAATTGTGGGTGGCTTCTGTTGTCAGCTGTTGACCAGAGGCGATGGTCGCAACGGGTTCCGGAACAGCCGCCCGAGGATCTGGTGGGGTTTCCGTAATTTTCGTGGGTGTGATATGTTCAGCTGTGAATAATTCACGAGAGATAACGTAAATACCTATAGTACCTATCTAGGTACCTGCCAATGGAGGGCCATTCTAGTGCAGGTCCCCGGGATCCTACCGACCCAAGGCACCACCTGAAGGGAAGTCAGAGTCTTAGTACCTTACATGGAGCTCCACTGGTTGCATACATGATTTTACATAGTACGCTACCAACCAGACAAATCCATAAAACAGTCGCGATGTCGCGACTGGCATCACGAAGGTATCAATCAAAACAAAAGGAGGCTGAGGCTGCATTGCAGCGAGCCTAACATCCTCTGACGAGATCCGAGTCCTGTCTCTGCTGGTAGCCGGCGAGACAGGACGGGGCGGGTTCTAGCGGCGGGCTTGAGGCCTTGGCAAGTGATGCGAATAGCCAACTGTGGACGGATGGTGTTCGTATTGGTCCGCGCCTCCATAGGAAGATGTTAGTTGCGTAGTTGCCTACCTACCTACATAGTACACAAGTAGATAGGCAGATACCTAGATACCTAGGTAGACCGAGCCGAGCAACGAGCTGAGGACGCACGAGGCAACCCGGCCAGGGGTATCAAGGGTACATGGAAACTTACAAATGCGAGCAGCCCGATGATCCCGCCTGATTCCATTCGGTACTTATTACTATATACCGAGGTACGGAGTACCTGTCACACAAATAAGTAAACCGACTGCATCCCCTCCCTCTACGAAGTGAGAACACAAGAGAGAGAGAATTGAAAAGAAAGAGATGAAGAACCAAGGACTGATCTAAAAGCAAGAAAGAGGGATCATCAACTCATTTCTCGCCATCGCCGCTCTGCCGGAGCTCGCCAGGGGGGCGACCTGAAGATCCTCGCCGCGTTGGACCTGTTCCCCGCTCTACCTACGGCCTAGAGTCCAAAGAGGGAGCCAACCTGGCTGTCATTCGCTCGTCGCTCAAAACGTCTCTCAGGCGGTTGCTGGAATAGCGTTGCAGCGTCACGCACGCACATACGGATAGGTACGCTCGCAGTTCGTGTCTTCTTCCACCGGCGACAATCGATATTACCGCCGTCTTCTTCGTCCTGCCTCGCCTTGAACGGACGATCCGCAAAACACGGAACGCATAACCGCGCAGCGGCGCAGCGCAGCACCACCAGCCGCTGATTGTCGACACTCAAAGTACACAGTCCGAACCCAGGAAGTGAGCAAGTGACAGGGCCAAGAAGCCCCATTCATGGGTGGGCAGGGTTCCTCCGTCCAGGGCGCAAACCGTTTTCTTGCGTCACCCTCCCACTCGTGATCAGACCTTGCTTGCCTTGCCGCCTGCTGCACCTCAGCTCGCATTTTCTTCCGTCGTCTTCGTCGTCGTCGTCGGGCTTACTTTTCTCGATACACTTACATATACTAGCACTTGCTAGCCAACAGCCCTTTCCTGGATCGCGCAGATCTTTCTTGTCGCGAAATAAGAGACATAGGAAAGCGGTGAATCCAAAGAGACAAAACAAAGACCAGAAAAAGGAAACAAGCACTAAAACACACCCTCGCCACATCCTCGCCACACCCCGCGCCGCACGAAACACCTTCTTGCGACCCCACGGCCGGAATACCATCAAATCTTTCCAGTCACCACACGATCAAGCTGGAGTACTCGCGGGAGCCCGCCCAAGTCATGGACCTCAATGGGGTCAGGAGGAGGGACACCACCAAAGGCCCTCCCCTTCGCATCTTATCGCTCGGTTAGTTTGCACGCCCGCCCCTCCCGCAACCGAGCCCCATCTCGAGTTGCTGCGCATGCGCCGGAAGTCGCCTGCGCAGCGACAAGCTTCCAAACATGTTCTCGTTCGACTGACGCGCGCTGCGACAGATGGCGGAGGAGTGCGCGGCTACTCGATGCTCATCATCGTACAGGAGCTCATGCACCGCACCTATGTCGAAATAGAGGGGAGAGCCCCGCACCGAAACGAAATCCCCAAGCCTTGCGATCACTTCGATCTCATCGTTGGAACGGGAACCGGCGGCCTCATCGCCTTGATGCTCGGCCGTCTGCGCCTGGACTTGGAGACGTGCAAGCAGTTGTACGTGAGGCTCACGCGCATGGTGTTCGAAACCGACAAGACCATCGCCGGAATCCCTTATCGCTCGACCCTTTTCAAGGCATCCAAGTTGGAGGAGGCCATCAGGGAGGCCGTCAGGGAACACACCGTCTACGAGAAAGAGGGCAACGATGGCACTGAGAACGACATGGTCAGCCCCCTCGCCTACTCCAGCGCATCGGGTCCTCGGAGGCACAGCAGCAACGCGAGCACGGTCAGCTTCAGCGCACGCAGCCCCCAGGCGCAGATGGCACGCCCCGCCCTCAGCTCGCGTTACGGCAACCCCAACGCCAGGCTCTACGACGCAAGGGAAACCAGGACCAAGACGTAAGACTGTCCACATGTCCATCTGGCTGACTGAATGAACCACCATGGCTGACACGGGTGTAGCGCCGTCTTGGCAATGTACAAGGGCTCCCGCAAAGGCAGCCCCGCCGCCATACTACGATCCTACGACTCGAGACGAGAGCCGCCGCCCGAATTCGACTGCAAAATCTGGCAGGCTGGTCGCGCGACAAGCGCCATAGGCCTCGCGTTCAAGCCGATCCAAATTGGCCAATCGGTTTTTCATGACGACGGCGCCGGCACCTTCAACCCGGCTCCCGAGGCGCTTGATGAGGCCGTGGTGAACGAGTGGCCGGGGAGAGAAGTTGGCGTCTTCGTGAGTGTCGGAACCGGCAGGCGACCGAAGGGCAGCGACGCGAACCAGCAGATGTGGTACGAGGGCTTTCTGGGAGAGTTCGCCGAGGCGCGGAGGAAACTCATATCAAAAATCGAGGGTTGCGAAGTAATCCACGAACAGATGCGGAAAGAGCTCCTCGCGAAGAGAAACGTCAACGTGGACAACTACTACCGTCTCAACGTCGAGGTTGGCGTGGGCGAGTTTGGTATGAACGAATGGCATCGCCTAGCCGATATCAGCACCGGCACGCGACAGTATTTGAGGCGGGAGGCCGAGCAGAAGATGGTTCAGGGTGCGTCTGCAAAGCTGGCCAAAATCCACAGAGCAAACATCCGCTTCGCTCGTTTGCCAGACGTTCCCGAGCTGGTCAAATCATCGTCAGATGCCAGCGAACCCTTTGCCGTGGAGCTACCGGCTGAAATCCCTTCTTCGTGGCCGCCACACAACACGCCACCCAGTCGCCAGTCCTACGAGTCCGGCACCGAGAACCTACATGTCCCTTCGCCTCTCAGTCCCTCACCCAGGAGCTCTGGGGAGAGGCTGCAAGCACCGGGTGCCCAGTTCGGAACGTCACCAGTTGGAAGCCAACGGCCACCACAAAGTGCCCACTCTATCGGCAGCAACGACGACGAGGTCGACCGCCTCGTCGTAACGGCGCCCACCCCAGCCCAGTACAGATACGCAGCTGGCTCCGACAAGATTGCCATCATGAGCCCCGATGAACACCCCAGATGGCAGAGTCCTCCACCAAACATCAATGTGCAGCAATCGCAGCAGCCCCAGCGCATCCCGCCGCCCCTGCCCCCGAAAACACCTCTTCCGGAGCATCAGATAGCAGGAGGCCGCCGCCCAATCGCCACGACACCTCTGCCTTATCCCGTTGATGACGAACCTCCCCCTGTCAACATGGCGAGGAAGCCAGATTACCGCGGGAGGTAGGGCATGGCATGGCAGGACACAGCAGAGCACGACGGTACTTCCGGTGCCACGATAATCTCAAAATTTGGGGATTGGTTTCGTTGGATGGCGATCACTCATACAACAACTACGACGAACCCATTCTATGAGGCGCAGTGTCCCATTGACAAGGGAATGGGAATGTTATTGCTGGGGATCGGCACTGGTTGGCAACGCGTCAGGCGTTCACAGAAGTTGACTTCAGGATCAAGGAATTGAAGGCCCCTTTTCTTGATTTTTTTTTTCCCCTCTTCCCCTTTTTTCCTTGATTTTTCAGAGGCAGAGATACCATTCGTAGCACAAGTGATTGATTAGCTTGGGGAGTGGCGGCGTAGGTACGATCACCATAATGAGATGATGCTTTTCTATTCCTCAACCTCGACCTCTACCCCGGTCGTTGCCTCGGCTCAATGACCTCATCGGGTCCCTCTCTACTGTGTAGCAATACTTCCCTGCCGGCATTCGGGGTCAGTGGGGGCGCTGCCTACGTCACGGCCTTGTGGGACTCGCTGATCGGGACCTAGACGGCCACAACCGTGAACCGCGCCAAGAAACTTGACTACCTGCCTCCATAATAGTATTTACCAAGGTAACAAGCAAGCGAGGTAGAGAACCGTTTTGGCTGCCAGAGCTCCGAGCCGCCAATCATTGTTCCCGGACAAAGTACTTCTTTGGCATCCCGAGTTCCAACGCAGCAACCTCTCCTATTTTTGAGTTACCCCCCCGGCCCTCAACCTTTCAGACATAATCTTGTCCTGACTTCTCGCTTGCCAGCTCGTCCATCCAGCTGGATCTCACTGCGTAGCGTGGCGTTCCGCCTTCAGGCGCCGCGCGCAACTCCCCAAAGAAAGTTGGCGGTGGCTCGCGGCGTGGGATTCTTTGTCCTTTTTTTCTGGCCAGCTTGCCTTGCTTTTCCTGGGGAGGAGGCAGTGTCGTAGGGTTAGTGACCGATAGAGCGCTACCCTACGTACACACAAGTTGGTACTCAATTTGCAGCTCGAGACGACCAGCCGTTCACGGGTTTCAAATGCCACGGTTTGCAGACACCCCATCCCTTTTTCTTTCTAATACGGGCCCCGGAGCCACGGCTGACAAACTCTGCAGGAAGTCGAATTGACGGTCCTCGCGCTGGCTGGCTGCTCTACGAAGCTTCCCTCGTCATGGAATGGAACGGCCTCGGCCTCGGCCAGACCTCGCTCATTGTTTCTTTTTCTTTTTTTTTATCTTTTTTTTTTGAGTTTTGAGCCGCCAAACTGAATCACTGCCAAGAGGTTGTCTTTTTGGCGCGCTCCTTTATCCCTTCTGCCATTTCTCCCCGGGCTTTCTTTTTCCTCTGCTTGGAACAGGGAAGTACGTGCTAGTGCGCGGACAGCACAGCTTGAGTGACACGCAGCGCCTGTGTCTATGTATCTCCCACAGGGCATACGTCCTAGGGAATCCAAGCTGTTGACCTGGACTCGTCACGTTCTTGTTTTCCTTGTTGCTGTTGTTGCTGTGTTGCAGCTTCGGCCTCTGTTTTGCGTGGCAGACACCCTAGGCCTGGCTGCATCCATCAGCCCTGAGCGTATCTAGCGCTCGAGTGGGTTCCATCACCAGTAGCCAATCATTTCGTGGTTCGAGACGCGAAGGGAAGGGCCATCAACACGATCTCAAGATGGCTTTGCAGCTGGCCGCACGTCCAGGTCCAGATGGATGGCGTCGTCACCCGGGATAGGATACCGAGTGGTGTTCTGCGACACCCTGGCGAACCACAGAATCATTAGCCAAGGCAGCTTTCTCGTTCCCCGGCAAGTTCTCACTCCTTGTCGAGAGACCAGGGCTGGGATTCTGCTACGTCGCACATGTCCCGAAGCTCCTTCTCACGCCGCATGTGACTACGCGACTGGCTCTTTTACATACATCTCCGGGCCAGCCTGACATCAGCATGCTGCTGTTCGTCTGGCCTCGTCTCACTAACGAGCTAGGCTGATGCAGACCGATCAAACCGACCCCCCGCAGAAGATGCCACTTGTGGCTGTTTCTCAGCCCGGCAAGCAAACGACGCTAAACTAAACGTGTCAAAATCCGACGACCTGCAGGCAAGCCTCCTCCTCTTTTCCCTATCGCTCCGCAACCAAGGCTGAAGCGGTCCCTTTCCATCAATTAGAGGGGGGTGAGCAAGTTGCTACTGCTACTACTGCTGCTACCGCTACCGCCGCCCCCCGTTGGGGGGCCATACTTATAAGCCAGCCCTACGGCCAAGGAGAGAAAGAGAAGAAGGGCCCCAACGTCATCCATGCTGTTTCTCAATGTGGAACAGCAGGAACGGATGCTCCGACGTCAGGGGAAAGCCGCCGCTTTCAGATCATGTCCGAAGGGCCGCAGCAGCAACGGGCGATCTCGCGCAGCATGCGTGCCGAGAGAACCACCACGTCCTGCGGAGAGTGCAGGAGGCGGAAGCAGAAGGCATGTATACTTGGTCTCCCCCTTTCCCGTTAGCTCAGATGAGTCCATATCCCGGGGTCGTGGCGAACAGGCCGGCATTCTGTGCATGTTCGTGCGTTCGTTCCGACGACATGAAGTCTGATTGCTTGGCGACTCGTCTGCGGGAATCGTCCAACTGACCGGCACGTAGTGCGATCAGCAACAGCCGTGTGGCAACTGCCAGAGACGGTTCCCTCAGCCAGTGTGTGAGTACCGGTTGGGCAAGTAAGTACTACCTCTCTAGAATGACCCCTTTCTTGTGTTCGTCTCGGCTGGGGTTCTGACAATGTTTGCTGTCAGCCGAATCCCGGGCACCTCTACCTTTCCGACCCCAACGCGAGTTGGCGGGCGAGGTCCGCCTCGCGAGCTTCCGGGCATCAGCAACCCTCTTCTACACGCAACACATCCTCCTCCAGTGATATTTAGACGCTCTCCTTCCAACGCCGACAGATGGGAAGGAGCGGGCATATGGAATCCGGGCCGCTTCTATGCGGTATCGAAGGAGCCAACCCAGCCACCAAGAAGCGCATCGTGGCTGCCAGCAGGGGTTGGGGCAATCGGCACTGCGGAGATCCCGTCACGACAACCAAGGCCGACACTGGGCGATTCCGACTACCAGCTTGATCTGGATCCCTCGCAAGCCTCCCGACAAGTCCTCACGTTCCGTAGGGCGTTCCCCGATTTCGTACTGGGAACTGACGGCGACAACGATGACACGCGTCCCGTCGACGGAAACAATGTGATGGTGGCCGTGGGACGGATACCTGGTCCGGAAGCAAGGCTACAACGACCCGTAGGGGGTTTGGAGGACCAGATTGGACATCTTCCGGTAGCCCAGACGCAGCTTAACAAGAAGCTTCTTCGAATCTGTAAGACGACAGTCGTTTCCCCACCGTGCCATCTGCGACCAACACGACTGCGGCCCGTTACTAAGCTCCAATGTCTGCAGATTTTACCATCCTCTCCCGCTTCAAAGCCTCGCTGACCGGCGACCCGGACCCGAACAACCCATTCGTCAGGCATTACGCCCCGTTCTGCCTCCAAGACCCGCTCGTGGTTCACATCATCATGTACGCCTCGGCCTGCTATCTCCATGAGACGGGCCACATTCCACACACGGCCCTGATGGCTAGCAAGGGCCGGGCGATCCAGATGCTCAACCATCGGATCAGTTCCGGCCAAGGATCCGTGGTGGCTGCCGGCGTCGGTTCCGGTTCCAGGAGCTCCGGAGGTGGAGCTGGAGACGCCGCCATTGCGAGCGTGATCCAACTCACCGCGGCTGAGTGGTACTGGGGAGAAAATGACCAAGACCTGCAGCATCATTTCAGGGGACTGCGGGACATGATCCGACTGCGCGGCGGCTTCGACAACCTCGGGATGAACGGCATCTTGGCAAAGAACGCCATGTGGTACGTTTGGCCTCTCTTTGGTTCCTGACTCTCGGAGAGGGGGTCCCTACCGGGGCTCCCTTCCAGTCGCGGGGCTTTCGCCGTCTGTTGTTCGTTTGAATCCCTTCCTTTATTTATTTTTGCTTTTTTTTTCATCATCCACTACTCAGCTACTCAGCTCGCGCTCTGGTCGTATCATCCGTTCGCCCGTCTGACCCTCTTTGGTCTCTTGACTCGCATATGGGTCTCGCTCCAACACACGATATGCCCGGCGGACTTTTGGTTGTCCTTGGGCCGCCTCGACTGACTCATTCGTAGTCACGATGTCTCCATAGCCCTCGCACACGAAAAAAGCCCACTGTTGTTGCTCCAGTCACAGGACGGTGGCGGTGGCCCGTATCTCCCGTGGGGAGCGGATTACGCCTTCACCGACCCTATAAAAGACGTGCCCCTTCGCATGTTCCACTGCGCTCCCTTCGTCTACAGCCTGCCATCCGTGGGTTCCCTCCCAACATTTGCCGAGTGTGCCCAGTCTCTCGGACTCCATCCGGCGACGGCCTCCGTACTCGACAATGTGAGGTTCCTGTTCAAAGCGGTGGACAGGGCGTACGCGACGACAACCGCCGATGCGAACGAGCCACCGAATATCACGACGACGACGACTACGAAGACGAAAACGAACTCGATCTTTCGGAAGGTGCAGCTCACAGGGAAATACATCTTCGAGCACATCCAGGGGCTGCACCCCACGATTCCGGGACTCAGAAACCCATCATCGGGCCTATCGACCGGAGCGAACTCGCCGGGAAGCAACCATTTCACCGGGACGGAGGAAGGATCTACACGGAGCAACAGCCTTTCGAGCACAGGAACGCCCGGGCCTGGCTCCGGGAGCTTGAGCCGGTCGCCGCCGGGACTGGGGTCCGACTCCACCAGATCATCAGAATGGCTATCCGCGCCCGACGCTAACGAAGCCCCGGCAAGCCCACGATCAGTAGCGGCGGCGACTTGCCGCCAGCATCAACCGCCGCAGGCGTCAAGCCCTGACTACATGTATCAGGCGGTGCGCACGGCGGCGATCATCTACAGCCGGGCCATCATGAATCGGACCCCGCTGAGCGTGACATGCACAAAACCGGAGTTCCTCGAGACGTGGACGACGACGTGGCGCGTGCCCCTGTCGACGTGGAGCAACGCGCTGGGCATCTTTCACTGGATCATGTTGGCCATCGCGCCCGCCTGCCACCAGACGCCGCACGCGCGCTTCGTCAAGAACATGCTCATGGTCAGCACGCTAACGCTAGGCGTGGAAAACTGGGCAATGATGATGGGAGCCGCCAGGGCAGGCATCAAACTGCACCACTGGCTGCAGGCCAGGGATGCGGACGGGGAGGACCAAGACGAAGACGACGACGACAACGGCGAGAACGAGGAGGGGGACAAAGTCGAAGGAGCAGGGGCGCGAAGACGCTATGGGCGTGAACAGCGGTGAAGGCGATGGTGGTGAGAAGGGGGACATGGTTCCCACGGCGATCCCCTCTCCCCTCTCTCTCTCTCTGTGACCGAGGCGGATACGCCGTGTGGGCTGTCTGCGCGTGCATTTCATGCGTCCCCAGGCCCCGGGCTGCCCATTACGGACCGAACGCAACGGTCGACAGCCGCAACGGGCCCTGAAGACGACGACGACAGCGCAAAGCGACAACGAGGCATGGAAAATTTCAAAAGTGGGACAGACAGCCCACACCAACGAGCAGGTTACTCCGTACGGCATGACGTCCTGCGGCGTACGGGTCCCTTGAGGGCGGCAATCCTACTGTTACTGTCACCGTCTGCAGCTCTCCCCTCTTCTCTGCAACGATGGCAAGCTTCTAGGGTTCTAGAAGAGCTCGTTTGACTTGCCACGAGGTGATGAAGAAAATGTCCCACGGGTGCAGGTGCAGTACCCGCCTCCCTCCAACCCGAAAACACTGCCGCCGGCAACGCAGACGCGGCTACCCAGGGGCCGCCCAGCTGGCTAGTGAGAATACTACTTTACAGCAGGCAAGCTAGGGGGGTAAAATGATTGCATGAGGGTGGCGCGAAGACACGAGCAGGGGGTAGAGGAAGAGAAGGGAAAAAAAAAGATAGTGCAACAGACGAGGGGGACTGGACAGGGCATGGTACAGGGGACGAAGCTTTGGGATCACGACGTGTTGCGTTGGATACACTACTAAGTACATCATACTACATAGTACACTGCTATGTGGGTTAGGACTCGAGGAGAAGACCGCTTCCATGCCCGTGGGCCAGCCATAACGTCGTCATTTCACCCCATGGGCCGTGGACAATCCCTACGATCCGACTTCCGAAATTACTCCTGGGGGAGCGCTTGCACCTTCCGCGGGCACAGCGAAGGGGTAGCATGCTAGGGGTTTTCCCCGAGGGAGACGGGAGGGTGGAAGGAGAGAAAGAGAGTGAAGGTGGTGGTAGAGAGGCGGTCACTGGTTGGAGGGTATGAGGAAGAAAGGGGGGTGGGCGAGGTGAGGGTGGAAAAAGGAAAAAAAGAAAGAAAAAAAAGAGAAAGGAGAGAGACATGACCGGGGGGAGATGCTGGTCACCAGTGCTGCTGCGGCTCTGAACTCTAAAGAGTGGGAAAGGACACCTGCTACATACATAGTAGTACAGTGTACTGCCTGTGAAGGTGTAGTAGGTACCTGCTCTTTCCAATACTACTGTACTGACCCTGGTCACAGACAGTGGCCCGCCGCCCTTCCCCCTCTTCTTCAACGTCTTGTTACGCATAACCCCCCGTGAGGGATGGAAGGTGCGGGTGGGTGGGTGCCAGGAACTACATAGTACCCAGAGAACTTCCTTCGCTGCTCGTGCTGGCGGTTCTCGACGATGCGACGCTGCCCACGTTTTTGACGGCAACTTGTAACTCGCCACGGCCGGGATGAGCGACGTTCGACGCCCGTGAAACGGGCAACCATGGCCCAAGACCGGAGGAAGCGAGGGGGAGGAGGACGGCATGGCCATTGTGATGTCGTCCGTTCGCCTGCGGGAGCCACGTGGTTGTGCCAGAAGCTGCACTGAAGAACCCTAAACCGTTTGATGCCGTTTTCCGCTACTACTCTAGATAGGCAGTTAGTGTACGGCTGTCTTCTGGGTGGCATTGCCGCACTGGCACGCGAGGCTCGGAAACCCAATGTCACCACCACCACCACCACCACCACCAGTGGAAATACTATGGCAACGGTGCCATGCTATGGTAGCAGCTGTAGTGATGATGGCGACGCCCGCAAGGAGAATCGGTGGTGTATCATTGCGAAAGCGGGCGCTGGGCGACGGGCGACAGGCGACCGGCCAGCAGACCCATCGCCATCTCCAGACTCCACGCCGTGGCAGGCAGATGCCACGCACATACATGTCTTGCTGCATTACATTGTCGGGACGGCGCCGGGTCTATCTACTATGTTGGAGGCATTGCTGCATCCATCTGCGTGCCATGCCTTCCTTGCCTGCTTCTTCCTCTCACTCCTTTGCTCGCATCCGCAGCCTGGCCGATCTGATGCCAGACCGTCACCCGGCCGGTCGACTCGCTTCGACATGTTTGCGGACCCTCCGACCCTACCACCACCACCACCACCAGCTGGTTAGCTTTCGGTTTCCAGGTGATGTCAAGGGCGTCTAACTTTAACGTGTGTTGGTGACGATCCCGAACGTCCGCTCGCCTTGCGAACCTTGGCAAGGGGAAACCGCGCTTCCGGAATGGTGTGTGAATGGTGTGGTGCATCGATAGGGAAGAGTGCCGTGGTACTACGATACAAAACCAACCAAGTACTACGGTATTAGTGTACGGTACGCTGCCCGGCAGCAAAATCCGACGAGGAAGCTCGTGTGTCATGTGTACTTGCGGTGTCGAATGCAGAATTGTACATACGTAGTATACTACTCGACTGTGCGAGTGTATTATGTAGGGCGGGACAAGGGGGAGGGTGTGTGACCTGGAAGAACGAAAAGAGGCGGGATGACATGGTAACCGGACGACATGTTGCTAGTACGGCGACAGCAGAGATGGTACTGATGTCCCCGCAACAGGACAGAGAGAGCATCGATGATGGTAACTGGAGAGTTTCGTTAGGTTGGTGTTCGTCGAAGCCCAGTCCTGGACGGGCGAGGATTCCCAGACGACGCATTAGAGTTTAGAACCACGTTCCACAGCACGTTTCGAACGCAGTCCTCCCCCAATCACGATGGAGAAAGCCCTAGACGCCCGCCCACGCCTGGTACTAGGGATGGTATATCTAGTACTATTACTACTATATAGGTTGGTAGGGTAGTGTGAGCAGCATGTACCAGAGCACCTACCCACTGGGGTAGAATACAGTTTCATGCGTACTGAGGAAGTAACGCACGTTACGTACCTTGCTCTGCCTTTGGTTGGGTGCGTTGCGTAAACAGTTTCTACGCAAACCACTATGTAGTAATGATATGTATGGTGTAGAGCGGCAAGGGCGTTCATCCTTGCCGTCCGGTGTTCATGTACATATTCTGGAAGACGGAGAAACTCCAGCGCTGCTGGGGGAAGAGGACTTTGGCTTCTGCTCTGCAGCTCTCTTACTGTTGTACCATAGTAGCTAAACGAGCAATATTCCTGCCAACATGAGATCTATATGACGATGCCGTGCATGCCGTACGAATGCATGCTTCTAGCTTACACCACGATGTACAGCAAGCATCCTGGCTTTGCATTCGTGAAATCGACTTGTCTACTAAGTAGACCCGGCCCGACTCGACTTGACCCGACTCGGGCTCTGCGGTTGTGATGAGAAATCAACCATCAAACCAGCACTGAAGTATGTACGACCCGTAGTCAACTTAAGTTGTATTATGTCACTTTGGCGCAAGCCGCCGTTTCTGGCATGTGCCTCGCAAGGCCGCCCTACTCATGAAGACCACCAGAAATCATCCTCCACTAGTCGTGCCACCTCCCTCCGCCCCTCGCTGTGCGACGGGCCGGGTTGGGACTTGTTAGATGCCACGCCGCCCGCCCGCTGCTAGGACGATTCCGGCTCTTTTCGAGAAGTTTCCGCCGCCGAAACTCTGCCCTCTCTCTTCCTCTTTGTCCCCCTCCCCTTTCCCTAGCAGAGTTTGGCCATGTGTTCGCCTCTTCGCAACAAGAGATGGAAGAGGCACGCGGGATCCATCATCTCAGACCCAACGACTTGCGCCGATGGCTTCCCACCCCCTCACTTGCCATCTCGCTTTGACGCCCGTGCCGTTCAACTCTCCTTCGAATCTTCTTTGATCAAGGTTCTTCTAGCAGTGCTTCTAGCACCGTTCCAGTCGTTCCAGTCGTTCGAGTACACTATACGTAGAGCGTCGCGCTATCGCTAATGCACGTTGGTGGTCTGCCACTTTCTCTCGCATGTGCCTCCCCCCCTTCTCGGCCATCGTCTTCAGACAGGTCAGGGATGGGACCGGAACTTGTCCTGGGCGCCAGGACCCGACCTCGTTTCTCGGTCCGGACGAGTAACTGGCGACGCTGTCCGGGACGATGCGACTGGTCACATTCCCCGTCTTTCGGACGCGACCATCTGGGTATCTCTCCACTCGGCCGGCGGCCTTGGACTTGTTGGTCCGATGCCGGCGTCGGCTGTCCACCGCTTGGTCGCCGATGCCTTGGACGCTGGCAGCCATAGCGGACACTCGGCGCCAGGTGACCGACACGGCTTGACTGCTAAGCGAGCATGAGAAGATAAGGGACTTCAATCGCACGTGGAGGGAGGGATGACGATTCTGCACCGGTTGTTCGTTCGCTCCTTGTCTCGGTCTAGCGCGCCCGATCTTCCCCCCTCCCCCCCTCATTTGTTAGATCCGAGATTTTCGTTCCCGCCCCATCATTGCGGCTCTCTGACGAAATTATAGTATTCATAATTGAAAGTCGTCGCATCGCAGTCCATTTTGCCAACAGTGGGAGAAAATGCCAGTTCCGTCTCCCTATCAGGGACTGCGCAACATGCCTCCCACTTACTTGATCGAGGTATCGGGCCACACGTATTGCGTGAGTTCGGATGGGCCGTCTGTCGTGCGCTGTGTTTTAAGTGGCCACTCATAGCCAGCGATCCGTTGTCCAGAGGCTCTCTCGCCCGCGTGCCAAGTAGGCCCTCGTAAGCGTGGAAATAAAAACGTGTCGGCCGAAATGCACACTTATCGCTGTCCAATCTTGGGGCGTCGATTGAGGGATCTCCCCGCGCAGAACGAGCCGGGCTTGCCTCGCAACGTGGCGAGGAAAGTCAATCGCAGACCATGGAGCGGTCAAGTCTGGCTGCGTTGCATGTGCCAATTGGCTCTTGTCAGCTATCTCAGACTTCGAGCAAGATTCAGGGCGAGGCGTGAGATGGAGGGAAGCCCCCTCCCGAGATGGAGTTTTGAAAAATGCCGTCTTCTATGCTGCGGCTTTTCTCGCCGATTCTCCTCGTCGATATTTGACCGTCTGAACCTTCGCTCCCTCCCATTCCTCTAAACTCCTGGGTGCTATACTTTTTCTTCCTTTACAAGCAACACGCTCGCGCTCGAACGCATGTGGCATACCTCAGTCTGTCTCATCCGTTTCGTGCGACAACTTCACTGACTCGTGTGTTCTCGGCCGGCTTGGTCACTGTTTGGAGAGAAACCAACACCTCGGCTGGCGGATTCGTTTTTGGCGCCTTACAACTATCGACCTGGCACAATGGCGGACGTTTCGTCCTTCGATGCTTCGGCGCCAGCGGCGGCATCGCCCCCATCCGAGACAACGGCGTTGCTGCCGAAGCCCCGCGGTTCCGGCTCCGATGAATCACCCCCAATCCGGCAATGGGTGTCCGAGATTCTGCTCCTGGCCAAAGCGGCCGTTCCGGTCATTCTGGCTTACACGTTGCAAAACAGTTTGCAGACCGTCAGCGTGCTCATCGTCGGGCGATTGAGCCCAGAGGCACTAGCCACGGCAGCGTTCAGTTACATGTTCGCCATGGCGACTGCGTGGCTCATCGCCCTGGGCGGAACGACGGCTCTCGACACCCTTGCATCTAGCAGCTTTACGGGATCGTCCAACAAGCATGACCTCGGGGTGTTGCTGCAGAGAGGTATCATCGTCCTGTCCACATTTTACGCCTTGGTGGCAGTTTTATGGTGGTTTTCTGAGCCGGTGTTCCGTGCTCTCGGCCAAGAGGACTTCATCTGCGTGCAGAGCTCGACTTTCCTGCGTTGCCTGATCCCCGGCGGGCTAGGGTACGTCTGGTTCGAGGCTATGAAGAAGTATTTGCAGGCGCAAGGTGAGTTGAACATGCATGCCGCGTGTAGCTGAATCGATCCAGAAGGGAGGGCGATCCACTGACATATACATCGGCGACAGAGATCTACCGGCCCGGCACGTATGTGCTGTTCATCACGTCCCCCATGAACGCCGGCCTCAACTACTTGTTCATCCACACGTTCGGCCTCGGACTGTACGGCGCGCCCCTCGCGACGGGCATCTCGTACTGGGTTTCGTTCCTGCTTCTTGTGGCATACGCGGTCCTTGTACGCGGCAAAGAATGTTGGGGCGGATTGCAGCCGCGCCGAGCCCTTAAGAATCTGGGACCGTTCGCCAAGCTTGCTATTCTAGGCGTCATCCACGTGGGCACAGAGTGGTGGGCGTTTGAAGTGGTTGCGCTTGCGGCCGGAAGGCTCGGTACCATTCCGCTGGCGGCGCAATCAGTCATCATGACGGCGGATCAAATCATCAACACGATACCTTTCGGCCTCGGGGTGGCGGCATCGACAAGACTCGGCAACCTTCTGGGCGCGCAGAAACCGCAAGATGCGGCGAGGGCGGCACATGCAGCAGCTGTGCTATCGGTTGTGCTGGGGGCCATCGTGCTCGCCGTTTTAATGGCTACCAAGGATGTTTTCGGGCGTATCTTCAACGACGACGAGCGAGTGGTACGGCTCGTGGCCGAGGTGATGCCGTACGTGGCTCTATTCCAGATTGCCGACGGGCTCAACGGGTCGTGCGGTGGTGCGCTCCGTGGAATGGGCCGTCAGTGGGTCGGTGCTGTGGTGAACCTCGTCAGCTACTACGGCGGGGCCCTCCCGGCCGGGATCTACCTCGCCTTCCACGGCTGGGGCCTCGCCGGTCTGTGGATTGGACAGTGCATTGCACTGTATCTCGTCGGCGCGCTGGAATGGGTGATTGTGGGCTTCAGCAAGTGGGATAACGAGTGCCAGCGAGCCCTGGACCGTCTTGATGATGAGAGTAGCGACGATGATGAAGCTCCTACTGGAGGAGTCGTCTAGACAGACAGCCGAATTCGGGGTGCGCGAATGCAGCCCCGAGGAGTCAAAGGACTGACTACCTAGGTACTGTGCACAGTAGTTGCTGGCCCCAAGACATGCTGCTGTCGGTCGGCCATTCGGTGTCTTTGTCAATCACAAATAGAAATTGAGGTGGGAGGAATAGAATTTCAAAACTGCGGCGGGAGACAGACGGAGTCAGCAAACGGGGAAAAATTATTATTACATCATATTCGTCCTCAGAGGCTGCTTCACTGCGGTACTGCCTTTTCCACAACTGCTAAACCTTCCCAGAACGGTTAAGCGGCTGGTTGTGTAGCGTGGTATCAGTGGTCACTGCATGTCGGACCCCGCCATTTGCCCCACCATCGCCGAGGAGCCTCTCCAGCGCACCTAGGTAGGGTCGATGATTGTCTTCGGCGGCCTCGCTCATGCCTTCCGCTTGAAGCCAGGAAACGATTGCACAAACACGCGACAGGGCCAAGACCAAGAAATCGAGATTGACAAGGACTTCAGCAAGAGAAAGAAATAAAGCAAAAGAAAAAAAATTGGGAACAAAACTCGTGCGCGTCCCGGCCAACTCTCACTCATCCAACTCGACTACCCCCCTCCTCTCCGCTCTGGTTAGCATTATCTCCCTCTCATTTGGAGCTTCGAACATAACGTATCTGGAAAAAGCGAGAATCAATCCATCATGAGTCCCATCGGAGTAGCTCTCGTCGGAGGTGGCATTTTTGCCAAAGAACAACACCTAGTACGCAGCCTCCCGCCAGCTAACTTGATCAACCAACAAGGCCAACGTGACCTTCCCACTCACTACCTACTGACATGCCGGCACAGCCCGCTATCGAGGCGACCGAACTACTCTCGCTCAAGGCTATTTATTCTCGATCTCGCAAGTCAGCTGAGGACGCAGCCAGTCTGGTCACCAAAGTCGCAGCTTCTCCCGAATTGTACTCGGACGACTCAGGCCCCGGAAAGTCATATGCGGACCTCCTCGCGCGCGACGACATCCAAGCCGTTATCCTTGCACTGCCAATCGTGAGCCAGCCAGGTTACATCGAGCAAGCCCTCGCTGCCGGAAAGCACGTACTCGCGGAGAAGCCGGTCGCCGCCGATGTTGCCCGGGCGCAGAAGCTCATCGAGTTCTACAACAAAGTCTCTGCCGAAAAAGCCGTCACGTTCGCCGTCGCCGAGAACTACCGCTTCCAACCCCGCTACATCGCCGCACGAGACGAGGTGCAGAAGCTGGGCAAGGTCACCGGCTTCAATGCGAGAGTCTTCTTCTTCGTCAAGCTGGGCGGCAAGTACATCGAGACGGAGTGGCGCAAGAAACCCGAGTACCAGGGTGGCTTTCTCCTTGATGGTGGCGTTCACTTTGCGGCCGCCATCCGGCTGCTTCTCGGCAGAGAGGCCGCCCCGGACACAGTTGCGGCATTCTCAGCTCTGACCCGAGAACACCTGCCTCCCATCGACACCATAAATGCCATCGTCAAGACAAAGTCAGGCGCAACGGGCTCATTCTCCGCCAGCGTTGGCTCCTCGCTGAGCGCTTTTGACTTCCAGGTGGCGTGTGAGATGGGCAGCGTCACCGTGTCGGGCCACGACCTCATCGTCGCACCCCTTGATGGCGAGGCACGCACAACCAGATTTGAGCAGACAGCTGGCGTCAAGGAGGAGGTCCAGGCATGGGCCGAAGCCCTGGTGACCGGCAAACCGAACCCGCTTCAGTCGCCAGAGGAGGCGTTGGCAGATCTGGAGTTCCTCGAGAAAATATTCAACAGTGGTGAACAGGGCGGGACACAGCAGAAATTGAACTTGCAGCTGTGAGGATAGGCAATTCACGTGGATAGGTCAGATAAGCCACAGGAGCGCTTCTGGCGAACAGGACCAATCACCTGAAGGGTGGTTTCGGCTTATTCGGTGGGCTGTAGGTGTGTGGGTGGGCTAGGCATAGAGTTCAATTTTCAGAGCTTGTTTTCCCTGGATTCTACCGCAAGAATTCGCTCCAAGCCCTTTCGCATTTCGTTGCTCATTCCTGAAGCTGTTGGTCGGCCGGTGGCTCTTTCGACAAATACTTGGACAAACTCTCCGACGGCCCTCACATCGTCGACACCCTCCTCAAAGAGAGCAATCTCGTATGTCACGCTGGACTTGCCCAGCTTGTTGACACGGAGTGCTAGCTGGGCAACGGCGGGAAACGAGATGGAGGCAAAGTAGTCGCTGTGAGAGTGTACCACGACACCGTGCTGCTCAGACCTCGACGGCGACAGGTTACAGTGCTCGATCAGGTACGTATTGACCACCGAGTCGTATCTACTCGTTTTAGCTAGGGCACTTTGCCGGACTGTGCGCTGGAGGATCGTACAAAAAGTTGTAGATGCTGTTGTTCATGTGCTGGTACATGTCATTGTCCGCCCTGGAAACCTTGTTATCGACTGCCCGGGTTGGGTGCCATGAAGAGCAGCAGTGGCTGTAGGACAGAAGTAATTATGCTGATGGAGGGGTGGCTGGCGTGCGACGATTCGGTGCCGCAGTGCGCAGTGGCGCCAACCTCGAGTAAACTTTTGCGGGGGACAGTCCATCTAAATCCACAGCCACGTCCACATCCACATTGGCAGAGCAGGTAATAGTAGACGAATTGCACCGGCAGCAACAATCTCAACAGAAGGGAAAGCAGCTCACCATCGCGTTCGGTAGTCCAGAATGTAGCGGTAGTCTTCCCTTCGACGCTTTTTCAGCTTGTCATAGCTGGACATGACGGCGGCGAGAGGGGGTTGATGTGATATGATGGAGTTGTGTATGGTCGGCCAGAGACGTTTTCTGTTCAATACCCAAGAGAAGCTCTCGGAGCATTAGGACTACGACGGGCAAGAACTTGGGTGGCTTTGCGCGTGCGGAGCTGGTACTTATTTCCACCAGCTCCCAATCCAGACCGAGGCAAAAGGCTTTTAATCAGGTCAAAACCACCTTGGTTAGATGGTGTTACTTGCATATCCGAACTCGGTGCCTACCTAGGTACCTAGGTAGGTAGGTATGTATGGCTATGGTGGTGGGTACCTATGCACAACAACGATGTGATTGGTCAACCTTACCGTGCTGTGTGTACTGCACTGATGACCAACCTGAGCCCAACTTGTAACTTCGTGCATCCACCTTGAGAAGCAACAAGTTCTGCCACGTCTGACCGCCAGGATTTTTGTGACTCTTTTCCCCGACAAGGACGGATTTTGAAGTACTACCTACTTCCCAGGGGGTGTGGGAAAAGATTTCGCGGGGACGACGAGAACGAGTTTCCCCCACGAAAGATACAACAATTCACACCTCGTTTTCACTCGACTACGGCCAGACACCCACCCACTTGCGTCCACTACCACAACACCACCAGCTCTCTGCAACCCGTTTCGTAGCATCTGCTGCTTGACCAACCTGGCTACCCTCAGGAGACGTGCGGCCGTCACGTACTCGGCGAGGCTACCATTTCGAATTTACTTCACGTCTGCCATGGCTTCTCAATCTACACCATCTGCGCCGGCGCCGGCGCCATCCGGAGCCCACGTCGCTCCAACGCAGCCCACGGACGCTGGGCTTTCTGAAGCTTCGGCGGCAGACCAACTGCCTGAAGTACTTACCACTCCGGTCGGCGACATGTGGCCGCGGCCCTATTTCTTCAAAGACGGCCTGCGAAGAGTGTCTCCCTATCACTTCACTTATCACACCTGGGCCAAGGAACGATGGCGCGGCCGGAGGCTGATCGAGATTTTCGAGAGTGAGTTTCGGGACCGCTCCATAGACTACTATCGATATGCCATGGAGACGGGAGCCATAGTCGTCAATGGGAAGATAGTCGGGCCGGACCATGTGGTGAAGAACGGTGACCTGGTGAACCACACCATTCATCGCCATGAGCCGCCGGTCACGGCCGAGCCAATCCGCGTTGTTCATGAAGACGACGAGATGGTTGTTGTTAACAAGCCCTCTGGTGTGCCCGTACACCCCGCCGGCCGGTACAAGTACAACTCCCTCATCGAGATCATGAAGGCCGAGAGGGGCGAGCACTTCATGACCTACCCGTGCCATCGTCTGGACCGTCTCACCAGTGGTCTTTTATTCATCGGCAAAACACCTCAAGCTGCGGTGAAGCTCACCGACCAGATCAGGGCTCGCACGGTGCGCAAGGAGTACCTGGCACGCGTGATTGGCAAATTCCCCGACGGCGAGGTCGTCTGCGATCAGCCAATCCTGCAGATTTCACCGAGATTGGGGCTTAACCGGGTTCGTGCCAATGGAAAATCAGCCCGAACCGTTTTCAAGCGGCTCGCATACTACCCGCCGCTGGCGAAGCAGGACAACACAGACTCGGAGCGGCCCAAAACCCCGGAAGAGATTGCGGACGAGGAGCGTCGGCCTTGGGTAAAAAAGGAAGGGTACTCGATCGTCCGCTGCTTGCCCCTGACTGGCCGAACACATCAGATTCGAGTGCATCTGCAGTTCGTTGGGCACCCGATCCAGAACGATCCCCTCTACGCAAACCAGCGGGTTTGGGGCATCAATCTCGGATATAACGATACGGACGGTCTCGAAAACCCAGACGAAGACATCATGTCACGACTGGAGAGGATGGGTAAGGAGGACATAGCCGACGCGGTGGCTTACCACGACGAGATGGTGGACTTGTATCAGAAGAGGCGGGCGGAGAAGCTATCAGGCGAGCGCTGCGATGTCTGCGATACTCCTCTCTACACGGATCCCGGCGAGCATGAGCTTTCCCTCTGGCTTCACAGCCTCCGGTATGAGGACGCCGGAGGCACGTGGAGTTACGTCAGCCCAATGCCCGCCTGGGCAATGCCTCCGGAGGGTACGAGCGGACCAACGGAGGTCGGAGGTATTGAAGAATTGGTGCAGGCGGTCAAAGACGAGACTTCAGAAATATCGACGTCTTGACGTTACCAACCTACACGCCATACAGTTACACCAACTCACTGCTTTTTGGTCACTCATTGATGTCCAAATGTACTTGGTACCTCGTTACCATGAATTCTGCTTGGCGACATTGTAGGGCATTACAGTCGACGATGAACGAGCTGGCGGCACTCCCGCGCCGAACTCCATACATATCCACTGTTCATTCGGGTAATTGAACACAAGAGCAGTGGTTTCTCTGTCTCAACGGAAGGGCCGCCAACTGCCCTAGTAAACCTCGTCTCGAAGCATTCGCGCCAAGGGTCCTCTTCCGGGGCTGACAACATGAGCACTACGGAGTACCATAGGCGTGGAATTGCCAAGATGGAGATGCCTGGGCCTGTCATACCTAGGTAGCTCCTTTTCCCTGTTCGGAGCGAGATCCGCAGCGGCCGGAACGACATGAGATTGGTTGGTTCGTATGAAATAGCGGAGGTTGGCGCTAATACCGCCTACTAAGATAGGGCTGCTCGCTGAGGCATCAAGTACAGTGTAGGTATCCACCACCAAGCCAGCCGCCCACTCCGCGTCCGATTGCTGGGAGCACGGGCAAGTCTAGTGTGTGTAGGCACCTACCTCTACATTGCTGGCCCTGCCGCTGCCGGCCTTGCTTTGCTGGGCTACCCTCCCCGGAGCCCAGGCTGAGGGGCGAGCACGGAATACCAAATTACCAAGTAGGCAATTGGAAATTAGAAACGAAACAGAAGGCGACCGGCTTTCTGAGTCAGAATTGACAAACAAGAAATCCGAACTGGATATTGCGCCGACAAACCGGCATCCAACCCAGGGTCTACAAAACCCCGGGCCGGCAGTGCTCAGCCCTCCCCGAAATAGCTAAAATGGTCGCTGATTCCGGATGCCCTCTTTGTCCTCGAGTCTCGTCGCCCTTCGCCTTGTCCGAAACCCTCGCCCACCAGATCGAACGCCCATGACATAACACCAACGAGATCACGACCCCTGATAGCTTGCGTGCAGCCTCGGGGCGCCGGGACGAGGCGGCACAGGCACAGTACGACCAGTCTGTCGGAAATCAGGACTGTCATTTGGACGGTCCATCGTTGGGAATGGAACACACAAGGGCATTACCGAGTTTATCGAGCGGGCGGAGGAGAGACAAGTCGGTTGGGGACTGATAAATTCCGAAGGGGTTCCGAACGGGACACTCGACCCCCGACGACGGCCAATAACTGACAGCTGGAAACACTCGTTGACAGCTCCTACACTAATGCAAATCCAACAGGGCGAACCGAACAAGAGGACGACGGGCAGAACTTTGGATCACGCATTGCACATACCTAGAGATGTCCTCGCCTACTGGGAGAATAGACAGCAGCAACACAGACGGAGACCAGCTCCGAAACGCCACCACCCTGTCATTTTGGGAGCGCAATGAGACACCTTCAACTCGGCGAACTGCTTCGTCTGCAGCTTTGGTCTGCAGCTTTGCCGGCAGCAAACCTCCGTTCGCACTGGACATGGTCATCGAGTCGCGAGACAGGACGCCGACCAACATTGTGGCAGTCTGGCCCGATGCCATGCAGAATGCACAGAAAAAGTCTTTTCGAAGGTTGCCACGCACTCGGCCAGAGAACTGCCGGCGTATTTTCATCAGACAATCAAACTAACCGGCCCTGGACTGGTTTAGAGCAGGGTGGGAAATAGGACGAGGAGGAAGGACGAGGAGAAGAAGACTAAGCAGAGAATACGGGACGCGAGGCGACATAACACACGTGCGGAATTCGGACCACCTAGCGCTGACAGCGGCGATCTCGCGCCGGCTGCCAGGACAGGCATTCGGTTGCGATCTTGATCGCGCGCCGCCAGGCAGGAAACCTGCTGCACCAATTCGAGCGAGTGTTTTCACATACACATGCGACCCGGCCAATCAACCGATGACAGTGCGGGAGAAAGGAGATGCTACGAACCTATAATGAGACAGGTCGCTCGCTATACGCCTGCACCGGGCAACAACGACACACAAGCTGTTTAACGAACTTGAGAGCGACGGGCACAGAAGTCACCAGCATGAAAATCCTATGCGCAAGCGAAGGGGCATATGCTCTTGACGGTCCTCGTTGCAAGAATTGTGGGCGCCGGACTCGGGTCCGACGATTGGCACACCTCAACTCGATTCGGCCACCTTGGGCCCGGCCGAGAAGGAACTCACCCCTCGTTTTCTCCGTGGTTGGTAATTGTTAAATGCGATCATGTGTCCCGAGGGTTCTACACATTCTGCATGTTTTACGTGGATGGTGTTTCAGTGACCGGCCGCCAGTGGAGCGAGCGATTGAGGCTTCCGTGGCGACCAGTCCGCCGCATGGTCTAAACCCGGCGTGGTTTGGGCTCGAGTCTCGGCACGTTGTTGCTGAAATGGCCGGCACCGCCATTGATGAATTGTCATCGCGGCGTAGTTCGCACAGGAGAAGGCGAAGCGGTCGAGACAAACGAGACCGACACCGGGAATCGACCACAGGAATTCTAGAACTACTGGCGGGCGGCTGGAAGGCCGTTCTTCACTAATCAGCCCAAACGTGTCGTCGAAACTGCGGCGGCCGCCGTCGAGCAGTTCATGACAGAAGGCATCGGAACAGGAGCGAGCATTGTTTGAGCCATGGACATCTTTCCTGGTCAGTATGTATGCCTGGTTCGTCATCTCGACCGAGGTAGTCAGGGGCGCTCCGGAGAGGTTTCCCGTGGATGCAAACAATGGTATTGTGTCGATGACACCACTCTCTTCTTACGAACTGCCGGCGGGCTCAGCATTCTCACGCCATGTGGCGCGAAATCAATCAACCGCACCTAGTCTGGTCAATCTACACGGGGGGAGCGACGTAACCAAGCGCGTCTCTCTGATTGCCAGTCTCACGGTCTCCATTCTGGTGGTATTTCCACACGCCCCTCCAGCTATCCGACACTCTCAGATACGAACAATGGAAGTGTGCATGCTGGGTGGGCATACGTACCGGTCGGACTGGCCGCGGGAGCAGCAGGTGGGAGCAGGTTTCCGTGCATGGGGCTAAGCGCAACAGTTCAGGGTCGGTACGTATCTCGGTAGAAGAAGCACGCTCCTTGGCCATACAAGACCACTTTTTCCGCTGCTGGGCCGCGTATCGGCGCCAATCAAGCCTTACCAGACTTGGAGCTAGCGCAAAGTTTATTTTGCAGCAGATTTGTGAGGACGTACTCCACAGTACCGCCGTAGGTACCTGCCCGTCTTCTCTACATACCTGGGTAGTATGTCTATCCGTACAACGGATGCTGATGATGTCCACACACACACACACACACATACACACAACACCTACACACATAACACATGCACGCACGAGGGGGACAGAAACCGAGACGCTGCCACGCACATATGCGTGCCAAATTTCGCCTTCAAAATCCGCGTTTTGGGCGGCGTCTTCTCGCCGCATCTCGCACAGCCCGAAATTTAATGGCCACCTTCCAGCAATCACTAACCGCACCAAGCCGCCCACTGAACTGAAGGCAGAGACATGCGAGGAGGCATTTCGTCATATCCCGGTGCCCCCGGTCATCGGAGGGTGGCCGAGGATTCCTGGGCATGCAGAAGTAAATGCAGCGCAGCGCAGCCGTGCGGCGCGGTAAGGTACGGATGGTGCCGCATAGCTCTGAGCAAGGTTGAGAGGCTCAAGGGATCCGGTCGAAGACCTCAATCAATTGTTGTCGCTCGCTGCCAACCAGAATCACGTAGAATGGAAAGGAAAGAGAACGGCTTTCTCGTGCTCTGATATCCAGATACTAACTTACAGCCACCTACAACGTGTGTAGGTAGAGTCATAGCCTGGGTGTTCCACAGCCCGTGGCTTCTTTTCAAGGGTGTACAATACTATAGTATGGCATGGCAGCCATTCCGAACATAGGCCGGCCTTCGTTGCTCCTACACCGACATAGCAGCGAGAACGGACAGACACTACCCGTGGACCCGTGGGTCGTAGGTCGAAACGGAAAGACGGGCGGGCATCTCCTACTATCTCTCTTCAACGGCTTGCTTCATACTGTCCAGACCGGCTCACGGATATTGCAGAGTACGAGAGCCATGCAAGACGGATAAGGCAGGGGGCCCAAGGTGAAGCAAGGGACCTCGCAGCTAGCAGCAATAGACCGGGCAACTCACGATTGTATTTTAGGCAAGGTAAGGCAGAGCAGGGCACGGCAAGGCAATGCGACGCGGGCACCTGGGTACGTTTTCCTCTGCTGTGGAATAAACCTTAGCTTGCCCTGGCCCGCCTTACGGTTTGCGATACATGCGGCACGGTAGCACTACACTAGGCGGTTGACCTTGTTCGCTCACCTTGCCTATTTCCAACTTTGTGCCAACAGTCTCCGTCCTGGCACTTGTCGATGGCCTGAGCTAACCTGCTTGCTTGCTGAGACAAAAGGTATAAACATGAAAGTAGTACTGTGGTAAGGCGACTTGCAGACAAGCCGCCCTAACCCCCTTCCACCTCCTGGCAACCATACTCAACCCTGACCTTCCCGCTAACACTTGCAAAAGAGTATCAAAAGCGTGCTCAGCCAGTCTCGTCTGCTGCCTGTCGTGTTTGTTTAAGGGCGGCACGAGCGCGGCGGAGAGTGTGAGTGTGCCCAGACGAACCCGCACAGCAAGGTATCAACACCAGAGGTGCGTACATATTAGTAGCAGGCCTCAACTTCCCGCTGGACACATGCCCCCCAGTCTCCAGTGTCTTGAAGTGTGCGTGCAGCAGCAGTAGTGTGATAATACATATTACCTCCTTGCCAAGGCAAGGCAGGATACAAAGTATCCGTACTCCGTAGGCTGGTCTATGTATGCCGCAGGTAGTGCAATATTTCATTACACACCATCCTTGCTGTTCCCACACCCACTCCTGAGCCCCACCTCTCGACTCTCACCCCCGGTAGTGAGAAGTCCAAGGTACGAGGTACCAGGTACGGAGCCGGTCCAGTGTCCTGGCAGCACCTGCACCCTGCACTGGGTACCCTTGCCTTGACGCCTTTACCCCCGTCCCCCCGCCCGTGCTGACCTCTTCTTTCGATACCCCTGCGAACCCCCTGCTCCCATCAAACCCCAGCCCATCCTCGAGAGATCTGTAAGTTGTTCTCGAAGTGGGCTAGCAATTTGCGCCGTGTCTGTGCCTACAAGCAACTGTCATGTGCCAAGTTGCGTCTCTTCACCGATACTTGCCCCATCTCTGACCCAAAAGTACTGGAGTACCTGCCTACATGCCTGGCTGTTTTGCAGGCCTACCCTACACTATACAAAGTAGAGAACGGTCCTCACTTGAAGACTGGGCTGCTTTTGGCCCGGATGCAGCCAATACGGGGACCCCTGCTCCAGACCCAAGGTAGCTTAGCTACCAATTCACAGATGCATGGGTGGCTACTCTCTCTCGCATTGCAAGCATCTCGCCTTGCCCCGCGACATGCGATCCAGGTTGCCTCGATGTATGTATGTATGTCTTAGGTGTGTGCAGTAGGGTAGGTACCTACCTGCCTTGTTCTTCCCTTCTCTAGCCCCAGTCCTAGTCCAAGGTCAAGTCCCCTCCCTCCTATCCCCGCCCTTCTACGTAGCACTTTCACGTTCATCCACCACCACCACCACGGCCGCCAGAAGAACCACCTTTGCTCACCCCCCTGTCCTCTCCATGTACTCCATCCGTAGTTGCTCCAAGGTACCTATCCTTCCGTTCGCTCCTAGCTGCCCTGAAACCCTTTGCCGCCGGCACTGGGGGCCCTGTTGAGTCTGCTCTTCTCACAATAGATCTTATAACTAACTCAGATGCTCCTGTTCATCAGTTGATTTCTTCTATTTGATCCCTGCCTCGCAGCACGAACAACGACGCTTTACACGCCTTTTTTTTTCAAATCGTCTTCTTCCTCCAGAGCATGGCCCATACTGCCGTCGCCAACTTTCGAACAACTGCTGCTAACACTCACGTTGTTGCACAACACGACGACAAACCCGCCGCCGACATGACGCGATCAGCTTCAGCAGAGCCCACCAAGCCGGCCAAGCGCAAGGGTACGCAACATGAACGACCGCTGTGGTTGACCTCTGTTTCCCTCCCGTCGACGTCCGTCGCTGTCTATCACTGTTCATCCCCTCTTTCCCCGCCCTCTGTCTTACACAAACACACAAAACCATGGCTCGAGCCAGCCTCGAAAGCAGCATGTTGATGTTTATCTTCACAGGTACCCGAAGCGTCTCGACCTTGACACCATCCCAGCTGGCCCGCAAGCGTGCCAACGATAGAGAAGCCCAGCGAGCCATCAGGGCCAGGACAAAGGAGCATATCGAGCGGCTCGAGCGCGAGCTGGAAGAGCTCAAGAGCGAACGCAACCGCGACCAGAGTCAGACCGTTCAGGAACTCTTGCGCAAGAACAAGGCCCTTGAAGAGGAACTGTTCAAGCTCCGCGAGAACATGGGCCTTCCCAACGGCCAGTCCTACCCCAACTCAGGTACGGCTGCCGCTGCCGCCTCGTCTTCTGCGTGGGTGTCTCTTGTTCGTGCTGACTCGGCCCCAGTTTACGACGACAATCTCAGCTCCATCAGCGGCGCCGTCCCAAGTCCGAGATCGTCGCCATTCCCCTCAAACGGTGACTACAACGTGATGCAAGAACTCGGTTCCTCGTACGTGCCAATGCCGGATGCGTCAGAGTCATGGGGTCCAGGTATACCCGTGTCAGTGCCTTCGACAGTTTCGAGTCCGTCGTCCTCCGCCAACACGGACGAATATGGCGCGGGTTACATCCCCACCAGCGTCCCCGCGCCGATGATGGATGCCCGTAGCATACCGGCGAAGATGGAGTACGACGACGTTGACTCCGGTGGGTGACCCGTCCCGCATGCGGTGGTTGGGTTGCAACGCAATTCTGAGACGCTAACCACTTAGCTTCTAGACGCTGGATATCCTCACAGCCACGCCATAGGCCACCAACCGGTGCCCATACCTCCTCAGCCGTATCTTCATCATCAGCAGTCGTGGAATACGTATCCAACTCCGGCAGTCTACTACCAGCAACCGTCGGCCCATTGATTCGTCAGCCCGGCACGGTTCTCTGGGAGATCCCGACCCTTATCGTCCCGCCTACTTGCCGAATCGACCAGCTGCTGGTCGGCTTCGTTCAAGACTGCCGCCGACTGTCCCAACTGAAGTCTCTCGAAAACCTCCTTCGGCCTGCCAGGGTCAACATGAAGAACTTCCTCGAATACCACCCCGCGTCGCCCACCAACCAGCCTCCGCGATGCCAGCTAGCCGATCTCGACCGAGCCGTCTCTGCTCCGTCGCCAGGCCCCGGTGCCAACCACCCCATAGCTGAGCTCATTACTGCACTCGTCAACAAGGCGGGAGTCACAAATGTCATCGAACGCCTGGCCGTGTTCGCGGTCATACAGAGAGCCGTTGCCTGGCTCGTGCATCCAACTCGCGAGGCGTACATGGCCATTGTGCCCGAACTCGCACCAAAGCCACGTCAAACCAGTGTTCCCCATCCCCTGTGGGTCGACCTCGTTCTCTGGGCACCCTTGCGTACTGCCATCATTGAGCGTCAGGAGGTGTATGCCAACGAAGAGTTTCAAGCCGTGTACTCGTCCAGCCTGAGACTGATCAACTGGCCGTGCCGACCCATCGACGCCCTGGTCGTCGACCCACAATCGGGAGAAATGTGGCTGAGCGACACGTTCACGGCCCACGCTATGCGCGTGGAAAATTGGCGGCTCAACGAGAGCTTTGTTCGTCGATACCCTGAGCTTCGCGGATGCGTCGCCTTGGACGAATCGCAGACATGATCACCGGTCATGTTCATGTGCTTTCTTACCTACTTGTTCATACTTCGCCTCTACCGACACTTTTGTATCGTTGCTTTATTATTCACCTTCTTATCTTCTTTTGGTTACAAAATTGGAGTCTCGTTCTGGCTGGAATAGGATGGGACGTTGTCGAAACAAAAACTTTTGTCAGAACGGTATCTTGTGGTTGGAAACAAAAACAAAAAGGCCAGTTTCATTTTGTCAAGACATTTGACGGCGGTTGGGTGCAATCCTGTCCTACCCCCTTGAGCCGTTGTTTCACTCGGAACAAGGCAAGGCGATGAGGTTGGGCGGTTCGTTTCTTCGCTCTTGAATCCCCTTACCCCGTTACACAACTTGGAGAAAGAAGGCGCTTTTCAGGAGTGGGTGGTGTACTATTTCAAAAAGAAAAAAGGATTTATATCTATTCTCTTTTTTTTCTTCGGTCGTTCATCCGGGTATATATCACATTCCGGTTGGTTTTTAGACTTAGGGGGGGGGGGCGAATTATATACACATTCTGGGCAGGGATAAGAATGTGAACATGGTCACTTATGTTTAAGCAATAGTCAGGGGAAAGAAACCAGTCATACCACCCCAAGCTGAGAGGGGGAAAACAACTCATTTTGGCTTCTTACCTGTGAGAGTAACGTTCATCTGTTCGAAAATAAAGTAAAAAAACATGTAAGAAAAGCAAAGGTAGGCTGTTTCCGATCAGAAGACGCAAGGCGATTCGGTAAAATTCGCCTGTATAACCGTTGAAGTAAGCTCAGCCAAAGTCACACTTTCCTCCAGGCTACCTTGGCCCCATACGGGACCCGAGGTTCAGGACCAGCCCAAGGCTTCGAGATGGCGGAAGGTGTCTTTCCGGGACCTGGGCAAATCACTCAAAAATAATAATAATAATAATAATAATAATAATCGTGTTAGCCTAGCCTGCCTGGTTGTCCATAGAGGTTGGGCAGAACACGACACCCATGTCATTATTAACACACAACAAATATCAGACATCAGACCGGACGAGAGCAGTCCGCGATGAGAGACGAGACACAGTCGGAGGGTAGAGGAGACCGAAGGAGAGCCAACCGGCGAGGGACGGCGGGGGGGAAACGCCCTTGCCGCAAGATAGGCGCACGAACCGCGCAGAGGGCCCGCCCATGCCAGGCTTCAGCGGGAAGCCTGTCGCAATGAATAATCAACCCGTGGTCCACGGATACCTTCCTTGCCTGTCGGCCAGTCTTTGTCCCCCAACTTATCCGGCCTCCCCGCCCCCTCGCTCCCCTCCCTCTGGCCGTCTCTGTCTCTCGTTTGTTTTTCTTCACAATTCACAAACAACTCACACACCGCGCACGAGCGCATAAGGAGGTGGGATGCTTCACATGAATAGAGAGAGAAGACAAATACTGGTCAAGTATCCACTCACACCACAACTCTTACACAACTCTCACATTCATCAAGGCGGGGCCTCGAGCACCGTGGCTACCCCCAATGTTCCTACCCAGCGTGTGGTGCTGCGAGGAGAAGGTGACAAGCTCATTTCGTTGCGTTGCTTGGACCCCCTCTCGTCGTCCATAACGGGACTGACAGGGCGGGGGCGCGAGGGTCGTCGTCCCACGTAATGCCGCGCGGGGAGGACGAAGGGGGGACAAAGTGGATGAAAGGAAACAGGATAGTCTAAGTAAAAGTGGCCTCGGGTGGTGGTGGTGGTTTGTCTGGCGACCTTTCCCCAGCCACCGAAGTGGCGTGCGTAATCGGTCAATAACGAGTCTCTTCGACTCCATTGTCAGTTCCATTGATCCCCCCTCCCCCCCCCAAATTTGTGCAAATGGACGAGTCCCGGCACCTGGCCGAATACCGTTTCGCGGTTGCGGTTGCGGTCGCGGTCGGGTGTCCAAACGCGAGGGCGCGCCAAGAGCCTCAGCCGTTGTTCGGCCGGAAGATCCTTAGGCGCATGCGTTGCTGCCGGCTGCGGGCTTAAGCGATGGAATAGCCGATGGAAACAGAAACGACAGAAATCCCTCCGACTTGGCAGGAAGAGGACGGATGGACTGCCAACAACATTCGACTAATGGCGGCACCAATAAGAAACGAGCATGGACGTAGGGGGAGGGGGGGCAAGGGCTGCTATACTGGTGCAGGCATCATTCTGATTCTAAATCGAGAAACAGAAACATGGGACCGCGTACTACAAAATGTATAATGTGAGAGAGCGAGGGCGTGCGGCAGACAGTCCAGGACTGCGGGTAGATATGCGTGCTGTCCTCACTTTGAAGAGAGGAAGAGATATTGCACTGGGACAGCGTAGGTCCTCGTCGACGCAGATCTGAATATGGATCGTCCCACTGATGCCCCGCCGTTTCTTTGATCCCTGCCCGTGCATAGTATCACTATTACGTAGTGGTACTCGATACATACGTAGTATATCATACACTATATGTAGACATGTTCTCGCCAGGGGATTTGAAATGAGGGTGTTTTGAGCTCGAGTGTCGAGAAGGGATGACATGGGATCTACCGTGACGATGGGTGGGTGGTGGGTTGCCAGTTGTGTCGTCGTCGTTGTTGTTGTTGGCTGTTTTTCCAATTTTTAATCCAAGGGCACATCCACTGCAACGAATTAAGCCTCTTTTGCACCAAGCCTGCAGGACCACCCCCAGTATCTGGGCGTGCACCAGCCTCCAGCTGCTCCAGTCTGCTCCAGTTTGCTGTGCCTCCATTGCAGAAAGTGGACTATCCCAGGTGCAGAGATTGGTACTCTGCTTGGAAAAGAGATGCGGAGCCGTTGGGTATTCGGCCCAATATAGTGTGGTGGTACCGACAAATTGACCAGCGCCATTTCCGGGCTGGCGTATCCTCGTTCAGGCCCCAGGTCCCGTCGAGGGCCATCATTGAGCTCGTCAGGCGGGCGGGCGAACAGAAGCTGTGATGCGTTTGATTGATCCCTTGGTTGCGGTCCACCTCTCCACAGGCTCTGCCCTAGAGCGATCGTTTGGCGGTAGACGCCTTTGGCCGATCATCTCGAGGGGTAGGTATGGAGACTGGAACGGAGCCGGTATCGTAGTGCTGGTGCTCTCTCAACACCAGTAGTACATAGTATATCAATGACGAGACAAACCAGTGGGTGACGGTACCTACCATACCTAGTACGTGACGCATCAAACTGAGGACGAGGCAGAGAAAAACCTGACGGAGAGACATAATAGAGTTTGAAGGGTTCCAAGGCAGCTGTGTGCGAAATACGTAAGTGACGCTCGCCGCGGCGCTAGTGCTGCAGACAAACACCGATCTACCATAGGTAGTACTAGTGTACATAGTAGAGGCTGTCAATCTTCAGCAACCGCAGGCAGGGAACATACACCTGTACCTACTCGTACTCGACATGCAGGAGACGAGGCAGGCCGGCCATCGCAAAGAAGGCAATGATGGACGTCAACGGGACTGGCCCGACAAGGCACGACAGGGAACCGGGACCGCACCGACCGATGCGGCATAGCAAACCTACGACACCAGGACGCCCCGTGGGCTCGGGAAGAGTGGACGCGGGCGGACCATTCGCCCGCCTGCCTCTCCTCCTCGTCGAGGAACACAGGGTTGGCATCGGCCGTTGCGTTGCAGGGGTTCGGCTCAGTTTGCGTTTGACGGCATTTGACAGCGGCGGCGAGCTACCTTTTCGGCTCCCGTGGCCCACGCCTGTCAACAAAGGTGTGCCCCTCGTCTGGGAAAGGAAGACTCGAGGACGATGGAGCAGGTGAGGATATTGCCGGAGGGCTCATGCGTCGCCCACAACGTCCCGCAGGAGGAGGAGGAGGAACACCCAGGGTGAGAAGGGGAGGGGCGGGCTCTTTTGCCCCGGTCTGGGGCAGTTTTCACTTGACTTTGGCCCGAGCCGACCCTCATCCCCTTGTTCGCGTGCCGAGCGTCGTGTGGTTCAACTTCTCTCGTCTCGCACTCGCAGCTCGGGCGGCGGGCCTCAGGCCTGAGGGAGGGCAGGGGGAGGGGGGGCGCTTTGTCCGCGTCTGGTGTTTCGCGCCAGCGCCAGCGCCAACGCCAGCGGCTGCGGGTGCGCGGGGTGCGGGAGGTGCGCCGCGCGCGGTGAAGGGTGATGGGTGAAAGGCGAAGGGACGTGGAAACGGAGTCGGGTACCCCGGCCAGTAGTACAGTGTAGGTGCAGTGCATCCGTATATACTAGTGTGATGCGGTTGGCTCCACTGTCGGACTGCCCTTTCGGTAAGGCGGCCGGACTCTGTCTGGATCCGAAGATATTTAGGCGATGTAAAAGCACCGGCGGACATTCCCCGAAGGGCAACCAGCCGGGGCGAAGGTACGGAAAGTGCCGAGCAAATGCCAGCACGGAGCACCTTAGTGGGAGATCGGTGTCCAGCCGCCTCCACTTGCAGTGACAGCAGGCTCTGCACGCCCAAAGCTTCACCGGCCGGCTTGTCTATATCTCCTTACCCGGTGTTCGATGGCAGCGACCTGGACCTACCCGACCAACGGTAATTATAAGTGCCTTACCAACTTGTTCCAACATAGTAGGTTCTAGTGTATGGAAGTATGAGGTAGTGCAGTCACATAGTAAGTACCATGGTACCCAAGACAACCGGGAAGTTTTGACTTTGGCTCTGCGTCTGCCGTCACGTTCTAGCAGGGCTCCAGTGCGAGGCTGGGGCGCCTTTTCTCTTGCGCTTGCAGGCGTCTGTGACGCGTCGCATGCGGGCAGCAACTGCGAGCCTGCAACGGCCACTTGTTGTCGATTGAGCGCCGCCAGAGACTAAATCCTGAAGGTAGGTACCTAGGTAGGCCACATCGCTATCGCTCGCCTTTTTGGGTTGGCACAATGGTCATTACTACCCAGCGCATCCCTGAAGTAATGTATTATAGGTAGCCACCGAGCAGCACCCCAAATCGGATAGGACGAGTAGACATGGACAGACCCGACGCTACGGGAGAAATAGTAACGGAGAGACGGAGAGGGGGACAAGACATGGAGAGGAAGACGGAGAGAGAAAGAGAGAGCAGGGGTGAGAGAGAAAGAGCGTAGGGAATAGCCGGCTAGTCCGCCTTGTCTTGGTTGAGATGCGAAATTGAGAATGGTTGGGGAGGGGACAACGGTCGAATGTTGAAATTTTGTTCCTTCCTGTTTACCTACCATAGTACCACGAATACTACGGATATCAGCACCGGCTACAGAGTACCTATGTAGCTAGGTAGGTGGCTTGATCATCGACGTTCCATGTGTCGCACCGTCGTTGCTGCACCGATGCAGGAGAAGTATTCTAGCGCCGAAATGGAACTTTCTATGAGGTAAGGCGCGGGCTAGCGCTACACAGCTACCCAGCCTGCGAGTGTACAAACACCTACGCCACAGCTCAGGTGGTATCTCACCTAGGTAAGCTAAACCTCAGGCGCGGTACGGTTCGGCGCAGGCGCAATCCTTCGCGACCTACCTAGGTAGGGAGAGGTGGGACAGACCCTAGTGTACTTTCAGTCCACCAGGTAAGGTGTAAGGTGCTTGAGCCAGGTATTCAATGGAGGAACCTTCCGTGCAACTTACAAGTACGTACTACTACACTACGAACTGTGTGGTGGAGGTGTCTGGGACGGGGGTCGCTTCTTGGCGGCAGGCAAGCAGGGGCGCGAAAAGCGCCGCCCTGGTGGGCAGCGCAGCTCAGGCACCTTGTTGTCCTTGCCATTCCCGTGTGCCGTCATTCCCATTCGCATTGCCCGATCTTCGGATTTAGTATCTGGCCCAGATCAGAACTTCAGAAGTAGGTACCTTACATACCTTATTACCTTCGCCCCTCAATGCCCGATGTGCCTACATCATACGCACCACTATAGTATATCCGGACAGTACCTATCAGACTAACAGTACTCCTAGCACTACCTCAACTACCCAAAAGTAGCAACCGACCTAGCGGAGCGGTCTGGACAAGCCTCAGGAAATCACTTGACGCCTCTGCTGAACAGCCAATGATCGCCAGGATGCCTCACCGCACCCACGCCATTGGTCATCACCTGTCGCTTCCCTTTCCTCGCTCGTTTTCGCCTCAACCTGCCCCCCTCTGGACTATCAACCCCCTCACTTACGCGCCCCTCACCCATATCTCCCGTCCGCATGAGTGTCCCAGCCACGGTGAGCCCGTCGTCTAACCATTAAGCTTTGGCTGGACTGGCTACCATGAGCATACTTTGCGATGTGATATTGCGAAGTCCGGGAGAAGCTTTGTGGAATCATGTTCAGCAGGACGAGGCCGGTGCGCGTTTGACGAAGGGCGTGTCAGTTCTGTCAGGGCACTTTCAACTAACAATCCACGTTCCTGGCCGGGCCGTGGAAATCACATGGCGCTGGGCCAAGGTTCATATGAGCATACCTAGTGAGTGTAGTGTAGTGTACGCGACTGGCCGACTGCTGTCCCAAAGTCGCGATGAGGCAAGCCAGCAGGGCATGCATGCGGACTCTCGTGCGTTTTGCCGTGGGCTATTGCTCGCTGTTTTTATCTTTCGCTCCTCTCACCCCTTTTCTTCTCCTCTCCTAGGATGGAGTGGTTTGGGTTTTGTGTATTGCGAACTAACTCTCGCCTCACTTCGCAACTCTCAGAACCGAATCTGTGATCCAATCGCCAGGCGCGCGAAGCTAAAACGGGTGGGGTGACACACTAGCGGACAAACGGACAGGGGCTCCTCCCCGTCGCACCGTTTTCTGGGAGTTGCTGGGGCCTCGATGGAAATGGGTATTCCCTGTCGTCGTGTCCCTGCACGGTCGATCACCACATGCTTGCAGGGATCTTGACCTCCAGGGTCTTGGCTGACGGTTTGACCAGGATGAAGACATGACCGGACAAGGGGTGAGACGAAGCGGAGGAGGTGTATGGGTAGCCGTTCCAGCACCTACACATCCACACAGCAGTACATAGTAAGTTCATAGATAGCACCCCTAGAGCCAGTCCCATCGATCGTGATAGGTAGGTATTCTAGGTAGGTAGGCAGACCCCAGCTGCGGCAGCAAGGGCGAAGTACCTCCCCTCATTGTTAGGTACTTGGGCACGCTATCTGATGTAGGTACCGTAGCCAACCCCTGTACTTGGTACGTGGAACGTTGCTAATGCGTGCCCACCTAGCGTTTGCTGAGGCGCGATGCGGGGGTCTAGTTCAGTACCGTTCCAGGTACCGAGCCGGACCACGCATGTCCCAGGCGAATTAGAGGCAGATAAAAAAAAGATACCTTGGACTACGCTGCCGCGCCGCCGTTTCGGCGGCAGCTGGTGTCAGGCGAAAGCCGGAGAGGTTAACTCCACAGCGGCGGCAGCGTCACCATGTCACCATACGTATTGGGAATTGATAGAGAGGTATAGATAGTATAAGGCATTATGTCACGGCGTAGGGCAGGTAGGAGATATGTATACGAAGTATCCTGCCTATCTGCCTCTTTATCTAGACATGCTTAACGACAACATAGGCAGTCCTATATCTACCCAAGTACCTAAGGTTAATATAGCTACCCACTATACCTAGGGCACCAGGTAAGACTTAGGTATACTTGGTAGTTGTGCAGTGCAAGTGCGTGCGTGGGAGGCGTGGGACGCGAGGAGGAAGGTCCAGCCCACATTTCTCGTCCCGGACCCGGCCTTTCCCCGCTTCGGACTCACTCACACGGAGCGCTCGCCGCCTACCACTCTACACGGTATTACACTGCAGCCTGTGGGATAAACCTTGCCCCGCTGCTGTTTCCCCAAGTCATTTTGCCTCATCTCACCTTACCTTTGACCTCTACCATAGTAGCTCGGCCTTTGCTGCAGCTTTGAGGGATGGAAACAGCTTCTTCCACCTGGTGCCGCCAGGTCACTCCTCACTGGCGCTCCCGATCTATTCGCTACCTACCTACAATAGCACAGCAGCACAAAGCAGCCGCTAACCATACCAAGGTAATAGTATATCGATAGAGTGATGGGTATAGCGTATTATACCCCACATGCTGGCTAGGTACATATGTATACTCGTTGAAGCTTTTTTCCTTATTTCCCCGTGCGGGCTTTTCTAATTGTTTTGCTATGTCCGACCCTAAATGTTGGACCTGGTAAACTGATGGCTACCAGTCGGCCCATCTCGCGCGATCTGAAGCATCCCGCCTCTGCGAGTTGGAGGCGGCCGCCTTTTTTTCTCTTTACTGCTCTGAGCCAGCCCTCTCGGAAACCTCTTCCACGAAGCGCTCTTCCTCCTGATGTTCCCAGTACAGTCCACGCCCACACCACACCTATCACCTACCGCAGTGCGCAAGTAGCGCAACCTTCACGCCCAACCGACTTCCACTCGGTGATTATCGGCATCTGCCCGCCCCAGGCTGTACTAGTGCAGCCCATCCTTCTGCCGGCCGCGAGATCAAGTGCCTGTCAAGCACATTTTAGGGCTCGACGCCCGTTCACTCTCAAGTTCATGCACTCCTCGATTATGTCTGGTTCGTCTAGGGTATCTTTGTTGCCCTACCAAGCTACTACAGGGTCGACAGCCTACGCTTCCACGAAACCACGGCATCAGCGGAGAAGACCCTTTGAGCCATCCTCTTCTCCGAGCCTCTGGCCTCGACCCGGCCGCTCACGAGCTCATACGGCTCAGCTCAGTCCGAACCGCGGTGAGCCGCGTCCGTCGACATGGGCGGATGATAACGCCTCGAGGCGACACAGCACAACTCTCCCGGTTCCCTCAAAGAGCCGTCCCTCTGCCTCTCTGCCCCCTCTGCTCCGTCGTTTACGATGTAGGGAAGACGAAGCTGATGGGTGGTCGACAAGGGGTGAGCCTGATCACGTTCATGCCGCAGTCACCATTGCTTCCCTGGCGATCCCACGTGCTGGCCATCCCTCAGTTCACTAGCGCCACCGCCGTGAAGCGAATGCCAGATAAGGTACACCGTGGCAGCATAAACAAATTTCCCACCGCTTGTTTGCCTGCCACGGCGCACGGCTGTCGTCCAACCAGACTCACCAAGAGTGGTCTTGCGCAGCAGGTTCGGGGTGTGCGCCCGCCTGCTATGTTTGATTCATGCGAGACAATACCACGCGAACCGACAGTTTTTGATCGTACACAGCCTAGCAAGGAAGACGAGCTGTTTACTAGTGTACACCATTACACCTCTGCAGTGTCTGCAGCGTCTGCGGTGTAGTGTATTAGCGTAGCGTGTTGTATATTGGTGCGGTGTAGAGCGAGTCAGCATCGCGCAGAAACTGATGCATGGAAACATCTGAGACAGGCGGCTCGGGCCCGTGTGATGGCCTCAATGTAGGGTTTTGGCAGACATGGCTGCCCGCGACACGTGGCTTTGATGCGCGTCTCATGTCGAGGTAAAAGCGTATCTAAACCCCTACATAGTACAACGCTACCACGCGTTGGATTGCCTCCTTCGACGCCTCGCGCCGTTTGGTTTTCGAGAACTACTGCAACGTATGCACTCTACATATGGTAATAGATACCACGCAGAAACAAACTACATATTAGGTAGGGTATCTGAGAAATGGGATGACCCATACTACCTGGCTGCACGTCTGCTCAGGTAGGTTTGTTTCTGGTAAATCGACCGTTGCCCACCGCTACGAGGTCGCCGTCGGTCTACTAAACATGACATATGCGCTATGGGCTATGCACATGGCACACCGCTCGAATTCGGGTGCGACGCGTGGCCGAGCCTTCTCCCCAAGTGAGCGTGTCAGACCAGGAGTCCTACACCACGACACACCCACCCTCGAGCGGGCTACGGAGTAGTACAATGCACCTGTCGCGCACCACGTATACCAGGTACTTGGTGGTACGTTCGCCTTTGATGTAATGGTGTTGGTAAGTTGGCACCGTGCTTTGCAAGACCGACCCTGCACGACGACGCCACGTGCGAGGCGGCGATGCGAGAAGGACGGAAAGAACGTGGCAGCCCTGAGCCTCCAACTGCTGTGCAAAGATGCCGATGCGATGTGGCGGTCTGCTTCTACATAGAATCTTCGGCCGTGCAGATCCAGCCGTGACAGCGGGGGAACAACTACCCAGTCGAAGCTTCAGAGAACAATTTACACTTTACGCCCTCGCAGCTACCATATCTATGTGCGAATACTACCTAGGTATGTAGGTATACAGGTAGTGTACTACTGGACATGTTAGCACCTAGGTACCAAGACTCTGAGCTTCTGTACCCTCGCAGTTGACGAAGCGGGGCTGCCACGGCCCATGCCTAGGCGTCGGACGACATCCTTCTAGAAGACGACAATGGAGGCACCAGAAGCTGTTAACGTCTAGTACCGTTGTTCAGACGTTGCCTCGGTCCCGTCACAGCTGCCTCGCGGATGGCCAATCGCCGAATAATCCGTACCACAAACCCTAACGAGACCTGGCAACCGGTCCGACCGGCCGCGTCCTCCGCCGGGCGATCGTCGGCGGGATGGAACGTTCCCCCGGCGTTGGTGATCCCGCATTCCCCGTTTCGGCTGCACTGTCCGATACCGAGCTCCATCCCGATACTCCGCGTGGTGTCTCGTCCCCCACCTGGTCTTCCGTAACGCGACGGCAAAACCTCGCCCGGATGCCGTCAAAATATCGGCAGAATAGCGGCAAAGCCCAACGCAGAGACACAACCGCACGCATGGCGAACCGAACTTCAGCCGACACAAGTTCGATGCATCAAGATTCCCCACATTGACGGCATGTCGGGACGACGATGGGCATCACGTCGGCGACGAATTGCCCAATCAAAGTCATCCGGATGGGTCCAAAACCGGAGAGCAGCACCACAACCGAAGCTCCCAAGCTTCGCCCGGGGTGAGGAGGTCGTGAGGGGCGGGCGGGAGCTCCTTGACGCAAGGAATGGGCGAGCACTTGATGTGGGGTAATAGGCTGGGTGCGTACCGAACTGGCGATGCACCTGACCTGACCTGACCTGACCTGCGCCGACGTGGACTCGGCGGAGGACCGTCTCCTTCGCCAAGGGAGGGAATTGGCTGGGGCAGCCTGCTGGCAGCTGTTCAAACCCATCGAGATGGCCCGCTTCCTAAGCTTGCTCGCGGCATGGCCAAGGTATTTAACAGCTTGACCCTTCGCGCAACCGCCTCGTCCTCTCCTGTTCCGACAACCCATTCCAAAGTCCTCATCTCGCGTCGCTGTCAGGTCCGGTCCTTGTCTTGTCTGTCGAGCTGCTCCCTCTGTAAAGATATACCCTCCAGCCCTTCTTCTTCACCTTCTTCACTTCTTCGCCTTCACAATTCCACCCGCAACAATTATAATGGCCGGCGACTTCGAAGTGGAAGAGCTTCTCAAGAAGCTGACCGTATCGGAGAAGGTCGACCTTCTGGCGGGTGAGGCGCTCTGCACACATATATCCCCCCCTTGCGCCCGATCCTGTGGCATGTAAACATCGACGAAAGAGCTGACGCTCAGTCCCTTTAGGTATTGACTTCTGGCACACCAAGGCCCTCCCTAGGCACAACATCCCCTCCGTTCGTCTCTCCGATGGGCCCAATGGCGTTCGTGGCACAAAGTTCTTCAACGGCGTCAAGGCTGCGTGCTTCCCATGCGGAACGGCGCTCGGCGCCACCTTCAACACGGCTCTTCTCGAGGAGGCCGGCAAGAAGATGGGCGAGGAAGCCAAGATCAAGGGCGCCCACTGCATCCTGGGCCCCACCATCAACATGCAGAGGTCACCCCTCGGCGGCAGAGGTTTCGAGTCGCTGGGCGAGGACCCCGTCCTGGCAGGGCTTGGCTGCGCCGCCATCGTGAATGGTATCCAAAGCACCGGCATCCAGGCGACCCCCAAGCATTTCGTCTGCAACGACCAGGAGCATAGGCGCAACGCAGTCCACAGCATAGTGACAGAGCGAGCCCTCCGCGAGATCTACGCCCTGCCGTTCCAGCTGACCTTCCGCGACTCGGAGCCCGGCGCCCTCATGACGGCGTACAACGGCGTTAACGGCAAGTTCTGCAGTGAGAACCAGGAGCTGCTTGAGGGCCTGGTGCGTAAGGAGTGGGGATGGGATGGCATGATCATGAGCGACTGGTATGGCACCTACAGCACCTCGGATGCCGCTAATGCCGGTCTCGATCTCGAGATGCCCGGCCCCCCGCGCTTCCGTGGCGAACCTCTCAAGTTCAACGTCTCCACGGACAAGGTCCGCCAGCACGTTCTCGATGAGAGGGCCCGCGCCATGCTCAAGTTCATCAAGAAGTGTGCGGCTACTGGCATCCCCGAGAACGCGCCCGAGGAGACTGGCGATACTCCCGAGACCGCCGAGTTGTTGAGGCGCATCGGCGGCGAGAGTCTCGTCCTACTCAAGAATCAAAACAACGTCCTGCCTCTGAAGAAGGACAAGAAGGTTAGTGACTTGACGATCGTTTGCGGGAAACGCATGCTGAATGAGGCCCTGTAGACAGTTGTCATTGGTCCCAACGCCAAGATCTGCACCTACCACGGCGGTGGCTCGGCCTCCCTTGCCGCATACTACGCCGTTACTCCCTTCGACGGAATCAGCAAGAAGCTGACCTCGCCCCCTGAGTACACGGAGGGTGCCTACTCCCACAAGCTTCTCCCTCTCCTCGGCAACGTGGTCAAATCCAACGGCCAGCCTGGTATGACTATGAAGGCATACAACGAGCCCCCGACCGATCAAAGCCGCGAGTGCATCGACGAGCTTGTTCTCACCAAGACAGAGCTCCTCCTGGTCGACTACTACAACCCCAAGTTTAAGTCCAAGCTCTGGTACGCCGATTTCGAGGGCTCCTTCGTCGCCGAGGAGGACTGCACCTACGAACTCGGGCTCATCGTTTGCGGCACGGCCAACCTCTTCGTCAACGGCGAGCTCGTCATTGACAACACCACCAAGCAGCGCCAGGGCGATGCCTTCTTCGGCGCCGCGACGGTCGAGGAGAAAGGCCGCGTCCAGCTCAAGAAGGGCGAGACTTACACCTTCAAGGTTGAGTTCGCGTCAGCCCCCTCGTCCAAGCTTCAGGGCGACAACGTCGTCTTTGGCGGCGGTGCCCTGCGCATCGGAGGATGCAAGGTTATCGACGACAAGGCCGAGATCGCCAAGGCAGCCGCACTTGCCAAAGACGCCGACCAGGTCATCATCTGCTCCGGCCTCAACGCCGACTGGGAGACCGAGGGCAATGACCGTGCCGACATGGAGCTCCCTGGTTATCTCAACGACCTTATCTCCGCCGTCGGCCAGGCGAACCCCAACACCGTCGTCGTCAACCAGTCCGGCACCCCCGTGCGCATGCCCTGGATCAACGACGTTTCCGCCCTCGTGCAGGCCTGGTACGGCGGCAACGAGACCGGCAACGCCATCGCCGACGTCCTCTTCGGCGACGTCAACCCATCCGGAAAGCTATCCCTCAGCTTCCCTGAGCGCGTGCAGGACAACCCCGCCTACCTCAACTACCGCGCCGAGGCCAGCCGTACCTTTTACGGCGAAGACATTTACATCGGCTACCGCTACTACGAGTACATTGACCGCCCCGTGCTCTTCCCCTTTGGTCACGGCCTGTCGTACACCACCTTTGCCTTCAGCGACCTTGCCGTCATCGACACGGACGGGAAGCTTACCGTAGACGTCACCGTCAAGAACACGGGCTCCGTGCAGGGCGCCCAGGTTGTGCAGGTGTACGTGGCTCCCAAGCAGAAGGCTAAGATCAACCGCCCCTTCAAGGAGCTCAAGGGCTTCGCCAAGGTGGCCCTCGAGGCAGGCGAGAGCAAGAGAGTGACCGTCGACATTGAGACCAAATACGCTGCTAGCTACTTTGACGAGGAGCGCCACCAGTGGTGTGCCGAGAAGGGCGAGTACGAGGTTGTCGTCAGTGACAGCAGTGTTGTCACGGACAAGGCGCTCAAGGGAGCCTTCAGTGTTGGCGAGACCTTCTGGTGGTCTGGTCTTTGAGAGACTCTTCCCGTGACCTGGAACGGGGGAAGAGGGAATGAGGTAATGAGGTGAGGGGAAACGCAAGACATGTGCCCAAGAAGCTTTGAACTTTCTGTACTCCGAGGATTGGACGCAGTTAATAAAATATATTCAAGTTATTCGTAGCTCATTTGAAGAGAATTCGCACATTAACAAACACCATCCAACTCATGAATCGTTTCGTGCATTCATACTCGTGATATTGCCAGCGCCGTCTCATGCCGTGCTCATTCTCTTCTCTCTCTCGTCACCGTCAGAACTCGGCGTCATGCTGCCCTGCATCCCCCCAGTCTCAGTGGGTGGCAGCCAGGGCTCCGCATCACCCAGACGCTGGACCGTCAGACCGGCATTGCCAGCATCCCTCATCCCGGCCTCTAGCTGGCGCTGGTACGAGATACGCCGGAGTCGTTCCGACTCGGCCGGCGTCAGATGCAGCTGGAAGAAGCTCTCGTCAGTACATCGAGCCGACGGTCAAAAAGAGCTACTATGGGACGTGGACTTACGTAGAGCTCAACAAGGATGGCGTGGATTGCTAGAGCCAGCCAAGAGCCAGCCCCGAAGACGGCGGTAAAACCGGCGGCGATCTCGGCTGGCTGGCGAGCGTTGACGTTGGCGTGTACAAGGACGTTAAGGCCGGGATTCTCGCCCGAGTAGAAGGCGCCGCAGTCCGGGTAGAGGCCGAGGACCTTGGTCTGGTTGTGACGGAAGATGAAGTCCAGGACGGCGCACTGCTTGACCTCGTAGTAGGTCGCGCCGGTGCTGGCGTTTATCCTAGCTGCCAGGAAGCCGATGATGCGCATCGTTATAATGAAACCAGCCTGGAGAGAAAGGGGGCGATTATCGCGTCAGCCACAAACACACACACGCCATCGCGCAGGATCTTAAGGGCGTTGCAGTTCTTACGTAGACCCAGGCCCTGAGCATCCAGGCCCGATGCTGCTCGATTTGGAGTTTCTTCACGTTGTAAACGGCGAGCCCCAGGGCGCCGAGGAACATGATACTGCCTGCGCCAGCGGCTGTCTGCATGCCCACGCCGCCGCCAAAGGTCCTGCGCGCAATCATGAAAACTCCAATGATGCCGATGGCGCTCAGCAGGAGAACGATGTAGCCGTTGAGGCGATGGAACAGGATAGCCTTGTGGCGGATGACGGGCACGAATTGCAGGCAGGCCAAGAACCCGGCCGGCAGGATGCCCGCCAGGTGCATGATAATGCCAACCCGCCCCGCGCCTTTCTGGTAGAAGAAGCACTCTCCTGGTAGTATCCTTTGGCTGTGGTCAGGGTTGCAGAACACGCCGTGAAAGTCGAAGTACATCACCCGTGCGAGGGTGAAGCCCACCATGGCGCCGGCCGTGATGAAAAAGAGGGTGAAGTTGTAGCCCTTCTTGAAGCCAAGCGGAATATAGAGCTTCCTTGCGAAGGCGACGAGGCCGTTGGCGCCCGATGTTGTGGGAGGAGTCGAGGACGGCATTGTAGATGTCGAGGACGTACAGAACGCGACAATAGGCGATGAGCTGGGGTGAGACAGATCACCAACGCGACCCTCTTTCTTCCTTTCTTCTTGTTGAAGAATGAAAATAAATAAGAATGAACGAGTTACACAAACGCCAACACTGGGCCAAGCTCGGAACTCGAGAAGCGGGGGGACTTTCTCATATACTACGTACGACACGATACGACGGTCAGGAAACCCACTATGCAGGCGGTCGTCGCATCCAGGACCTCGGCCGACAGTCCCAAATCGGCCATCATACTTGGTGGGCAAAGAGAGCGTGTGAAAGACACCGCCCGGCTGAGAAGGCATTGGGGTCCCCTGCCAAAGACACATCACCGAGGTTGGGCGCACAGGATCAGCCGTTTGACAGCGCACTGAAGCCATGTCTCATGGATGGTGAGCCACCACCGAGATGGAGAGACTCGTCACACTGCATCCAAAGATACCAAGGTATGCGAGAACTCGGCCGATAAAGTGGACATGCCGCGTCTGGACTGCGAGCCTGGACAGGATATTATCATGTAAGTAGGTGCATAGAGTAGATACGGAGGGTAGGTATCCATCCATATGGACTACCTACCCACCTACCTTGTCTGCCACTCTGCATGGCTATGTAGGCGTGTGCACGCCCGGACCTCCCGGTCCACTTACCTACCTTCTTAGCCACCAGCCCGGCGGCAAGACGGAAGGAAGGCACACAGGATTCGCGAGAAAGGGGGGAAGGCGAGTCTCCTAATGGTCCAGACTTGCAAGACGAGGGAATTTTCTGACGAGCAGGTGGCGGTTGGACGATGCCATAGGCGATGCGGCCGTACGGGCGGGATCAAATGCAGGCGGGCCGCGTTAGTGTCGATTTGGGAGGCGGGGCAGGCCGGGGGAACCACCACACGGGCTACTACTTACTACCTAGTGTACCTAGATCGTGGTACACTACTGATCACCTAGAGATTACCTAGGTAGGCACGGTAGTGAACGTTTGCATGGTAATATCATGGTACGATATGCTTACACTACCTGTAGTAGCGTACCTGGAAAGAAACTCGTGGCGGTGTGTGTAAGCGCCTGTCGACCAGCGGGCTCGTCACATCGCACTGCTGTAGCATGGCGACCTTGGCGACGGCGGCGACGCCTCCCTCGGGGGTGGCCGTGCCAGGTGCGGCTCGTAACCCAGGTACCTTGGGTGCCTAGGTAGGTCTCGTTAAGGTCCACTGCCCCCTGGCTCAGCGCCTGAGCGATGGAAAAAACAGCCGGTCACATGACGGGCATGACGCCTCCCATCACCACTTGCTGGCACCTGTCATGACAATGAATGCTGTAGGTACCCGCTGGATCCGACCTAGGTGCCCGATCGCGTCGCCAACCATGCAATTGTCAGGTGCTCGCCTTCTCATAATCGTCCCTGAGTGCCAAAGTTCACGATGTCATCTAATTCAGTGCCACTTGCAACGGTTACCGCGCAGAAACAATCTTTTATCGCAAATCAAACGCGCCTCCTTTCGCAGGCCATCCACCCGTCTCGGACATGGCTCGCCGCGAATGAGGCTTCAGAAACCCCTTTGCCAGAGCCCGTCATCGAGCACGCCGTCGGCCGTCTTAACCCGATTCTCACCCAGCACTCTCGGCGCGCCTACTCTTACCAAGCGAGCCGCCATGTCGCCGAGCAGATCGAAGCCCTCTACACTTCACAACCTGCCATCGTGCCGGAAGATCAACCAGCCCCGGGGATACCTCTCTTAATGGATTTCAGTGAGTACCTGTCCCGTCGCCATTTCTGCCTCTCTTGATCTTGTTTTCGTATGAGCTGACAGGGGTGTGGGACGAAGCCGAGGACGCTGCTGTCAAGTCCCTCCCCCCCACATGGCTGGCTACGGATGACGCGACGATGTATCCTGCAGAGTCTAAGTGTTATTCTGAGCAGTACAAGCGCCTCAGGTCGCTCGCCGACCGCAGACAGCAGGTCAGGGCCCGAGTTGAGCGGCTTCAACGCCTGAGGGCCATCTTGGACCCTTTCCGGCCCGACCATGCTGGAGCCGGCGTGCAAGAGAATCTCGTCACCCGCGAAGGCGAAATGGAAATGGAAATGGAAAGGATGCGCGCCTTACTGGCGCGGGTGGGCGGCCGCGTTGGCTTCTTGCCCGATTCCACAGAGGCTGGTAGTCTGTTTAGGGAAGACGACTCTCTCGTTGTGGAGCCTGTCACTGCGGGCGAGAAGAAGAAACTCGAGAGCCTGCTGGGTAGCTTTTGATGGCGTCATGTCAGGCACGTCTGTTTTTCACTGCGAGAAGTGGGACATGGTGAGAACGAGTATGCGTTAAAAAATGAATACCGAGGTGTAGAGTATGGGCGTTAGGTTCTAGGTTCTGAGGATACCCGGGCGTGATGAATCTGTACACTTCTTATCTGCCAACACCGGCAGCAAACACCCACCGGCTCGGCCCCTTCAACTCGGGAACTTACAGTTTGCCCCCCTCCAAGCACCGTACCAAGCGCTTCTGCTCAGGTCATCGAGCCAACGTAGACGCGTCACGGAGATCCTCGCTTGCCGGGGCTATGCTCCTCTTTCTCTGCTTGATCTCTCCGTCCAGTGTGGCATCTTTGGCACTGTCGTCCACGTCCAGGCCAATCGGCTCCTTGGCAACTAGGTCGTCGTTGCGCTCCATCCCCTGTTCGGCAAAAGGGTTCGGCCGCACCACTCGCAATTTGACGATGACCTCGTCCACGCCGCCTTCAGGTACCTTGTAGTACACCCGAAGTCCCACCACTGCCACGGCATTCCATGGATCCTTCTCGAATTCGTCCAAGTCGTCCGGCGATGTGGCAGAGGTGGCAGGTGGTGGCAGCCTTCGCTCCGCTGGACTGCGCTCACGGGCTCCGATCCTGATCTCCCAGTCCCGGTCAGACAGGTCTGACAACGAAGATAGGCTGCTCAGGTCATCCCCGTCAGACTCGCAAAAGTTCTGTCTGGAAATGTCGGCCGGCCCTGTCGCTTCACCTTTGACTTCTTCGCTCTCTTGGGGAGTGGCCGCGTGACCCTTGCTCCTGACACTACCAGTTTCCTGTTGCACTTCTACCTTTTTCGAATCCGCATGGGAAGCTTCCGTACCTAGCTCACCTCTTTCCGATATGCTCAGATCCTCGGTCGCTGAGTCGAGGCCCTGTATCAGAACGTGTTTCTTCATCGCTGGCCTCGGGGGTTGTATGCTCGCACGCGTAGTTCCTTCAGCTTCGAGGTGTTCGGGAGAATCAGAGCAGTTAGCCGCTTGTACAGCCCCGGGCTTGAGGGCTGCCTTCATCTTTTCTACTCTGACTCTGTGCTTGGCATTGCGCTTCGCCGTTTGCCTTTGCTTCTTCTTTCTGTCTCTGACCTTTGAGTAGTGACTTAGCTCTCGCTCTTCCTGGATCTTGCGCTTGATCTCCGCTCGCCTCCTCTCGCGTTGCTTCTCTGCGTGGCTGTCACGCGCTGCCTTGTAGTCGGCCGACTCGAAGAGCTTTCCTTTACTATGTGCAAGGTCGTAAGCCAATCCAATGCGAATCAGCTTCTCGCGCCGACCCTTGGCGTTGCTTCGTATGACTTGTTCAATGGGGAGTACTTGATCGTTTCGAACAGCGTCAAGTCTAACGAACACTTTGTAGCTACCCGCTTCGAGATCAAGCTCCACATTGACTGATCGATTCATACGGTAAGATGCCTGACTCCGTACGACATAGTCCTCCTGGTCGGCCTTGTGCAGACGGAACTGCAAATCAAATCGGTACTGGCCTTCAAGCCCCTTGAAGTAGCGTTCGTCGAGCTGCGCCAGAACCAGCACTACAGGGCCGGACTTGGAAATGGTAAAGGCGAAGTAGTGAGTATCGTGATATCCGAGAGTCCAGGGGACCGAGAGTGTGGTCCATATGGATGTAACCTTCCAGTCGGGACCAAACAAGCGAGTCACGTCAAAGATGTTGTACTTTTTGAGCAAATCCTGGTATGATATCCAGAAGGCCCCGTCATCGCCGAACTTGTGGTCAAGTCTCTTCAGCCACTCAGGGGTCCATTCCTGGGATCCGTCGCCTGCGATCATTACCATGCTGCACAAAAGCAGCGCGCTGAGGGCTTAACTTACTCCACGGCCCTTTCCATTCCCCTTTGCCCCATGGGTTCTTGAGCAGGACAAGCCGTTTGTTCTCGATCTCGACGGCTTTCATGACGCTATAGGCATGCATTTCAATGATCCCCTTCCGTTCGCCCCAACCTCTAGAGGCAAAGCCAGTGGAGCACCCTAAGAGACACTCTTGGTTGACTTTGAGTAGTTTCTCTTTCCAGAAATATTCCTTGTCGAGGATGTCTGTTGTGTAAATCTCGGAGGTGACACCTCCAGTCAGGTCCTCAATAGCCTCGCCGGTGATGCCTCCCTCAATGGAAGCGTAGTCCCCGTGGGCTTTGGCATATGCCTTTTCGAGGAGGGGGAGCCAGGTTTCATTAGGATCCTCACACTGAGCAAAGTACAATGCCCCGCTGTTTGACTGGTAAATTCGTCGGTAGGACTCTTCTGAGTTGGCACGCTCGCGGTCTTCCCACAGTATGCGTTCCAGGTGACCCTCGTCGTAGTCAGGCTTGGTGAGGTATAGCTGGTGCAAAAGTCAGCGCAGGTCGACGGTGAACAGAATTCATCTCTCTCAAAGGGGTCCCGTTGGGGAGGGGGCGCGGTCTGACTGCTGCAATATTCGTTATGAGTCGACGGCTTACCTTGTCGTCAATGATTTCACTGATCCACTCCCCGTCCCGATGGAATACAAAACCGTAAACGCCAACATCTTGATCATGGGCAACGCAGACCTTCTCGATCAAACCGGCCTTGTTGCTGAGATTACATAGCGCAGCCATAAGCCAGCAGTCTCCGTCTCGGCCTTGGCGTACATCATTAGCCGTGGGACCGTCGACGTAAAATTGAGGGTTGTCGAAGATGTCGACGACTCGTTTGACCGACTTTGGCGCGAAGGAGGATTGTGGTGGCTTCTTATCCTTGACGTTCCAGAGCGATTCCAGACAATCCCGTCTGCCGAATTTGAGATCAAACTCCAGGTCAAAATGAGGGTCTCGGTACTTCTGGTTGACTCTGCGACATTCCTGCACAATCTTGTCGATCTTCGCCTTGCAGAGGGCGGCGGCCTCGTCGTATGAAGTTTCGGTGCACACGGGGACCGCCGATGCAGACCGTCGAGCGACCTTGGCAGCGAACTCGTTCTGCGGGATGACGGTGGTTGCTGCTCAGGTCAGAACCAGTGATACATGTCCGTGTACACGAGCGAGGCAGGAGGACGGGAGGCTGCCAACCTTTTCCGGGAGTCTTGGTTGTGAATTTTGCCCAGAATTCGTCAATAGCCTCCTGAGGAGGTTGCTGGGTTGTCTTGCGCGGCTTACTGGTGTTGACGGGCATCTCGGCTAATAAATGTGTTTTGCGCTGCAATGTATCAAGAGCAGGCCGACTCACGGGGGACGAGTGAGAGCTTGAGCCAGAGGCGGAGCTTGGGCTGTAAGCCATGGCTGGCAACCCTTCCTTGGACAGATATCGCCCACAGGAAGCCGTAACTTGGATATTTGGCCAGCGGCGCTCTTGCAGATACCACTTTGACCGCAGGGAAGTAGGTACTCGGGTAGGGCGGCATTCGAGTACGGCAGAAGGAAGGACCAGACAAAGGTAAAGATACCTAGATAGTTACGTTCAATAATGTCCGGTGCCAACTACGTTTGACTTCAGCTAAACGAAAGGAAACGAGAGTAGAAGGGAACCAGAATGGGCAAAGGTTAGGGGCGGGCCTTCCAGATTCGCTTGACGGCGCGCAGGTTAAGCATCCTGGTGATGTCTCACAACAGACGGTTTCTGCCTGGGTGCCTTCCATTACATATATATACCCATGTAAGACGGCTCACCTTGCCTTAGGAACAATGTGAACCTAACTCAAAAGCGCGCCCGGGCTGGGGTAACAGGAGCACGCGGACGGCGAACGGCACTGGCCGACGTGGATCGAAGGCGTTGGTGAGGCGGGTACGACATCCCCGGCTATAGAGCAACCTGGAAAACACGTTATTGCGTCCAGGGTAGGTACGTACTTACGTGCCTACCTACCTACCTAGGTACATACCTAGGTAAGTCCCCTGGAAACACCCCCAAGCCATGTTGGTACCTACTGGAGAGGTGGTTGGGCGCGCTTACTGCCTTAGCTTGTAGGGGCAGACCACAGGTACTGTGTATGATCTATATAGGGGTACTCCGTAGCTTGGTAGGCAGGTAGCTATGGACCTACCTACTTAGGTAGGTAGCTGTCTTCTCCCAAGGGCTGGGAAGTAAGCGAAGGCGGACGACGGATGGGTATAGGTTTACATTTCTAGGGCTGCGCATGCCTTCATTCCCTGGCGGAAAGGTCATATGCTATGCGCGCCCGCCACAATCGACACGTGGCCCCGGAGCAGTTTATAGTCCAGCTATTCCCCTCCGCTGCTCCTTGGTTGATCTGACAGTGATCTACGGATAGCCTTTAAGCTCAACTTTGAAGCTTTAAAGCCGACTTAGTGAAAAGCAGAGCGCTCACTCGCCAACCAGGCAGCATGAGGCACTAGAAGTCACAGCTTAGGAGCACCTCGGGAGCAGCTGGGCAGGTAATGATGTCTCGCCCACGGAAGCTTAAGCCGAGTGCAGCCCGGAGACCATTGAGAGTGTGAGCTGAAGGTGCTTCACATACAGCACCGGTCCCCGGTAGGTACTCCGCTCCCCGCTCCCCGCGCGTTTGCCGGTTGTCGGCCCCGGGAGCTTCTCAATTGCCGCTATCAACCTCCACTTGAAGCGGGGCTCCGCCGGTCCTTGTGAATGCCTGTGGTTCCTCTGCCTGCCTTGTTTCACTGAACCATTTTGTTGCCACGGACGGACGTAGCACCTCCTACCCGGTCGGCTTCTTACCTCGCGTGTTGACTCCATCACAGCCTCGAAGTTTGCCCTGAGTAAGTCTCGTGCCTGTAGCTGCCGCCCTCTGCGTCGTCCTCTAACTTCCAGACGAAGCCAGCTCGAAAAACTTGGATCGCAGGCAAACGTGACGCGGTGAAGTCCTGGGGGTCCTCTCCCCGGCGCCCTAGTTCATCTCCTCGACTGCAGCATCCATCGTTCAAATCATCTCGAGGAGTCCGTCACAACATCAGCTCCCTCCACCAAGGACATTCGGACGACTCAGTCAACAACAACTTTTTTTGTTCTTTTGTGCGTCACGCCGCAACAGCTTTGCCGGGGTGGTCCACCATTCCTCCCTTCGAAACGGTCTTCTACTCAACAACCACTTCCACCGCCCCAAAACTCTTCTTCTTCTTCATAACTCGGATCTCTCACCTCCCCCCAAGCCTCGCCTTCCATAACAAGTCAAGAATCTCTCCCAGCCCGAAATGCTTGGCCAACAAGGATCCGCGGATAGTCATTAGATGTCCAGCCAGACTGTTGCGGGCCAAACTGTGACGGAAATTCGCATCCCTAGCCACAGGCCGACCTTAATACTGTGCTGCCCGGTGATTCTTCTCTTTGCCGATGTCGTCTGGGTCCAGACTTTTTACTTGCGCCGAAAAAGGTCGATCTGTTGGGACGTCTAGCCAAATGCGGCTAGGCGACATCTGATTGAACCGCCAATGGCCATATGGGTCCTGAACTTTTGCTTTCCAAATGTTGGAACGAAGATGCATACAAATACGTCGAGCGCGTCCATCGTGAGAGTCGTTGCAAGAAACCAAGGGCACTATGAAGAAAGGGAGCCTTTCCGTTTTGTTCCGAAAATGAATCGTGTTGACGAAGGGGAATCCGTGTAGACGCCGTGTTAAAGCAAAGATTGCCGGTTGGCGACAAGCCGATTTTATGCAGGCAGTAAATAATGACCAGAATGAAATGGATAAGGCGCAGCAGTTGCGGTAAGTGGAGAGATGAGATAAGGCGTGCGAGTCGTACTGAAAACGAAAGGAAACAGTGCGTCCGGAGCAACGCGGGATGCACCGGGATACCAGCAGTCCATGCGAGGATTTCTGGAGACCCATCTCGAGTCCGGACTGCCTCAGGAGGCGGAGGAGGAGATGTGGCCGCAGATCGCTGCTTAGGCTACAGGGGCGATGGGCGCAACGGCGGGCGCGGCGATGCCAGGCGCAGCGGTGATATCGACGTCGTTGGCGATCTCACCGTTGGCATTCTTCTGAGGGCAGTCGCGGGAAATGTGACCAGCCTCGCCGCACTGGTAGCACGTCTTGCCGGCAGTGTTGAGAGGCCCGCCGTTGGGAGCAGTACAGTCGCGAGAGATATGGCCGAGCTTGCCGCATGCGTAGCACTTCATGGCCTGGGCCTGACAATCTCTCGCAAAGTGGTTGGGGCCGCCGCACTTGTAGCAGGTGGCAGGGCGAGGACCACCGGCGAAACCACCACGACTGTATCCGCCGTAAGCGCCACGGGGAACAGGCGCGCCGCGGCCGATGCCAACGCCGGCGGGGCTGGGGCATGCGCGCTTTGATTAATGTCAGCAAACTGGGAATTGCGTTGATCTGGAGGATGTCCCACAGCAAGGTGGCCAGGCTGGCCGCAGTTATAGCAGCGGCCACTGGTGCCAGCGCCGCTCAAGCGCAGAGTAGGGCAATCGGCCTGAACATGGCCGAGGCCCTGGCAGTGGTAGCATTGCTTGGCCTCGGTGGTCCGGGGCAGAGGGCAGCCGTTGGACTCGTGGCCAGGCTGCTTACCTGACATTTGAAGTCAGTTTCGGTTCGCTCGGGTCTTTGGCGATGTGTAACTCACAGTTGTAACAAAGACGCTCGGCAGAGGAGCAGACCTCGGCGTAGTGACCGACGTTGCCACACTTGTAGCAGGCGCGGCGAGAGAGAGAAGACATGGTGAGGACCTAAAAGCTGCGAGGGGTCTGTGTTAGCCAGATGATCCATAGCACGCTCTCGGGTCCCGTTTCCTCTCCAGCGCGTCGCCCTCAGCCAGCCTAATGATATAATGCTTTGATTCGTACAAAGCGTCATCCATATCGGTAAATTCAATTCGAGTGCCGCGAATGCGACCACCAGTCGAACGTCGGGTCTGAGAGATGCCGTCTTGCATTGACTGATGCGAATTGAGAGACAATCGCAGACCAATCAACCCGCGGCTCTCAGCAAGAGCGGCGCATCGGTTCAAGTCGGGCGGGGAGAGGCCAAGAACCGGGGGGAGCTCGTCAAATGGTTGTCGCATGATGCGGGCAGAGACGGCAACAGCTGTAATGTGGCGCTGAAAGCCGGTTTGGCGCATTCGCGTTGCGCAAAATCTGGTGACGTGGAAAGCCGGTCGCAGTGCGCGAGGCGTATGGAATGGAGCAGGGTACCGAGGGACGGGGTTCGACAGCGTCTGATTCGTTCGATGGGGTTGAAAGCCGACGGGGAGGATACACATTTGGTCGCGTTGCCTTGCGTTTGTTTTGCGTTGCTCTTTGCCGCTGCGTTGCGCGTGGATGGGATGGCGGGTGGCGGATGGTGGCAGATATTGGATACCGAGAGGTGGATGCCAATACTGAAGCTCACGACTATGCTACTGCCCGCGGCAGAGATGGATGCAGAGAGGCCAAGGCCGAGAGGACGGAGAGGGGAAAGGGCCGGCCGAACAAGCGCAAATACAGTAAAAATCAACCGACGAGAGAACAAAACTCACCTTTTCGCGAAAACTGAAGGGGGGGAACCTATGTTGGGGGGAGGGGGGGGGAGGAGGTTTGTTCCAAGGGAGAGTTGCTGTTGTCAAAACGGGCAAAATAATAAGGGCATGAGAGTGAATGAGTGTGTGAAGAAAGAGGGGTCCGATCCGGTTTCTAATACGTAGGTCTCCGTAGCGAGACAGGAAGGGAATGGGGTGGGAAGGGGGGGCCAACGGACTGACGGCTCGAACAACAGCAGGTCCGCGGGGTGTGCGGGTTCCATGGATTGCACCGATTATCATAAATAACTACCTACTAGAAGTAAAGGAGCCTGTGTAAATCGGGATCGACCTGGTGAGGCAAGCAACTCTCTCTCTCTCTCTCCTACCCCGCAGAGGTATCACACGAGACAGGAGCTTTACCTTACTTACCTAGGTACCTGCCAGCATCCCTACCTAGGCACCTAACCTACCTACCTACCTAGGTAGGTTGGTAGGCGGCTAGTCACAGAAAAGGAAACAAGAAGAGCGGCAAAAGGGCAAAAATGAGCAGGTACCTTGCGGAACGCGCCTACCCACTACCTTTCGTTGACGTAAGTACCTACCTACCTACCTAACTAGGTGACTATGACCCGGCGGCCATGAACAACACACCGGGCTGCCTTCCTGAGATGATCAGGTAGTTAAGTGATTAATTGGTACGAACCTACCTGGAAGCTAAAGTCACTACTGTCTACATAGTATACTGTCCAGTAACGCAACGCAACGCGGCATGACACGCGATGGCGTTGGATACCTGGCGGGGAGCCGCGTGACCTTTCGTCTTCCCGAAAGCTCGGTAGCGCCCACCTCCAGCCTTGTACGTGTGTATTCCATGTTTTATGAGTACCTTTTTTGGCCATCTAACACGGGCACTCAAAGCACCGCAGGCTGGGTCACAGACGCCGCTTACTTCGTAAGCCCGCTTAATTGTCCTGGAACCTGCTTATATCAGCACCCGCATCTGCGAGCGACACTGGAGCGAGCCAAATTATCCTTTTTACCCTGCGGCCAACGCTCTCTCTGCAACGTACGTAATAATGCTCAGACGGCACATCCATACCCGCGTCCCAACTGAGTCTCACCACGGTGACCGCCGTTCACCCATCCGTACGACCTCGAAAGGGTGCGGCGGCGTAGAAGCATCGACCATCGTGGGCGCCACCGACCGGGGTCGAGCATCCACAACGTAGCTAACGCCGTCTTCCGAAGCGTACGACGGCGGCCGAGGCCATCTGGTGCGTTCTGAAGAAGTTGATGGTCCGTCATCAGGTACGACATCAGGATTGCGTTGCCAAAACATGCGGTTTGGGTCGACCCGCTATGAAGATACTCATCGTCAGCATCGGCACCTCTTGCACGCCAAATCATCGTGTGTCATTACATACCACGCTTTCTCTCCAGAGCCCATAGGCAGGCGGCTTTGCGTTGGCTACTTCGCTCCCTCCGCCTTGCTCCTCTTCGTCGCGCGCCAGCACGACTCTGATAGGCTCACGCGGTACCGCATACCCGCCAGGAACCACGAGCTGGGGCATCCGCGGCATGGGTTCGTCGTCGGGCCGAGGCCGGATGACGAGCATGCATAGGCGAATCAGCCCGTGACAAAAGAATATGGTTGTGAACAAAATGATCAGTATGAGGAGCACGGTAAACTCGCTGCTGCGAATGTTCTGCGTGAGAGATAGGGTAAGGTCTACCGGAGAACCTCGTCAGCAACGTGAACAAAAGCAAGCGATATGTCACTCACAGACTGCCAGCAGCAAAGCCAGAAATGTGCCGGATATGAAGCACCTGAGGATTTGCGATCGCATTCGCCGCGACTTCACCCACGGGAGGCAAAGCAGAAACCTCTTCGGGTATCCCCCTCCGTCCTGTTGTTGGCTGCGCTGCCTATGCCTCCTGCGCCGCCTCCCTTCTTGAGCCATCTGGGCCAAGTGCATCTCTGCCGGGTCAGGTCCAGTGAATGCCCCCGTCCTGTTGCGCGATTCTGAACGAGCATGCCGAGCTGTTGGGGCGGGTAGAGCCACGGAGGGTGCTCGCGGCACCCCCGCTCGCGCCATGTACGCTTCGGGCAATACATCTGGTGCTGCACGGTTTGGCGGCGTTGCTGAGCTGGGCCGCGAGTGCGTACTGTCTGAGCCGTTCGTCCATGTCCTTGAGAGATGAGGAAGGTTGAGTCGAGCGCCTGGGAGCGTTGGAGGGCCGAGACTGAAACGGGGTGTCTTGGGGCTGTCGATGTCGTCGTCGAGTTGCTGCGTCCTATCGTTGGTATCGTTGGTATCTGTTCTTGATGGAACTGCCGGTCGAGCCCCAGGCGCTTGCCTGGGTCGAGTTCGAGACTCTTCTCGCATTTCCGGCTGCTGCTCGCCATCTGCCGCGTTCGCGGATCGCCCTCTTCGAAGGAAATTCATGGCTCCGGCCCAGGCTGTTGCTTCCTCCGACCTTACTAAGGATTGTTAGATGAGTTTGCGGTATAGCCGGCCAAGTCTCGTCATGCTTTCGCGCATGCGGTAGCTTTGGGAAGCGCGAGTCACCACGCCGTGTTTCGTAGTCCCCGCGTGGAGGCCGTTGACACCGCCAACGGCACAAGCCCAGCGAGGGGATCCCTTCGACGAGCTCGGGACAGAGGGCGAGTCAGCGACGCTGGAGGAACAAAGGTTGTTTGCCGCGAGGCAACGGTCGAGGGGCGAGGACAGGAAAGCGGATGAAAGACGGTCGATTGAAGTTTTGAAAAGGACGACGGGGACTTCAAAGAGAAGGCGAAGATGGAACATCAATGGCTGAGCGAAGGGATGCCCGCGCCGGGCGAGAAAGCAATGAGGGTATTCCGAAGGACAGTGCCAGTGCCGGCTGGTCTGGGCTCTCAGAGCCTGCAAGAACGATAACCGACAGATCGATGAATGAATTGGGGTAACGAGGGAATGTGGAAATGGGAAACCACGGAAGAAAGATAACGAGGGGATTAGAAAGAAGCCAGGGAGGAATAGATAGCCAAGGAGGCGCCTAGCGCCGTCAACATGACCGTTGAGGAGAGAATTAGGGAAAAGATGAAGTATAGCCTGCGAAGAGGAGGAGTTGAGATGAGGAGGAGTATGTAGGTCTGTTCGGGTCAGGTAGTGTGCTCCGCAGCCGATGATAGGCAAGACCTGGAAACGGCAGCTGGCGGACAACTTGGGTCGCTAAGACGATTCGAAGCAGCCAAGCCAGGGCGGAGGACAGTGGCAATTCCATGGACGGTAGACCATCAACCAGTCAGTGTTTGGCGGCGTCGCGGACGGGAATCGCACACGCAGCGGGTGTGGACTCCAGGAGTATCTTCTCGCTACTCTGGGGCCTGTTCAGGACAGTGTATAAGAGCGCGCTGGGTCCGTCATTCGCCTTCAGTAGTTGACTCCTGTGACAGTTCATGTGTTGCACCTTGGACAGGGGTACTTTTTGACCACACCCTAGGTGATGTATGTACATACCTATGCACTTGTGTGTGAAAGTCCCGTCTACTACTACCTACTTGTATCACCGTGCCCCTGCTTGAGGGGTGAGGTGCCACACCACACTAGGTAGGTACTATGTATTAACCCCCGGCAGGCCAAAGTCGTGGACAAAGGGGCAGACAGGGGTAGCCAGAAGTGTTTCGGACCCGACATCCAGGGTACGCTATTCCGCTTTGGACTATTACCATAGCGTGCGGTTCAAAATCTACTACACTACGAGTCTACGAATACTGCAGTAGTAATGCCTGCTGAAGCTACAAGGCTGCCCGTTTATTTTTGGGGTTTGGGGCGCGGGGTGCGGGGGTTTCCATCAGGACCTACTAAATAATTAAGCGCCCATCGAACGAAGATTGATAGACCAGTTGCCTGAGTATGAGCCGACCTCTGCTCTATGCTGTGACACTCCATAGCACCGATACACATCCTCCGCCCTCAAACACTAAGTATACACTGGTGTTTACGGGGCAACTAGGTAGGCACGTGGGAAGGCTTGCGTTATATGGAAACGTACTGCCACAAATAAAGCACGCCTCGTGGGCACTGCCGATCGCCCGGCGTCGCTTCAAGACCTAGGTACTGTATGTAATACCGAATGCTGCATGGTCCACAGATGGATAGACATTAGTAGATGTCCTCGGCTTATCAAATAACCCAGTAAACCCGGCCCAGAATCGAAAGCCATCTCTCGAAGGGTTTGTTCGCTGAGGGTTCTGTGTGTCGAACACGCCCATGTCAGCGTTGGATGACACGAATGGCTGGTGGAAACGTACCTCACGGTTCGCATGCCATGCGGGCCGCTCATCCTTATTCGTTCCCGCAGCCTTACACACATTGCTAGCATCAAAAATGGATCTCCGCCTCAGCCAAGCCACATGCCCAAGATTCCAGGGCTCTCGCGCCCAGGTAGAAAGCATCGTAAACAAGCCCCTAGCCTGGCAGGCGAGAAAGCTTCGCTTTTGCCAGCTAAGTCGAGGTCCTGCTGACAACGGCAGGGTTTTCTATCGCATGCAGACGGCCTTGCGGAATAATTTCGGGTTGTTTCCGGAGGACAGCGTATATAGACGTGCCTGTGCCACCGAGGTAGTTGACGAATCTGCCTTCTTCGGGACTATGTACACCGGGCACCTCACCGATCCATCCCCAGAACGGTGCGCTGCGAGGCCAAACCCGGCTTGTCTAGAGTATCAAAGTGACCGCTTTGCAACTCGACCTGTGACCGCGGCATGTTACTTGTTCCTGTCTGAGCATCGCCTCTTTTTGAAAATCTTCATTTGTCATCATTATCAAGTATCGTCCACTTCAGGCTTGTCATGTCCTCTCATCCGTTACCGCACCCCTCCTCACCACAGAACTGCAGTAGGAAGTCGGTTTTTGGAGCAGCTATCAATGCCAGGCTTCAGCAACGGCGATGTTTGTTTCTGGTCTCCCGAATGTCGACTGGGCTGAGGTAAGGCAACTGTGACGAAGGTGCAATTGACTTGAGTCAATCGCGTCTTTCAGATTGCGTGTAAGTCGTCCTTGGCCTCCTGAGTATCCGAGCCGTTCTTCAGCGCAGCTCTCCCAGAAGCATACTCCGATCGGATGAAGCAGATAGAACTATGGTGACCTGTCAATGTTGGCTCGACCAGATTGATGATTTGAAAACTTACTGATCGGTTCTGAGCCGGGTGCGAACTCGACGCAGTTGACACTGCCCTTATGTCCCGGCAGCTTGTACATGAGCTTGCCAGTCTCGCTCGACCATATCGTAGCTGTGCCATCGCAGGAACCAACTGCCACTTTTTTGCCATCATGATCCCAGCTGGCTCGAATAAGGTTTTTCTCGAGGCCCACAGAAGCGCCGTCAAACGTCCTAATATGCCTCTCGGTAGGGGCAAAGGGTCGAATGTCCCACGTCCGCACAGTCGAATCCATGGCAAACGAGACAAGTGATTGGGAGTCTGGCGAAACTCGGAGCGAGGTGACGGTATCCTGGTGTCCGAGCATGGTGTATACTATCGACTTTTTGCGCAAATCCCAAACCTTGATGTCGTTATCAAGACCGCCCGAATAAACTTCGTTGCCCGCCTCCGACATGGCGATGGCCGTAATTGGGAACTCTGTCTGGATGTGGTCTATCGCGTGTTTCGTTCTGGGGTCCCACAGCCCTATTGAGCCGTCGTCGCTGCCACTGACCAAGAGCTCTTCGCCTCTCTTGCTGATGTCCATGGTATTCACAATCTCTTCGTGGCCGACATATCTTCGTATCCTGGTTCCGTTTTCCAGATCCCAGCTTGCTAGATGCGTATCTGCTGATGCTGAGAAGACAACCTTGGAATCCCTCGACCATTGGAGATCAAGGACAGCACCTCGGTGGCCGTTGAGGATGCCGTAGTTTTCGCAGTCTCCATACGTTCGCCACAAGACTGTGAATGACTGGTCAGCAGATGCGTTCCAAACAGCTTAAAGGAAGAGCACAAACGAATGCTTCTGTCCATAGACCCAGAGGCTATGAAGTTGCCGGTAGGATCGAATTTGGCGGCAAAGATCTCGCCCGAGTGACCGGAGAGCTCCATGACGGGTGCCTGAAGATTGCTTGTTCGCGGCGCCTGAAATAGACGATTAGAAATAAAGTATTCAACTGGTGCGCAGAACGAAACCTACGTTCTGCACCAATGCGCTGCTTGAGGCGTTGAGCCTTGCCAATGCTCCAGTTGATGATCCCACATTCTGACGCTTAACAATCAACTGGTCGGCGCCAGGCTCGTCGGAAGCCGGTCTCTTCTCGGCAGACATGCTGGATAGATTCAAGTAATTATCCGAGGCAGGCGGGCGGTTCCTGGTGGTCGCGTTCAAGTTCGGGGATGCACTGGATGCTTCATTGCTCTGCCGTGCAAGACAGGTAGAGAAAATGCGCTGTTGCTATGATCAGATCCATGGAAGCCCGGGCGGGCCCGTGCCGGGGTGGGACGGAGCCTGCTTCTGCCGTTCCCCGAGCGATTTCAGCGATTACCTAGGTACCTAGCTACATTCCTAGGTACTACCTCTCACGAAACCCCTACAGTGTGACAAGGTAGGTGCTTGCTTACCCACCATCTACTGCCCTTCATCGACCACTGTATAAATGCTTCGGCAGACAACAGTGCACCGTCGAATCGCCAATTGTACAGGTGCAGATAGCGACGGACGCGGCGACGCCGGTTTTCCACCAAGGCTCACTTCCCAGTTCCTTACCAAAGAGAACCAACCCTCCGGTCGCATCTTTGCCTATCTAGACGCTGATACAACTTGACTCAAGCTCTAGAGGGCTGTTGCAAACATGGCAGCAAGCAAGGCGACTCGCCTGGGCGAAGAGTTCGTTCCCCTCTCGCCCCAATCGTTCGTACGGGAGCTAACGGTATTGCAGGATTTGGAAGTATGTCTTGAGCTGGGTTCGACGTCCTGGTGTGGAACTAAATGCTTTGGCAGAACTCGCATCGACAAGGTGAACGCCGAACTCGTCACCCTCACATACGGAACGATGGTTGCGCAGCTTTGCAAAGACTACGACAATGATTACGTGGAGGTGAACAAGCAGTTGGATAAGATGGGATACAATATTGGGCTCCGCTTAATCGAAGACTACCTTGCGAAGTCAAATACGATGAAGAGATGCTCTAATTTCCGCGAGACGGCAGACATGATTGCGAGGGTAATTCTCAACCATTCCAAGGCTGAGAGGAGAGCGTGCCCCATGCTAACGAACGGTTTGTTCCAGGTCGGCTTCAAGATATTCCTAAACATCACGCCTCAAGTTACCAACTGGACGGCAGACAGCAAACAATTCTCTCTTGTCTTTGATGAGAACCCATTGGCCGACTTTGTAGAGTTGCCTGACGACGGTCGAGCTCAGGACGAGCTTTGGTACTCTAACATCTTCTGTGGGGTCTTACGAGGGGCTCTGGAGATGGTTCAGATGCAAGTGGAGGCTCACTTTATCAGCGATGTCCTGAAGGGCCACGACACAACAGAGATGAGAGTGTCGTTGGTACGATACATCGATGATGAACTGCCCCCAGAAGATGACTGAGCGGTACTACACAACACGCCATGTTGCGCCAACTATTCGCGACGTTTTACAGAATCATGAGACGGTCCCATGGTGTATCGTCTCTTGCCTACACGTGGCACTATTCCGTGCCAAGGCAGGTACTGCTTCATTCTGGAGACTTGCCAGGCCATTTCTGTTCCAGAAAACGACAGGCCTGGCCGTACAGCACAGCTGTCTTGCTGGTCCGTCACATTTAGGAGTGCCATTTTGTCAGGTCTAGAACAGCTCTGCTCACTCAGGTCGGCGGCGGTGGGCACATGCTACGCAAACGGGCGATGCAATAAACATTATCCCATCGTTCAAAGATGATCGTTTGGCAGTGGCCGAGAAGCAATGATCTCGACCGAGTCTTTCTTTTTCATCCACATTCTAGGTTGGCGATGAGATTAAACTCCGAAGCAACAGGGAGCTGCAACGGGTCGCTCCTCAAATCCTGGTTATCAGACACAAACAAACGACTGAGCTTACTCAACGATGATGTCATTGGGGTAACGGTCATCGTTATGAGTCGTCAGTATCGGCAAATACATCAAGTAATAGTACCTACTTGAGCGACGTTGTTATCACTCACCTCGTAGCTTGCCTGCCAGCCACCTGCCCAGGTAGGTAGGTAGGTTGGCAAGTACTTAGTGCTGTGACGGAGGCGGGGAGACGAAGCCCAGAGGCTCCCGAGGTCGGGTACTTCTGTGTTAGTACCTAGGTAGGTGGGCAGCCAGCCAGCCAGCCAGCCCACCTCACTGCTTTCTTGCTCCCCAGCCTCCTTATCCGTGTCTCGCTGGGCAGGCAACGCGTCGCGCCAGCGCGCAGCACGCGCGCTGATAACCCGACACGCTTTATCTATCACTTACCTAGGTAGCAGGTACAGTAGCAAAGCAAGCAGGTACCACCATCCTCGATAGATGCCTATACTGCATCTGCATGAGATAGATGGGTCTTGGGTCTATCCGTACTTTCATTGCCTACCAACCTATCCGTAGGTAGGTAGGCACCTATGGATATTATTTCCTTCATTTTTGCCTTTGATATTAGGTCGTCAGTGCCTCAGGCAGCAACTATGAATTGCGTGCTCAGAAGTTCGCGCAGTGTTCTCAAGTGTACTACGCATTCACCCCTTCTCCCGATTGGAAACTGCTCTGACGGTCAGCCAGGTCGTCGTTCCAGGTGTCTCCAGACTCCCGTCCCAAGCGTCCCATGCGAAAATTAGGAAAATCCCAACCCCATCCTTCCCATCCACACTTCCTCTTTACCTACCTGACTACTGTCCTCCCCATCGACCCCAAGCGCCCGCCCCTCTCTTTCTCTCCTGCTCGCTCTGCTCTCCTCTCCTCACCCATTCCCTCATCAACAACCCCCTGGCGGCCTCGCATGCCGGACTCGTTCAACTTGGACGCGAACACTTATTGATGGTTCCTCCGTGCGCCCCCGAGACAATCGTCGATTTCACTGTCCAGCTCGTCTCGCCGGCCTAGTATTGCCACCGACCGATTACCACCTGTAGGGTTGCGCTGCGCTGCGCTGCGCTGCTCTGCTCTGCTCTGTCCTGCTCAGGTTCTGCCCTGTTGCGCCCTGCCCTGCCACTGCCGTAGGGATCGCCGCCGCCAGAAGGCGTAGAGGACCAACCCAAAACCCAAAGACGCAGCAACGGATCCAGCCAGACAAAACGGAGAGTCAGAGATATCTCTCCAGCCCCGACCGAACTGCTCTCGATCTTTCCACTCTTCCCTCCTCTTCCAACCAATCTGTCTCTGACCCTTGCCACAAACTCACGCATACACTCTCAACGCAGTCCATCTCTCCTTCTCTACCTGCGCTTTCTTTTCTCGCTCTCTACACCTGGCCTCCTTGTTCCTCACACTCATTCGCTATTACCCATCATCTCCCGCTTCAACTCCCCGCTGGTTGTTGCGCCACGCATCATCTCCTTGTCATACAGCAAAGTCTCCCTTTTGTCTCTCTTCCACACTCGCGTGGGCATTCGTCCTGTCGCCGACATCTTATTCCCTCCCTCGCCATCCTAGCTGTGGCCTTCCTTGGGTCCGACGGCCGAGTCTGACACGCCTGCCGGCCGATTCGGCGATTTAGTGCAGCGCAGCATACCGCACCGCACCGCGCGCCACGCACCCAGCAAGCACTACTACCGTGGCTGGCCGAACCAAAACTCGTTGACGAACGCGATTCTCCTTTCCTGACGACAAACCCCGTCTTTCCATCAACCACTCCGCTTCTTCCTACCGCATCGACACATCTCTATCCAGCTGGGCAGACGATCGTCTGCGACCCAGCCTCCGTTCATCGGCACGATGAACGTGAACGTTAACCCTAACATGGCCAACATGAACCCCATGGGCGGCCCCGTTGGTGCGCCCGTTCCCATGATGAATAACGGCGCAGTGGTCGCCGCCCAAGTCCCCGGCCCTCGACAGATGCCCGTTCCCACCGAGAGTCAGCGAACTTTGCTCAATACCTACATTTACGAATATTTCCTTCGGAACCAGATGTTTGACTGCGCGCGCTCGCTCGTAAATGGGGATCATCAAATAAATGTTACCAAGGACGGTTCGAATCGACGGAGGGACGAAAACGGCAATTTGCTGGGCAATGGGCTTGGCGATGACCCCATGGACACCGACTCGAAGGACGATATCGATGCCAAGCTTCCTGATGATCTTCCCGCCCCAAAGTTGCCCATGCCAGCATCCGAGTCTTCGTTTCTGTATGAGTGGTTCTGCTTGTTCTGGGACATTTTCAACGCACAACGCACCAAGGGCGGCAGTGGTCCTGTAAACCAATATGTTAGCCATACACAGGTATGTATTCCTCGACATGAACTGCTCGCCCCTCTTTAGGGTCTCTTCGTCCATCGACACTAATGCACATGATAGCAGCAATCGAGGATGCGCCAGAATCAACAGCAGGAGATGCTTCGTCAGATGCGCCCTGATGGTCTCGCTCAACAGCAGTACCACTCGCAGATGATGCGTAACATGCAGAACGGCAGCATGGCCATGAACATGAAGCAGGGCAATCTTGCCCGAACTGCCATGGCTAACAACCAAAACAAGTGAGTTCCTTTCATTAGCACCAACATATTCCTGCCGCCCAACTGTTTGCTAACATACAATTGTTGCAGTCCTCAAGCGATGCAGATGCTTCATCAGGCGAAGCAGACGCAGATGCAAAGAGACCCTTCTGACATGGATGGAAACCGCCAACGCCCCTCGTCTCCTGGATCTGGTGAAAATGCCCCCTCGCCTTCCAAAAGACCTCGTCTGGACGGAGCACCTTATAATCCGAGTCAGCCTGGGATGATGCCGAACGGAAGACCACAGCAGGGCATGCCAGGCCAGCAGGTGGGGACCACCCCAAACGTAGCTCAAGCCCAGCAAATGCTCATCACCAACGGCATTAACCCGGCATCGCTGACCCAGCAGCAGTTTACGACATTCTCAAATCAACCCCCTGCTGTCCAAGCAAAATCCATAGCCACATATGCCGCAAACCTGCAACAACATCAGGCCAGCCAGATGCCCAACAAGCCAATGCCAAATGCATCCGGCCCCCAGGGCCAGGGCTCTCCAATGATGGCTCAAGTGCCGGAACAGGCTGGTCTTGCTGCATACTACAACGCCGGGGAGATGGGACCCGGTGGCATTAGACCTGGTCCTGGCGGTGCCCAAGCCGGTGGTGGAAGTAACCACGCTCTGCAAGACTATCAAATGCAGCTAATGCTTCTGGAGCAGCAGAACAAGAAGAGGCTTATGATGGCTCGGCAGGAACAAGACAGCATGGGTGGCGCCATGCCTAGGGGAGACGGGCCGGCCGGTCCAGGCGGGCCAGGTGCACCCCCGGGGCCGAATGGCCAGCCGTTCCCCGAGACGTCTCCCCAGGGAGCTCGGGCAGGCGCTTCGCCCAACCCGACGGAACAGATGAAGCGTGGCACACCGCAAATGAACAACGCAGGCATCCCATCCCCACTGCCGGAGGGAGGTCAGTCTCGTGGATCTCCTAACCCCATGAATTTCATTGGCAATCAGATGGACCCGAATATGGCCCCTCACTTCTTCAAGGGGATGAACAACATGGATGGAAACATGGTTGCCAACCCTCAGATGAACGGTGGAATGCGCCCACCAAGCTCGCACCCGGGGCAGCCGTTCAACGGACAGATGAACCCACAGATGATGGCGGCCAGGCAGCAGCAGCAACAACAACAACAACAGGCTGCTCAACAACAGCAAGGTCAGCCACCACAGCAACAGCAGGGTCAGCCGCAACAGGCTGGCCCAGGCAACCAGCCGGTGCAGTGGCAAGGAGGCCCAACCAACAACCAGATGGTCCCTCAAGGCCCTCAGGGCCAGGTACAGGGCACACCACAGCAACGATCCATGCCGCCGCCGTCTGCTCCTGCCGGTGCCAACGCAAACAGGACAAACACGTCCTCGCCCCAGCAGGCAACGGCCGCCCCGCCCACTCCTTCGCAAGCCAACAAGGCCGCGCCGAAAAAGAAGGACAACAAGACTACGAAGGCAAAGGTGAGTTTTTGACAATTAATCCAACGATGCGGTCCTAACTGATTAATGGCAGGCCGCAACGCAGAAGAAGGCCAACACCAACCTCAACAGTGGAGCGACACCAGCTGCTGATGGTGCACAAGACCCAGAGCCGCCTACGCCTGCGACCCCAATCACGCCAGTGAACCCTGCCAGTTTCAACAAGTCCGGCCAGAACGCTCCTGTTGCCACTGTTCCCAACGGGCAGTCTGCCGCCCCAGCACCTGCGCCATCGGCTCAAGTCGCCCCACAAGCGCATTCGGACGCGAACCAAAATGGGTCATTCGGTATGGACAGCACGAACGGAATGGTCGACTTTAGCGCTATGTCATTTGCCGATCCTCTTGTGTCGGACAACGTTCTCAATGACTTCGACTTCGACTCGTTTCTTCATGAGGATGGCGACAACCAAGCCTTTGACTTCAATACGGGGTCCTTCGGCATGGAGGGAACAAATGAGATCGGCGCCGACTAAAAAAGAGCTGTATCGCGCCGTGAGCGGTTATCTGCTGCTCCTCCAGCTCTATACGGGCTGGTTGTGTGTTGCGGCGATGAGAAGGTTCTTCCTAGTTCGTCTGCACGCTCAATTGTTATCTCATAACGACGGAGATGCTTAGGAACCACGGCGAACAGGCTTGGCCGGTATAAAGCGCCCCTAGAATGTTGAAGAAAACAAGAAACTCCTCACAGGAAAAGAAAAACACCGCGTTTTGGGTCACATTTCGCTAGGCTGAGCTCTGCAGCCGGATGTGTCGCTCAATCACATTGCCAACTGTTCAGCCGAGACCGACTCCAGGACTTCATAGCTGCAGTCTTTTGAGAAGGCGTAACTCCGCCCGTTCGCATGGGTTTTTTTCATTTTATTTTATTTTTGCACCTGCCCGCTTGAAGCTCTAGCTTGCAGAAGGCCTTGGTCAGACGATTTCTGGTATCTACCTTCGAGCGGGTGGATGCTGTTACCCGATGTCGTCTCTCAAAGCCTCGATTGTAGGCTACGTAATCTTTTGCGTCCGCCTACCCAGCAATGCGTTAATGTACTAGGTGCTGCCTCAGCGGCCGTCGACAGAGCAATCACTCGTCGGATGGGCCTTGATCATTGGTTTTGGAGTTCGGTGGGCTGGGTTTGCAAGTCTCTTATCGGATGCCTTCTTTTCCTCTCTCTCGAATGGGTACCTAGTTAGGCGACATTATTGACTGCATGCGGCATATGACCCGAGATTGGGGAACCAGAGATTCTCGGGAGGTTTGCCAACATGCTGTACACTTGGGGAGACAGAAATGCAAAAAGGGGTGGATGTCGTCAGTGATTATGGAGAGCATTGTAGTATTTATCAGAAGCATGAGACACCAGTTACCATGCGAACGGTACCTCTATTGGCCTGTGAAGAACAATTCAGTTTGTACGCATTGATTCGAGCCTCGCACACATCCCTCTGTTTTCCTTTCTTACCGACCAAGTCTTAACTAACAAAATGCTCCAAAGAATAGTTGACCGACGTCACGAGCGTAGAAGCCACGCCTTGCTAGATACCTTACTACCCTTCAGACGCTGCACAACATACACCAACTTCTAGTCGCATCTGTTGGATAAGAAAGCAAAGAGATTAGCCGGCTGTGTTAGGAGACAATGGCAAATTGGCTAGGTTGTGGGTAGTCGGTTGCATTAAGAGACAATAGTGTGCTCATGCAAAAGAGCCTATTTCAGCTGTGCGCGTCATGACGATCGTTATTACCTCCGCCATCATGCTGCGCTATTGCAAGTTCCAGGCCAGCGTGTCACAACCTTCAGCATCTCTCACGTATGGTGAAGAGCTCGGTTCTAGTTGGCTGGCGGCACAGCAGAGACGCCGATTGTCTCGATGAATAACTCCGCCTAACTGTTGCAAGACGAGGGGTATCTAATGAAATACAAACGCCATGGAGGGGAGGGTGCAACTCAACGATCAGACGCTTCGTATACATCCAGGCAGTAAGAACTGGTCGTCCTCGCTGGCAAACGCCCGCCGACGGCACGGTAGCAGTTCCTGAACCGGAGGCGCTGTGCAGAGCGAGGGCTGGACACAGCAAGGCCGACGGGCTCTCCCTTCAGCCACTGCGAGGCAGAGAGAGGTGCTGGTTCGGTCTAAGCTCATACCGACTCGTAAACTGCAAGATACCCAATTTCCATCATGCTACCATACCCGTCTTGCGTAGCGTCTGTGGGAGGCCCCGGGAGCGTGCCGCCTGCAGGTTGTTAACGAATCCCGTTCAAGCTTCGTAATATATTGAAAGATATCACTTTAACGTACCGACCGCAACATTTAGGAGTACGTAGTAGGGCATGTGGGCGAGCGTGGCCCAAATTCCTTCGTTCCCGATGTCGGCACCGGTCAGCTGGTTGAACACTGTCCCGTCCCGTAACCACGCAATAGTTTCCGTGAGCCAGTTGCCCGAAGTACGGTCCCACTGCAAACTCCACGTGTGCCAGTCGTTATCGGGGATGCGGGTGACCGAGCCGCGGCCGCTGGGTTCGTTGCAGATGCCACCAGATTCTTGTTGACAGTGAACGGTGCCCGTGGCGGAAAGCTGTCCGTTGACTTGCTCGAAGACATCAAGCTCGCCGCAGAGAGGCCACTCTACGCCGTTTCGAACGGCGTCTCCCATCATCCAAAAGGCGGGCCAAATGCCCTGCTTGTTTGCGTTGCCACCCATCCTAAACATAGCCTGGACGCGCAATTTCTTACCCGGTTGCGGGGTCCACGCCGCCTTCGTCTCGATACGACCCGACGTCCAGACCCCATTCGATGACTTGCGGGGGATGAGCTGAATCGTCTCCCCGCCGGATATTTGGAGGTTCCAGGAGGAATCGGTGTATGTCTGGACCTCGTTGTTTGTATCGATGGCCAAGGCAACATTCCAGGTGTCGCGCCTTGGGGGGGCCCCGGCGTTGCCTTGGAAGGTCTCTGACCAGATGATGCTCATCCTATCGATGGGCGGCGGAGCGAGAGCTCTGGCGATCGAAACGAGAGCCAAGACAACGCTTGCTAAGCCGGGAAGCATGCTGATGATGATGATGGAGCTTATGCCGGGTACTGGGGATGCTGTGCAGCCGCTTCTGACAGGCCAGGAACAAGTGACTGGTGTATGAACGGGTAATGATTCAAGCTGCTGAGCGCAACACCGAGAGGACAAGATAAGGTGAACGCAGATTTCGTCAATGAACGTGAGTTAATCACCAAGAAAGGAGTGTAGACGGCGAAATTGGCCCGTAAGAGAGAGTATGAAAGAACGTCGTAAGGAAATGGCGGACATATCTCAGGGGGGTGAGAAGGTGGTTGGCCTCAACATTTATATGTAGTTACGGAGTTGTGAGACCGAACAAGATCCTTGCCTACTCACGAGATACTACCGAGGGAGGAACAAGGGGTCGCTGCAGGGAAGCAAGGGAACCGAGTAGAGAGCTCGCCCACCCCGACCCCAACCCTACTAGTGTAAGCCGCTCTTTGAATGCCGTGAGACGAAGAGAAGGTACCTGGCCAGCGTGGGGACCGAGGACGAAATGCCTATTACCTGTCACCGCGAGACAACCCGAGTGGGCGGTAGTCAGTTGAGAGGGCCACGTATAGGCAGTTTGAATCTGCAGGCCAGCCAGCGAACAAGTCCATGAGCAAGAGGTAGGACATCGGGCCGAGTCTGGAACAATTGGGGACCAGGGGCAGCTCATAAAGGGGGTGTTGTGGCTGACGAGGCACGAAATGGAACCCTGGCCATAAAGATCTGCGCCAAGCTCAGGAACGTAGCAGCCGCAGGCAAAACGACAATGAACGGCTGGTGACCGAACAGGAGAGATGTAGCGACCCGCCTCCAGACCCTCCACTCATGGCAATGAGAAAGCAGGAGCTAGGCCGTCGTTAGCTAGACAGGTCTGCCACGGCTTCCGGGATGAATCATGAGGCGCTTACCCAAGCAGTTGAACCAACGCGTGATGTCAGGGGAAGAGGAAAGGGGAAGCAGATGAACAAAATCCGACGAACGAGGTGGATATAATGGATGGGGCGCCTCCATAAACGATCGACACCCGCTCCGGCATTGGCCAACTGCTGATTCGTGGAGAACTTGCATGATGCGGGAAGGCCTCATCTCCACATGCAAGTGGGTGTTGAGGAGGTGTCTCGCTCATACATGCACCCGGTTTACAGAAAAACAGGTACACTTTAATCTATCGACATAAAATATATATATTCTCAACCCAAATAGACTAATATAGATTATTAAAAAAAACTGTAAAAGTTAGTTAGTCTTAATAAAGGTCTATTCTACTTATATACTGGTTATTTGGGCGCTTTTGGACGATTTCTTTGAGCTGGGCGGGTATTGAATCTGGTAGAGGGCGTATGGTGTACCTCTTTTTTTTGGCAAACCGGGTGGCATGATACTATACATGGAACATACAGTGTCCTCCGTACCCGCCTGGGCATCTAGGTTATCAGGGCTTAGGAATAGGTACTGACCGTCCCCCAGCCACCCCAACCCACACAGCCTCAACGAGATCCGGGAAACCTAGGTATCTAGGGGTATGCCCGAGCACGGGAACGAGCGTCATTTCATTCTCGGATGAACATGTATGTGTGAGCAACAAAGGAAAACGTCCCCTAGTGGGATGAACCATTATGCGGCTCTTCTGGGTCATGTCGTGTGTCGGACCAATATCGGTTAGCGTTTCACCATGTCCTTGACTTCATGCCTCCAGATCTCCCATCTTTTTCCATCGCAACGACATCAGGTCGCTGCGCATAGCCAACCCACGGTTGGAAATTCTGACATACAGACCGCGGGTCCTATTACAATTTTTTGGACACAGAGCTGTTGGCTTACACAGTTTTGATTAATAAGCTCGGAAGCGTTGTACACAACACACGAGATCGAGTACAGCGGATCGATGGCCGTGACAACGGGCTACTCTTCCTTTCACATTGCCGGATAATGGTGGACCAGGCACTCAAGTGTTTGGCGTAGACGTGCGTACGGCTTGGGGCGGTATACCGAAGACATCACCGAGCCTCTCGCCAAGCTGTATGATGGTGTGCTCGTAAATTCGCGCTACGTCCATGTAGAACATGTCGTCATCTTCGTTCCAACCCGAGCCGAACGGGTCGTCGTCGTTAGCCTCGTTGTCTGTCGCGCCTTCTGTGTCTGTCTCTTCTTGTCCCGCCATGTTGTCGTCGTCTAGCTTCTCGCTGAGGGCTTCGATAATAGCTACCCTGGTCTGTTCCACAGAACTTCGACAACGGACCATATCGGTTGTTGTCATGCCCGCCCTCATTCCGTTCTCAAACCCCGGCAAAGGTTCTCTCGTCTTAATGTCGCAGCCAGCAAGAAGACTCGCAAAGCAATGATCGAGTTTGGTCAGGACAGAAAAGGTTGCCCTCGGAGAAGGCGGGAAGGCGATAATCCAGTGAGAGAAGTCGCTGGCGATATTGAGGAAGAAGGGAATCTGAAGGCTTGCTGTGCGGCACAGTCAGAACCACAGGTAATTGGCAATCCAAGGATGTAGACCGCTCTTACGTGTCGCAGACAGCCAGAGAACGTCAATGACTCCATGGAGGTCTTTGCATAACTCAGCGAAATTTGTGTAGCCGGTGACGTCGTCCCCGGGTTCGGGGTCGCCGTGTTTTTTGACATAACGGCGAGATACAACTGCAAGGCGTTCCTCGACAAATCTACGCACCGTTTCTTCTTTGCTTGATCCGGGTCGGAGAGACTTGGAGCGAGGGTGTGGGAGGACGGCGTTAGAGCGGGCCGAAAAGCTACTGGGTGCTGGCGAAGAGAGAGAATGCAAGGGCAAAAAGCCGCCTGGACCAGGTGATTGCGATGCCCCGGCCATCACGATGGTTTTAGTCTGTGAGTTAAGGCGCAGAAATATCCTGGGATTCAAAGAGAATGTGGCTCGTGCAGCCTTTCGCAGGATGACCCTCTGTCAGCAATAATCAATCACTTTAGGTAAGGAGCAATAAAGATAATGTTGTAAAACCGGGTCATGACAATTGAGTTGGTTGCAGCAAATCCTATCGTTATAGGACGAATATCAGTGTGACCAGGAGTGGGGCATTTAACGACTGAGAGCTCTGATTGGTTCTAGTCTACTACTATTGAAAAGCCTGGTCATAACGATCCCCACCCATACCGATTTTCGCTTCATAACGATAGAATTCATGGAAACCGTCGATTTTTATATGGGTATAACGATAAACCTCTCTATTAGTGTGTACGATATAATATCTTAAATCTAAGTGGTAATATTGTTAGGAAAGGTAGTGTACGGGCCTTATAGTGCTACGTGTGGGGCACACTCTCTGCTGGGTTCCTACTAGCCCCCCTACTATAGCCCAGTAGTACTAAGTAGAGCTCCTACTAGCCTACTTAACTAATTAGAGCCCTATAATACCCAGGGCCCCACTCATTAGTTATACTAATATTCGCCCTATAATAATAAAAAGAGTAAAAACCGACGTAATTATTATAACTAGGTTTTTTAGTACTATTAGAAATTATACTAACATAGAGTTCTATACTTACTATAAGTAAATTTCTTCTATTCCTACTAAAATAGTTTTTTTACTAAAAAAATTAATATATATTATATAGTTAAGCTATTAAGCTTAGTTATAATATATATAACTATATATAGTTATAACTATGTTATACTTATATATATTTAAATTAAGCTTAGTTATATAGTTAATATATATATATATATGTTATATATATATTTAAATTAAGCTTAGTTATAAAATATATATATTCAATTATTTTATTCTTTAATTTTATAATTACCTACTTATATATACTCTAGATCTTAAATACTAGGTACTCTTTTTTCTGTAAATTGTTAGTGCAGTAGTAGGTGTGTGACGGCGTGACTGGACTGGCCCAGGTCCACCTACCCAGGCTGGATGCATCAAAAATTTCGGCCTCGAAGGGTTGTGCCATACTGACCCCAAATTCGATCTCAACGCGACGCGAAGAACAATTACTTGCCTCGCTCTCATCTACCACAAGGCCCTGCGCACCTCCACTTCAGTTGTCCAAAGCAAACACGCCCAGAGTCACAATGCCTCCTAAGAGAATTGTTGTTGAGAGAGCTGGCCCGCGCAGCCGCCAACCCAAAGGATTCGTTAAATCAACCTACGATGCCCTGACCTCCGCCGAGAATGCCCCCATCGTCCGCAGCATCGCCATCTTCGGCGTAAGTCTCGGTACCCTTTTCCCGGTCGCATTTACTGATCATAGTTGCAGGCGGCAGTGACTTTTCTGTCGAGTTCGTGGGGTGAATTTCTCCTTCCTCCGTGAGCCACTTGACTGTACCGAGCACGTTTAGCGCTTATCCGACTAACGATGATTGCAGTCAATAATGGTGTATTCTACTATCGAATGACGGTCAATGTATAATTACGAATTCTTCTCGCCACGGAGTATAACGTTGGATGTATACTAGTTCGGAGACAAGGTAGCCCGAGGCTACGGGGAATCGCACGGGAGATTCTTCTCTGTCTTCAGATGTACGAGTTATTCCGCATCGCTTCATCAACCCCAATTTCACCAATCATGCTGGTTTTGCGTCTCAAGATGGACTATATGGCGGTTCCCCGTGTCTGGCTGTTGCACTATTGCCATGTCATTAGTGTGACGTATTATGATATAAAGTGTGTCTTCTCCTTTCCACAGATCAGCAGGAACCAGCGAAAAATTCTCATGACGGCGTCCCAAGACATGCGCATACCACGAGACTAGGCTTCGAAGGAACATGAGGCATGGGAAATTCTCGCAAGTTTATTCGGTCGTCTCCTGATTGGCATTCGTCGTAGCATACTCCCAGGTTCCTACCGGGGCAAGCTACCATCTCGCCCAGTTTGGCCCAGGAGCTACTTTACATCAAGACAGCATTTTCGCAAGTGCCAGTACATTTCTGGTAGAGCGAGAGGGCAGCGTGTCCACCACACATATCCGTCTTGCTACCCGTACAAGGCATATCGCAAGCACCCAGGATACCTCTCTTAGGCATTCGATCCGGCGCCACCGAGTTCCCACACCAGCACTCCTTGGCGTACTGTAGCCCTGCAAACTGGAATCCCTTGTCAGTGCAGTGCTTGATACAGAAGTCAACCGTCATGTAGTCTCCAGACTTTTTTGCACTTGGCAAAGTCCGACCTTGGCCCGACGGATCCCGGGCGCAGCCGAGATACTTGAAGTTCAGCGTGCTCGATACGTCCTTGAAACCCCACTGGGGCTGCGATGTCTGGGTCGGCGCGCCGCAGTTTCCCTGCGACTGAGCGTTTTCAGGGCCAGGCTGTACAGTATTGCACCCGGGCAGAGCATCTAATTTGCCGAAAACTTGCTCGTCGACCTTGGCAGGAACTCGACAGCCTTTTCGCGTCTCGTCATCGAAGAAGCTAAAAACATCGCACTTTTCGATGTTTCCGCTGTTGTCCGTACATTTCAATATGGCCGTTTGCAACACATCAACGTCCCAGCCGTTGAGGAAGTCGCCATGAAGCCCAAATCCCGTTGGGTCGCTAGAAGGGTCAACAGGGCACCTAGATCAAGATGTTCGCGACGTAAACACACCCGTTGGATAAGACGAAGGGAGGTTCGTCACCGTACCACTGGTCTTTGAAATCGTTGATGTTAAAAATGACTTCGTAAAATAGACTGAAGACGGCGGCATCAGCAATGTATTCGAACAGTAACAGTACAGATCGAAAGGCAAAAGGATCGAGAGGGTGGGTCATCTAGCAATAAATGCTCCTCACGTTGCGAATCTCTTGGGGTGAGATTGGGGACATTTTCCGTTGTCGACACGGTCAGGGTAAGCCATATGGCTTTTGTGGTCGATGGAATCGACGTTGCGGCCATCCCAACAAGACGGGAACATAACTTGAACGCGTAGGCCACCGGGACAGTTTCGGTTGGGAAACCCATTCGTTTGAGGGCCGCCATTTCCGAGGCACACGTATGAAATGGCCCGCTGCTCCAAAGTGTTGTTGAAGCTTCGCAATCGAGGATCCCCCGCCAGCATTCGGAAGCCCTTTGGAAACGCAAGAAGCCCTCTGCTATATTCCGGGTCTTTGGGGTCGGCACGTAGTCTGGGGGCCATGAATCAGTCATGAGTAGTCAAGCTGCGCAAATTGGGAAAGCACCTGCTTACAAGTAGTAGACCAACATGCCCCCCGATTGTGGGACGCTTGTAAACTTGCCATCTCGGCCAAGGTGGTACAAATTTGGGATCCAGTAATTGCTTAAATCTGCCGTCACCTTGCACGTTGAGCAGACTGAGGCACGAGCTTGTTCGTAGGTCATGCTGAAGTCAAAACCGCTTCCACCCATGATAGTGTGGACATGGCCAGAAAGCGTTCCCGGGTTAACTATAGGGTCAGCCCTCTCCACGACCACAGGTCGCGAGCAGGGAAGGATGAAGAAGGCAGCAGCATAGGTTGCAGCAGACAGCCAGACGAGAAGGCCCCTAGCAGACTTCATGGTGACCACGGAGCGTTGGTGGGTTAGGTGATTGGCGGCGAAGGGTGAAGGAAAGAGGATGAGGAGAACAGGTCAACGGCGACCCAGGCGTCCAAGCAATGGAGGAAAATATAAGGCTCCGAAAGACTGATCTATAGATCTCCAGAAACCGGCTGTCGTCGAAGGCCGGGGGGGCGGGGGGGCTTAAGATGCTGTTTCTTCACCCAATTTGCGGCTTTCCTGCTCCGCGTTTGAGTGAGGATGCAGATGGTGATGGGCAACTCCGATGCATCGTGGGAATTACCTGATCTTTTATCTTTAGGATTCATTCGGTGGAGGCCATTGCCATACACTCGAAGATCCGGTGTAGATCTCGAAGCAGGGCAACATCCGTCATTACAGCACCATCTCAGCTGGCCGGACACATGGTCCCCGTCTTACTTACTTGGACACGAGAGAACAAGGAAGCGGGGACGCATGACGACCAACCTAGTCTGCAAGCGTTCGTAGATGGATTGGCCGAAGACTAGGCGGTGCCAATGCCCAAGGGCTCGGCCTCGGCGGCGGCAGCTTCGAGGCCTTCTTTCGGAGGCGGCTCCGAGCTGAAGGGTAAGACGGAGAGGGGCTAGATTGAACAATCCCCCCACCCCCGGGCAAGCACTTTGACACCGTGCTTGCTTCAGCTCACTGGCACTTCGTCTTCCGTCGGGGTTTTCCGTCCCCGCGCATCACCGCTACTGCATTGACCGGGGAATGTCGTGCGAAGAACATGTGCCTAGAGGTATCATGAGGCGTGACAAACATCAAAATATCTACTTGACGAGAGATGGCAAATGCCAAGGCTGTACAACCAAGCCAGCGAGTCGAGACCGCGGACCGGTCTTTGGGGACTGGAGCAGCTTGTCTTAGACATGGGTGTCACTTAGAAATACGACAGACCGGATTGACCCAGCGGTGTAAACCCCATGCAAGCATATGTAAACCAATGGGCATTCGTGGGCCGTGATTGCAGAACGACCGGACATGGAGTAGGGTAGCAGTTGGTCGGTCAAACGAAGGGCGGCCGAATAATTACTCGGACCCAAGTTGGTGGGGGATCGATAAGAGAGCATGATTACGGAGCAGACTACGCAAACAATGATAGGCGACGGGTGTACGCCGAGCTGGTGAACCCTTGGAAATCAACGAGAGACAAGGTGGAGGCCTAGACTAGACGCCATGGCACCCTCGAACGCTCTCGGGCTTGAGATACTGAGCTGCGGTCTCGGTAAGTTGTCTCCTTGTCTCACCGGGTTGACCCAAGATAGTGCCCTGTTCGCGGAAGGAAAAGTGCCCGCCAGTATTGCTTTCGTACGGCTGGTTCCTTTCTTTCTTCTTCTTCCTCTTCTTCTACTTCTTCTTCTCCCTTTTCTTTCCCGCCTTCCTCTCCGACCAGGAGGACAACAATTGCCTGTCTAGCAAGATTGATGTATCATTGCGGGGAGAGGAGAATTATGAAAAACGATCGTGAGGATTGCATTAGGTTCAACGGGGTTACCCGAGAAACGGCGAGCGACTACATCTATAGGGAGTGTGCTCCGTGCGTTCGGTCCGGGAAGTAGTAGGTGGATGGGTAGATGCACCGGGTACCCGTTTTGTCTCCGCCTCCGTGCGGTAAGTGGATATCTTGGAGCCTTGGCTACGAGTGAAAGTGACGGCATCGGCGGGTCACGGTGGGGCCGTACATAACGGGTGTCTGGGTGTCTGGGAACCATGAAGGTGTTGTTGGTATTGAGACACATTACGCCGTGCTACCCACTGACTGCGCTGGTACCAGCTTTAACGCCTCGTCCGTCAGCATGTTCCAAACCTCCGCCCATGTCATCCCAACAGCAGCTTCCAGGTAATAGAATAGCAACATCGTCCCCTGATTCTGACGTTGAATGGTGCTCTAGCAGTTGTGGTCAGATACGTTCGTGTCTGCAGTACTTCCCTTGAATGACACGTCAGGCTCGCTGCCCCCTTTACCTTTTATGTGGTAGAGTTACGCTGCTACCAGGCGCTTGGATAACCTTGTGTGCGGCCAAGCCAGATGATCGATCACCTTTCTACGGATCCCTCGTCGTTTGTCACCCTGCATGGTGACTCGTCGGATCTCAGGTGCCGAGCACGATGCATAGTCACTGTGAGCTCCTCTTATGCATAACTCACTCAATAGGTCGTATATGCCTGGGCTGTGAGCTGCTGCGGCTCCCATCTATAAGTTGAAGGCCTGTCCCATTCCACGCCTCACGTTCGCCCTCCCATGGGCTACTGATCTCGCGTTTCCTCTACATTGCTTGTTGCCAGCCACACAACGCCCCCTTCTGCCAAACCCACCCCAGCCCGCCTCTGGAGCGAGAGGTCACGGCTCTCTCAGCCAGGACGCATGGTCCTCAATCGAAGTCCCCTTGTAAATTGCAAATACCGCCTCCTAGTTTGTTTGGAAGAGTTTGATAAGCAAGAAACGGCTTCTTGTCATTGCAACTGATCCAATAGTCATCTGTTGGTAGGTCCCCGACTCCCCGACCCGCGGGAGATAATCACTCTACTGACACCACTAGAACCGGTAACATGCAAACTTTCGATCCATATCGACAAGCAATCGGGCTCGTGGGACCCGGAGGCAAGGTGATAGAGTTAAACGTAGCGGATATCAATGATCTCTACCAGGAAAATCTCGGCACATGTGCGAACTATGGGTCGCAGATTGGTGCAAGCTTCATGATGCTCCTGACTATCATAGCAATGACGCCCTCCGTCAAACTCATCAAGTTATCGCTATGGGTCCACATCCTGACGCTTGTAGTCAGCACCGTTCGCATGACCCTTCTGGCAGTATACTTCACTTCCCACTGGACCAATTTCTACTCTTACTGGGCACACGACTACAGCCAAATCACCTCGGCGGACTTCTACCGCAGCATTGTGACGGAGATGGCCTCGTTGGTTCTGCTCATTCTTATCCACGTCTCACTTGGCATCCAGGCCTGGGCTCTCGTCAACCTATTGCCAGGGCACCTCAAGCTGTTCTTCACGGTACTTTCATGCCTTGTCTCGACAGCCGCAGTATCATGGCGCATCGCCTTCAGCGCCGTACAGATCAAGTCCATCCTGCTGATAGCCCCGCCCGATCCAAGCTGGATTGCCTACCACAGCACGATCGTCGGGGCCGTTTCGATATTCTACTACTGCGCCTTGTTTAACGTCAAACTTTTGATGCATCTGATTAAGAACCGCGGTGTTCTGCCGACCACGCAAGGACTAAGCGCGATGGAGGTTTTGGTTGTCACAAACGGACTTTTGATGACCGTTCCCGGTTTGAATTTCCTAGTAACTCTTACGGCTCGAAGACGAACTGACGTTGAGCAGCGCTGTTTGCTGCCCTAGAGTGGGGACGGTGGACAAATTTTGAGCCAGGATCCGTTACCTACACCTCGGTTGTCGTGTTTCTCCCGCTCGGGACATTGGTTGCATCACGCATCTCAAGCGGTACTACGTCTCAGGGCGACGAGCATCAGAGCGGCTGCAAGTGCTCGGCACCATGCGGTATCTCCATCAACGCGGACTCTGCCAGTAGCTCAAAGGTAGTAGTCCTGGGAAACAAGCAGAACTGTGCCACCGCGTCATGCATCGAGTCTTCTTGCTTTCAATTTCGCTCCTATGCAGGAACCAGTTCGGTCGATTCGATCAAAGGGGCATCGGGGCAAGTCGACGGAGCGGAGAAATGGGCCATCAGGGTAGACCGGGAGGTCGAACTCTACGAAGAGCGCATTTAGGAGACATAACGCAACACTGTCTCGGCATGAAAGTTGCTAATAGGGTAGACAAAGACCAACCACATGAATCGGCGGTGATGCGCGGTGGGTAGACCGTCCGTTGAACGGCCGATACACCACTAAAATGACATCTGTTTCTCACAACGGCCAGCGTACCCCCGCTGAGAAGCCATGTCGATGATCCTGCAGCACTTTGGCAGACCAGCATTTCTTAGGTCACGACCCCTGCGGGCGGAATGTCAACTTTCTTACATCCAATTGGCAATGACGGACTAAAGGCTCAAAGAAGGGTCGATACAGTATTCCGCCCAGCTCACGTAGCACCGCGCATGGCTTACCGTGAGCCTGTAAAAAGTATGCACTACATATAGGTCAGAGGGAGATCGGACGCTGGCAGTCGAGATGACGCTACTTATGCTGGAAGTCGCGCAGTTGTCATCTAACGTGTATGGAACGGCGAGTTTCTCAGCGTGCAATACACAGCAGGACAGTCGTCTTCCAACTACAGGTGGGCCTGCTTGTCGTGTTCAATTTCCAATGTGCTGCGACGGGGCTTGTCGTCAAGTCCGACTAGCAGGCCCGAACTTTCTCACGTGGGCCATAGGGCCCAAGCATGCTGTCCACGCTGCAAGAAGACGCTGGAACGGAGATACTTGTCCGCAACTCTGGATTCGGTGGTGCGCATCGCAAGGCAGCGGGACCGTAGTCACCAACAGAGACTGAGTGCATACCGACCCCAGACCACTGCGCCAGTACTTCAGGCTCATGCATGGGATTGTATGACCAGATTCGATATCGCCGACATCAACCGTAGCAATAACTTGTTGCTCATTTCTCGCCGAACCGAGTGGCCGTGCACATAGCAGGAGTATCAAACAGAGAGAATGCTATCTTGGCTACGTGGCAAGTCCCATTCCCTTCCCTATCTTACGTACCAAGGCCTTCTTTAGATACCACTCACGAGCAAGTGAGCGGGTCGTCTTAGCGAACACGGCTGGCGATATCCTTCCTCGCTCGACTGCTCGACCCAACACAAAAACGGTGTCACCAATAGCTTTCTCTTCCGCCACGAGATTATAAAGCTGGTTTGACACAACTGTGGGGGCAACCAAGAGCTCGTCAATGTCTGGTGCTCTTTGACGAGTAGAGCCGTCAATAACAGTATCAGCTTTGCGGAGCGCACCGACAAGAATATTTGCGTTGGACTGAAGCAGAGCCGATGTTTGGCTGAGGCTTCCCATTTCTGACTGTAATGTGGAGAATGCGTTCAACATGGCGCTCCGTTGCGCCTGCAGGCCGGCCATGCTGGACTCATTTTGCTGTCGACTACGTTGGCGAAGCGAGGAGAGGGTCTGACCTAGCTGATGAAGGAGAGCGTCTTTTTCAGGGTTCGGGGGTATCGGCGGCGGATGGACTGAGGAAGGCGATGGGATGTGGAGCGTGAGAGGTCCATCAAGAAGATCAGGTTGTGGTGCTGGCTTCCGCCCTTGTGGTAGCGAGGGAGGTTGTCGATGTTGCAGTTGATGCTGGTGTGGCGGCAGGCCTTGAAACTGACGAGGATCTGGCAGCCATCCAGGCAGAGGACTGCCGTAGGAATTAACGTCCTTTTGTGGGAGGGGAGCTGCCGAAGCGTATCGGTGACTTGCTGTAGAGCTTGAGGGCCGAAGAGCCGCCTCGGGACGAACGTGCTGTAGTGGCGGCGTCTGGAACTCACCAACAGAGGGAGATGACATGACAGATGGCTGTCTGGAAGCAGGAGGCACGTCAGTCACTGGGAGGGGAGGCGCCGAATCATATCGGCAGTAGCTTTGACTCTGTGGACGTAGAGTAGTTTCCACACCGTGATCAATGCGTCTGCCCATGTCGTTGATGTCCGGATGCAGTGGTGGAAGGGGAGCTTCACTCCTTACATCGGCAAGGATAGGCGGGTTTTGATATGGGGCCACTGTGCTGGACGTCTTGGGCGGCGGAGGCGGAGGCCGAGGAGCGACTGGTCCCTGGTTCGACGGCTGGGTATCTAGACGGGGAGCTAGATCAGGCGGGAGGGGCGGGACTGGTGGCGGCACATGAATCTGCCTTGGCGCGGGGGAGGTGGACGCCGGGGACTGACGCCGTTCCTGTGGTCGAGCGATGACAGGGGGCTCCTTTGCGAAAATGTCCCTAAGGATTGCCAGGAAGTCGAGAATAGTAGATTTCTGAAAGGTGTTAGATGTTCCATTATTCAGACGAGAAAACAGCCAGAACACTTACGTCCCAAAAAGCAGACCAGCCAACCAGGTAAGGGTGGTAGACCTGGCCTTGAGGATCTACATGTTGGCCTGGGCGGACGACCATCGAGTCGGTCGGTGTAACGTAGACCAAGGGAGCCTCGCGCGGGTAACAGTGAGGAACCCATAACGAAATTGGGAAGCGGTAGGTTGTGCCTCTAAATATTACAGGTATGGTGCCCGAAAGGTGAAGCAGGAGGGCAGATGAACCATTATCAAAAGCTTTACACAGCGTCAACAACACTCCTGCGACAGATATAACACAGCTCGAGACGGTCGCTTACTGTGAACATCAGTGCGAGGCGATAACGAAGGGTATTGCGATAGCGCCTGAGCGACGTCATTGTATGTGCGGTTCACGTCGTGATACTCCTGATAGCCTTGAGTTAGCCAGTCATTGGCGAGCTAACAATCATAGAACGGGTGGATTACACTCGTGAGAACGCTATACAGCCAGTTGAGGACGTGTTGTTGGACAGCCATGGTGGTGTCCCAGACGACGAGATGACGATGGCTTAGGTTGACATGGAGGCGTGAGTCGAATCAGCGGCAATTGACGGAGAGGTATGGCGACGCATCAGAACCTGGCTGTCAACAAGCCCGTACCAGAGGCAAAAGCGCGGTGATGTGCCGAGCGCCGGGATAGAGCACCGAGAGCACGGTAATCAAGGTCGGGCGGGGAATCGGAAGCGGGAGGGGTTTACCGGGACCTCAAAACGGCAAAAGTACAGACATTAAAGCTAGTACTTTTTTATAATTAACTTTTTAATAGTAAAATGCTCAGTGTTAGAAGCTAGTATTTTTATTATAATTTTCAGTTTAGAAAAAACCAACTATTAGTTTTAAGAGTATTTTAAAAAAAAGAATATTAATTAAATTAAAATTTATACTAAGTAAGCTAGTTACTTTATTTAGTTATAATATTAATAGTATATTATAGTACTCTATTATACTATGATATAAACTTTAAATGGTAATAAATACTTAGTATTTATTAAATATTTAGTAATTAAATATTTACTAATATAATAAATATACTATATTTGTGACGGTCGTGCGCAGCCGTGAGCCAGAGAGCCGGAGACTAGCCGATGTCACAGCACTATACAGCCATAACTAAGCTATCTGCCGATAGCTTGGTTATCTGACCTTTTGGGCGAGCGGTGGGCTGTACCGTTCCTTACAATATAACCAAGCGTACTTTCAGAAGTTTCGTAACTCCGGTCTTTTTTATTGTCTCTACACAACTGCCAACATTTGAATTTCTTCTGGAAGTTCCTGCTCTCTGCTCATTCTATGCATCGGTACTTCATCTACCACGCTATCGAGAGCAACCGGAAGATCTTGAAGCTGAGATGAAGTCGCCCTGATTAAGAAAGTGGCTGCGATCAGGTGTCCACCGAGGTACGGGACGAGTCCCATGGAATTCATTGTATCATAATTCCCGAGTTAATAGAGCGAGCTAACAATGCTTGCTCTACTCATGACTGATGCTAAGGTAAAAAATTCGCGAAGGAATACTAACACCAAATAATTCAACTCTGTTAGACGCTAATCTCCCACAGCCTGAGTCAGCGCTCAATCCCGATCAATCAAATAAAATCGAGGCCTCCGGTTTGATTGATTGGCTCTTTTTGAGGCCGTGTTTGATTAATTTGGTAAATATTTGATTGACTTGATAATTACCTAAGCGGGAAGTCAGTGAAGCCATCACGAAGTCGTCGATGTACTCACATACATAGATCCTATCCC